>CM076576.1:51706574-52306574 GCA_034641835.2 Pinus albicaulis | reverse complement strand
TTTTCCACGTAAAACACGATGTACAAATAAAAAACGATGAATATGGATGCAGCGCATGTATATAGGTGGCGAGAATGGAAATACAATGGGCACGCGGGGTGATGACACGTAGGTGTATGAAAAGCCAAGGACAACAGATGACGTGGCGGAGGACTTAGTCAAGCGGGGAGAATGCGAGTGATTATGGGCCACACGATCTCTGAATGAGATCGACGATTAAAATGAGCCGGAGGGAAATCAAAGGTGGGCCAGGGACGCGGTTGACGTAGGTTAAAACGTGTGCAGCTCCGGAGGACGACCACCGTTGGATGGAGACTTCGAGATCTTACGGCTGCTATGGATTCCGCTACCCGACCTTTGACCGAACTTTAATTCGCGAAATTGGAGTGGTTTTGGGACGTACATGGGGACACGCGTCGCCCAGCGTGTGGAATCGTTGCCATTTGATCGGAAACCGCCGGCCCGGTGAAGGCGGTGTGGAATGAAACCACTGGTTTTGCAATACGAGCAGGTGCAGGGACCATCATGGAAAACCAACTCCGCTCCGTCGATTGGATTTGATCGGACGGCCACGAGTGCCCCCGAAACTTTGAACGATTATCTCCTTTCCGCCTGGCGCCCGGTCTTGCTCCTGAGTCATATGGGGGAATGAAACCAAGGGGCTAAGGCTGAAGAGCTAAGCCTGATATAATTTTAATTGCGGACTTAGGACTCTGGGTAGTGTAATTTTGAGCAGAAAGAGGCAACGATATGAAGTAAATGGAGGTTTTCGGCCACGACAGGGGTTTTAAACAAATTTGAATGGGGCTGTTGGCCAAAGTTCTAAATGGAGGGGCTGATATGTACAACATCGGCTCCATCTGGGGACGGCATGTTCATCCTTGGACATGTCGAGAACCTGCAGACCATCTGATCATGCTCTAAGTGGATTCTTCTCTTTAGCACCTCTAGTTTTCACTTCATAATTAATCGGCACCCACACATTATTAAAAAAATTATGAAACAAAAAGAAAAATAATGTACAATATAATACACCAGGCTGTCTACGCCTCCTGGGTCCCATACTTTGCTTTTCTGGTATCCATTAGTTTCATTATTCTTCAACTATACCCTTCTATGTTTCCATATTTTGTTCTGCAACTTGCCTCTAGCTATGCTTTCGCATTCTATTCTTGTTTTTCCATTGCCAAACTTTCTCTGCTTTCTTGCTGCTATCTGCTGTTTCTGAGACACCTTCATCATCAGTCTTTTGATGCTATCAATTTCTATGCCCAACCTTTATTTTTTCTGGAACTTACCTTGCCCATTGCTGTCTTCAACCTGGGAAGCTTTGATTTTTTCATTTTCCACTGCATCTTCAATATGGCTCTCGAAATCTTGATCACCTTCTTCTTGTATTTTGGAAGGCAGTGGGATCTCTTCTTTTTGTTCCACAGTAACAACTTTGAAAAATTTTCTCTCTGCTGGCAATATGTTGCTAGAAAAGACCCTTGATCCTTCTTCAAATGTTTGCAGGAAATGCACATAAGGATCATGAAATGATACCTGGTTAAGAGTATCTGGCAGGCAGGCTTCAACCAAGATTTTATCTCCTTCCACTAGATCAAGAGGAAGACTCTCTTGAGATAGAGAATCTCCTTCATTTCCTTCATTCTCTAAACTGGAGGACTCAATGTATATTGGAGCTGAGTCCTTTTGGAGCTCTGGTATATTCTGCACTGATGTGCTGAGCTCCTTGAGAATATTTATGTATTCTTGAGTAGGGACTTGTACCTTTGCTTCCTCTTTTTCAAGAGAAGACTCGTTACTTTCATCTTGCTCAAGGATCGCTTCTTTGCTCTCCTCCTCTTCTTCTTGCAATGGGCATTCCATTTCTTCATTGTTTGAGAAAGCATGATTTGAATCTTCTAATTCATAAGCAGCATCTTCAGTGGAGTCATCTGCTAGGCCTTCCAGGTACAATGGGTGTGGTACCTGATCTTGCTACTCCTTTGTATCTCTGGGCAATATTTTCAGGGGTGGTCTTTTGTACTGGGAATTGTATCCTCTGTTTGGAGCATTGTAGAAATTTTTGGGGGTTGCGTTCTTAGCCTCCAATTCAAGCTTGACCATCTTCTTAATCATTTTGCTTATTTCGTCCATTTTGTCAGAGTGTTTGTCTTGATTGGAGGTAGAGACCTCTTCTTTTCCTCTCCTTCTAGTATCCTGTTCAACTTTTCCTTTTAATTTCCTAGTGGAGGCAAAGTTTGCTTCTAATTCAAGAGCATCTGACTGAGCATCATCTAGAGTGGCAGGTTTCCTTTCCCTCAAGGAGAAGCCAAAATCTGAATCGAAGGCTGCTATGAAGACTACCTTAGCAGCAGTTTGGTGAGGCTTCATCTCAGGAGGCAGGCTCAAATATAACTTATTAAATCTTTTAATAAACTCTGACACCCCTTCATTATGTCTCTTCTTGAGTGTATTGAACTCAGTGAGACACTGTCCATGATCTTTCTTTTCTCCCCATTTCCTGAGAAAAGTATTCTCCATGTCATCCCAAGTGGTTACTAAACGGTTTCCCAAGGTCTTAAACCATTTTCTGGCTTCACCATCCAAAGATTGCACAAATAATCTTAAGACCACGTCTAAATGTTCAACATTAAGGTTCTCTGCAAAGGAGCAGAAAGTCTCAATATGTCTCTGAGCATCAATTTCATTTTCACCATTGAATCTAGGCAAAATCTTCAAATAATCCTGTGGCATATCATTCAGCACTTGTGGTAAGGCCAGTGGAGCGTATTTGTTCAATAGGAAAGTAGGAACATTAGCCATTGGAGGAGGTGGGAGCTGTGCAACAGTTTGATTTACAAATGGAGGAAGTGGAGGAGGTGGGAGAGGAGTATGTATAACAATGGGAATAAATTGCACAGAAGCCTGAGGTGTAGATGGGAATAGTTCATGGTTAACAGCAGCTACTTCTGTGACTTCTTTAACTTCTTCAGCCTCAGGGGTAGGATGAGGGTTATCTTTGGTTCTAGCACTTCCCCTGGGTGGGCTATCTGAGTAATATTCAGGATTTTCCTCAGTGGAGTCGGGATTTTCCACTGGGATTTCTTGAGAAGAAGAGGATGGATGATCTTCTACAGAATATTCAGGGACTTCAGCACGGGCTGATTGTATTTCTTTCCAAATTCTTCTATGAATAATCTTCTCTGGGTTAGATACAGAGGATGTCTTTAACTTAGAGGAATCTGACCTTAAATGTGGCTTTCGAGTGGCCAGGACTACCAATAGATTTATCAAATAAAGAACAGTGGAGTCGCCAAGGTGAGTGATATACAACTCTTCAACTCTCTGTGCTCACCTGATTAGAGAGTAAATATGATTTGTCGAGGCCTAGGGAAACTGATATTCTCAAATTCGTCCCCGGCAACGACACCAGAAAGATGTTGTAGACAATTTTGTCACTCCTAGAGACAGCCTAGAGTTGCCATAGACCAGTGCCTAGGAAATCTTATCATAGCAAGATAACATGAAATATAGCTTGGGTGTCAATCCAAAAGCTCTCTTACTATCTCTTGTAAAACAAGGAAATTAGTTTAAATGGAACCAAACTCTCTCAGAAGCTGATACAAAGATAAGAATAATGTAGGAACAGCATGCAAAACTCCAATACAAAAGCATCAGAGAGTTAAGAGACAGCTTACTGCAAAGAGGGCCAGTTCAAATAGTATGCCACAGAAATCAAATATCAGAAAGTGGATGCAGTGAGGAAAACATGAAGGAGATAGTAGTTAACATGAGGCTGATACCCAGATACACAACAGAACCACATATGGGCTTATCCAACTAAGAATCCATACATGACAATGGCGTTTTAAAAGCACCCTCCTCAAGTAACTAATATAGCAGAAAATATGAATGACATGAACATGGAATAGTATATCATGACTAGGCCTATTTAAAGCGCTTGACTAATCCAAGTATGGGCACCAACTAGGATGAATCCTTACTTAAGATCAGTGAGCCACTCGCATTCTAGAACATGATACAAGAATATAAATGCAATGAAATGAGATATTATATTAACACATAAGAAAAGATTACATACTGTGGGATACCAAAGACCAGAATCCTCATTACAGTTATAACTCCTCCTCACTGAGACCCTACGGGCTCTGAGCCTTCATACAGAAACTTTACAAGATGTATACAAAGCCTTTCACTGCACAGTTTGCTGATAGAAATTTGGAACCCTTACAATGTGTTTTCTCATATTTTTTATAGGAGAAGTAGAAAACTCTAGAGAATGAGGTAGGTGATATACATTTAATAATCTAATTTAAAACAAATTTGAAAGAAAAAACCCGCCTATGCTATTTGGCGGTGCTGAACTGGTGCAAGTACTCTGCTACTGCTTCATGAAATAAATGCTAAGGATGAATATCTCCTTATGAACAAGACATAAAGAATAAAATATACACATGCTCTATACTTAGCGGGAAGAGAAAAATCTGCTGCAATAAAACCTTGAGGTTGCTTGTTTTTGTGCATGGTACTCTTGGCCCTTTGAGCCCTGAGCTGAAATTTGTATTTCTCAATGTCGGACACTGAGCTCTTCGATTTTCAGCTGATATCCTTCGTAACCTCATTTATGTTTTCAGCTACTAGAATCTGCCCCTTTGAATTGCTCGGTAGGGTTCAATGGGTTTACTTCTATTTCCATTAATGAAGTCATATCACAGCAACTACCCTCAGCTTCCCTCTTAAATTTCGCTGTTAAGAACTGTCCTTAGAAGAGATCTTGGCCTCTGCAATGGAGGCGATGCATTACGGCAACTCCTTTTCAATACAAACCTACAAAACCTGCAAATATATTAGAGGAAAAACCAGACGCAGGTGCAAGGGGAGTGGAGGTGGAGAAAATGGTGGCGTCGATGATATGGCTACATGGCAAGATCATGAGGGGTGACGGCGGAATTACAGAGAGGTTTTGGTAAACAGATAGGATGTAATTTTTCCATGTAAAACATGATGTACAAATAAAAAATGATGAATATGGATGCAGCGCATGTATGTAGGTGGCGAGAATGGAAATACAATGGGCATGCGGGGTGATGACACGTAGGCGTACGAAAAGCCAAGGAGAATAGATGACGTGGCGGAGGACTTAGTCAAGCGTGGAGAATGCGAGCGATTATGGCCCACACGATCTCTGAATGAGATCGACGGTTAAAATGAGCCGGAGGGCAATCAAAGGTGGGCCAGGGATGCAGTTGACGTAGGTTCAAACGTGTGCAGCTCCGGAGGACGACCACCATTGGATGGAGACTTCGAGATCTGACGACTGCTATGGATTCCGCTACCCGACCTTTGACCGAACTTTAATGCGTGAAATTGGAGTGGTTTTGGGACGTACATGGGGATATGCGTCACGCAGCATGTGGAATCGCTGCCATTTGATCGGAAACCGCCAGCCCGGTGAAGGCGGTGCAGAATGAAACCACTGGTTTTGCAATACGAGCGGGTGCAGGGACCATCACGGAAAACGAACTCCGCTCCGTCAATTGGATTTGATCGGATGGCCACGAGTGCCCCCGAAACTTTGAATGATTAGCTCCTTTCCGCCTGGCGCCCGGTCTTTCTCCTGAGTCATATGGGGGAATGAAAGCAAGGGGCTAAGGCTGAAGGGCTAAGCCCGATATAATTTTAATTGCGGACTTAGGACTTTGGTTAGTGTAATTTTTAGCGGATAGAGGCAACGATATGCAGTATATGGAGGTTTTCGGCCACGACAGGGGTTTTAAACAGATTTGAATGGGGCTATTGGCCAAATTTCTGAATGGAGGGGCTGATATGTACAACACCTGCTAAGCACCAAAGGGAGCAAAAGTCTGAGCAGACAATAATAACAATCTAAAACATGAAGAATAATGTTTCCATCCTCTTCCTTAAATAAAACATGATTTTATTTGCCCTTGGATCCACTCAATTAGGTCATCTATATCCAAATATACATCCCCTCCAAAACTGCGTTATTCCTTCTTGGATTCCTCCTCATCCACAATTGTGTTGTTGACTTGGTCAAAGTGCACCGAACCAACCTGATTTTATCCATGTTCACACATGGAGGTGTTTTGTTAAGCTAGAAAGAGTGCCCCCTTCCACACTTGGAGTTTTTTTATCCTCCTTAAGATACTTATGGGCTTTTCTACCCATTTATTCATTGACTAGAGCTACTGCTAGCTCTAATTTTCCATTTAGCTTTGAGGCTAAAATTTTGGAACATTACACGAATATCGTTTTGTGTATCTACTATTTATGAACATTTTTAGGCTTGGATAACTTCGCGGTTGTGTCCAGAGTGTCTGCTATAGTGAGGAATGCCTTTCGTTTCATGCGAAAAGGTTTCCGACTGCCTAGGTTATGATACTTTAGATCTGGAGGTATAAAGCATCTGTTTTGCAGTTATATTTGTTAATAGTTATGGTTATTTCGGTTTCCTATTTTGATTTTCAGTTTTTATGTTTTACTTATTTTATAGATTTATACCCTCTTCTCTGTGTATGCTCTTTATTTTGTGCTGCGTGCGATATCGGCAAATCAGAAGCAGGAAAAAGGGATTTGTTTTGTTACGTAAGCTCTTTCCCCGCATCTTTGTGTGATCTCAGGAAATAAAAAATAGTGAAAAAAGTGATAGTTGCCAGTAAGGTTAACCGAAAATCTAAAATTCTTCCGTAAGGCCTTGCATTTCATTTTTTTTTCTTAGTTTTTCGTGTAGGAAAAAACATGCACACCGAAGTAGAAAAAAAAAAAACCTTCCTCCTTTCATACAATAACGTGATCCTTTTACTATCTCACTTGGTGATGGGTCAGTTTATGAGAATAGAGGTCTTGGGTTCAAGTCTCCTTCTCAAGCTTCTTTTGTAAAAAAAATTTGTTAAAAGGGGTGGAATTTTTTTTTAAAAGCCGCACTTCATCCCGTTCCCGTAACTATTCGGTATCTACAACTCAGATTTTTAAAAAGGCATAACTTATTTATCCGGAAGCCGCTTTTCGAGTTGTTTTTTTTTAATGGCCTAATTTTTTGAGATCTTTCCATTGGAGTAGTTAGTTTCAGCTTTTCTCAGCTTTATTTTTATGTTTTTAAATGGAAAGTGCACGCCCGGTTATTCTTAATAGCACCAATTATTTCCAATGGCTACCTCACATGGTAGATATACTTAGAAGTAAAGGGCTTTATAGAATAGCCATGGGACAAGAAACTAAACCTTCCGATGATGATAAGGATGCTAAATGAGAAAATAAACAAGATCAAGCATGAGGGTTGATAGGAATGTCCATTTCTCAAGATCTTCGATTTCATATCCTTGACGTTGACACCCCTGATGAAGCCTTGGAAAAGCTAAAAACTTTTTTTGGCATTCAAAATCAAATCAGGGCCCACCAAATTGAAAATGAGTTCCTTACTTTCGACCCCAATAATTTCTCCCCCATTCAAGATTTTTTGTCCAAATTTAAGACCCTCGGATTTCTTTTAGAAGGTTGTAATATCAAAAAGGACGATGGTAGCCTCATCTATTGCATTCTTGCTAAGCTTGGCCCTGCATACTCTGTATTTGTTTCTGCCTTCCATTCCACTAGAGAAGCCATCATTTCTTCACGAACGACCTAAAAGAATCCTTCTTTTGATGCCTTTTGTGATTCTATGATAAGAGAACAAGAAAAATTTTTACACCTTCTTCTTGTCAATGCTAGAAATGCTTCTAAGAAAACCTTAGCAGCCCAACAACAAGCATATCAAAAGAATCCCAAGAAGCAGTATCCTAAAAAATATGGTCCTAAACCAAAAAAGGGCCCTAAGAAACTTCAACCACAAATTGAAAAATCAAACCACCAAAATAATAAGGAAAATCAAAACAAAGGGAAGAAGACAGATAGACATTGCAACTTTTTCCATTGGGATGGCCATATAGAGTCCAAATGTTTTAAGAAGATGGAAGCCTTAGAAGCAGCAATGAGGAAGCACAACATCAATTTGGATCACTCTTCACCTTGATCTTCAGGCATGGAACTTTCTACTTGTGGTTTCCAAGCATCAAGATCTAGTTATGCATTAAATGTATCTTCTTTTTCTCCTTCTCATGAATGGCTCATTCATTCTGGAGCTTATTACCACATGACTAAAAATAAATCCATGTTTTCTTATTTAAATGATTGTAACACCAAACATATTTATGTTGGTGATGATAGATCTCTTAGTGTTGTAAGATCTGGAACCATTCATCTAGATAATGGTCAGTTTAATGATGTACTATGTGTTCCTACCTTGTCATGCAACCTTATATTTTTTTATTAGATAACTCATTCAGGTGAAGGGAAAATAGTAGAATTCTCACCTCATGATGTTGTAATCAAGGACCTCAAATATCCTAAACATATTTTAGCTACTGGCATTGTTGATGATTCCACAAGGTTGTATAATTTTGACAACTTTTGGTCATCATGCCTTCCCTCTGTTTTTGTTGCTCATAATGATGATGTGAGCAAAATTTGGCATGAGCGATTTGGTCACTTAAACTATCACTCTCTTAAAACTCTATGTAAGGAAAATATGGTGACAAGCCTTCCTATGGTATCTTTCCGAGATGGTATTTGCTCTGGATGTGTACTCGAAAAACATCACCGGGATAGTTTTGACAAACGTGCCTCTTGGCACGCTTCAGCCCCTTTGCAGCTTGTGAAAAGTGATTTATGTGGTCCATTTCCTATTTTTTCTTTCTCTGGTTGCAAGTAATTCTTAAATTTCATTGATTATTTTTCCATACGCACTTGGGTATATTTCTTAAAACTCAAGAGTGAAGTTTTTAACATGTTCTTGGCCTTTAAGGTCTTTGTTGAGAAACAATCTGGACATCAAATTATTAATTTAAGATCAGACAATGGTGGAGAATATGTTAACAATAAATTCATCAACTTTTGCACTGAGCATGGCATTCAATTGCAACATACTGTTCCATATACTCCAAAAAAAAATGGTGTAGCTGAAAGGAAGAATCGCACCTTAAAAGAAATGGCTAATTGTATGCTTCAATCTAAAGGACTTAGTCTCAATTTTTTGGAAGAAGTAATTAGCTGTGAAAATTACATAATAAATCGCACTCCTAATAAGGTTTTAAAGAATATAACTCCAGAAGATGCTTGAAGCTCAATCAAACCAGATGTAAGTCACATTCATGTTTTTGAAAGTGATGCTTGGGCCCATATTCCAGATGTGAAACATAAAGCCTTATAACCTAAGAGTGAAAAATGTCTTTTTTTGGATATTCTGAAGATGTCAAATGATATAGACTTCTTCAACCAAAATCCAAAAATATAATCATTAGAAGAGATGTAAAGGTTGATGAAAATATATTGGCCAGTGAGCCTAGTTCGGCGGGTGTGTCACCTTTGGCCTGCGAGCTTGATTCGACATATGTGCCACCTCTATCTCTCTCTTCTATTTTTAATAGCATTCCTTATAGTTCAGATGATGACAGTGAGGATGAAAATCCTCCTCCACCTCTTGAAATTTTTCCTTATACTCCACCGCTTCCAATATGGGTCCGCTCTACCCGGGATGTAGCAGGTTCTCTTGCAGGTGACCCTGCCGATTGACGATGTACATGTTCTTAGTTCGAAAAATCTTCTTCCTTATTGGCTCAAGTTCTAGAAAATATTGATCCAGAAACCTTTGAAGAAGCCTTTGGTCATCCAAATTTTGATGAAGCTATGAATTAAGAATATCATTCCTTATCAGTGAATGATACTTGGGATCTTGTTCCTCTTCCAAAAGGAAGAAAACTTGTTAGATGCAAATGGGTTTACAAAACCAAGTTTGGACTAGATGGAAAAGTGGATAGACATAAAGCTCGTCTTGTTGCTAAAGGATTTTCAAAAGTTGAAGGCATTGACTATACTAAAACCTTCTCCCCTGTGGCCAAAATGAATTATATCCACCTTGTTCTTTCGCTTGCTGCCTCCTTTAAATCAGAAGTCCATCAAATGGATGTTAAATCTGCATTCTTACATGGATATTTGCATGAAGAAATATACATGGAACAACCCCCTAGCTTTATCCAAAAATATTCCAGCCTCGTTTGTTGCCTTAGGAAGTATCTTTATGGTCTCAAACAAGCTCCTCGAGCTCGGTATGCCAAAATGGATAGGTTTCTATTAGATAATGGCTTTTTTAGGTGTCATTCTGACAACACTGTCTACACCAAGAAAGTGGGTAATTCCTTCACCATCCTTTTTATTTATGTTGATGATCTTATCCTTCTTGCTAATGATCCAAACCATATAAACCATGTGAATTCTAGCCTCAAAAAGAAGTTTGAAATGACAGACTTAGGACACTTGCATTATTTCCTTGGTCTTCAAGTCTTGCAATCTAGGGAAGGCATTACCCTCTCTCAGTCCAAGTATGCCTGTGATCTTCTACACCACTTTCACATGGAAGACTGTAAGCCAACCCCTTCTCCCTTTTAGTCTGGAGTCAAGCTTTAAGTCCCTTGTACTACGCCTGAAGTTGATGCTACCTTATACTGTCAACTTGTTAGTAAAATTTTGTATCTAACCCATACTCGTCCTAACCTTTCCTTTGTCGTTGGTCTTTTCGCTCAGTTTATGCACCAACGTCATGAAAGTCACTGGAAAGAAACTAAAATAATACTTCGATATATTCGATATACAGTTTAGTTCGGGATTCATTACAATGCAGGAGGATCTCCATTGTTGATTGGTTTCACTGATTCTGATTGGACTAGTGACCCTGATGATCGAATGTCTATTGCAGGATATGTATTCACTCTTGGTTCAAGACCTATTACTTGGTCTTGTAAGAAAAAAAATTGCCATCTCTCTTTCTTCAGCAAAAGCAGAGTATCATGGTGCAGTTGAAGCCAGTAAGGAAGCCATGTCGCTTCATTAGATTCTGTTTGAATTTGGTCTTCATCAGCATCATCCAACTACACTTTGGTGTGATAATCAGAGTGCCATTCAGCTATGTAAAGATCCAGTTCAGCATCAGCGTATGAAACACATTGAACTCCACATACACTTCATCAAAAATCTCATTCATGATTGTGTTCTTGGAGTGCAGTACTGTCCAACCAATGATCAAGTAGCCGATATCTTTATGAAGGCTCTCACAGAAGCGAATTTTACCAAACTTTGATCAATGCTTGGAGTTTAGGAAAGTTGTCATTAAGGGGGGATAGGCTCTAATGCCTCCTTCCTTCTCCTATTGTGTCACTTTTTTAAATCCTTCAATCCTATCCCAATTTGTTCTTCAGGGGCGATGTTAGGATATTTCGACACATAGGAAATAGGCTCCTTTTGTGTCACCTTTGTAAATCCTTCAATCCTATCCCAAGTTGTTCTTAAGGGGGGATGTTAGGATATTCCGACACATAGGAAATAGTTAAGAATAACTTAGTCTAGTGTAGAGTTAGGCAAAGTGTGTTTATTTACCATGTATATTTGTAACTTATAATTCGACGGTCACGATTTGTAGTGATCTGACGGTTATCTCTCACCTCAGTATTAACGACACTTGATATGTGGCTTAACACCCGATTAGTCCATGATCTCTATTTAAAGAGCATGGAGGGTCATTTTTTTGGTAGCCATTTATGAGAGAAACATATGTAATTTTTATTTTTATATAATAAATTTCGTAAAGTGGTCGTGTTGACTCAGGTCGTGGACTGTTTCCCTATTTGAGGGTTTTAACCATGTGATTATACTGGTGTACTGCTTTGTGATCTATTTGTGAGCGGTAACCTTTGGTTCTTGATCTAAGGAACTTGCCCTGTAAATTCCTACAGAAAACACATTCCACAATGACACCATCAACTTTCACATGGTGACACCACTACAACCATGAACACCACCATAAATATGCAACACACACATGGACCATAAGTATAAGAAATATATATGTAATTGACATGAATGTATGACCAACACACCACCCATTCTCTCTAAGGGGTGAACCATGCTCTGATACCACTCCCAATGTGTACTTAAGAAAGTGGAACCGACAAACAAACCAAACTAGCCTTCCACACATGCTACAAAACCTTCAAGATCCAACCAACATTTCCAGGTGACGAAATCTTGAGGAAACATAGTTGTTCACTGATCTAAACACCTAGTTTCTCCCTTGAAAATCCATGCATGTGACTGTATGCCTCCAACCGCTCCCATAGTAAGGGCAAGCCAGAGGCTGTGGAATTTTTTAGCTATTTATGTGCTAGTGATCCTCGATTATGTGCCACCTTTTCAAGGATAGGACTCATGCCACTACCCAAAAATTCATGAAAGCTTAAAAAATGATAAATAAAATTGAGACAAAGATACTAATTCAAATATTTGATCAATGACTTGGCTGGACGCCTACTAGTTATGACATAAATTTCGTCAAACATGTTAGAAATATGCATTCTATAGGTCATAATAATAGATCTGAGCATAGGTGTCTCATACTTATCGAATAATCACTGAGAAGCACTCATCACCTATCACATTAGTTGAATTATTATCTATTAGGTCATATATTCATTGTTCACTCATTTATTAATCAAAACACCATGACATCCATACATCATTATTGTCATAACACATAATCATAACCAACATATAAAGAATGAAAATAACAAGGATACAAAAAATATAAATTCCACATGCGAAGCAATAAATTTACTAATGAAATACCAAGGAGAAGAAAATCTTATTAAGGAATGAAAAATGCAACTAGGTTTGGGACTTTCACGAACCACTCGACCATATATTGGTTGAACCACATATTTCTTTCATCCAATCACCCTCATGCCATATTCCAAGCATGAATGTGGGACTCATAACCAAAAATTAACGAGGGCTTCCCAAGGCTACACAACCTCACCCTGATCAATAGAACTAGGCTTTACCGCAATCCACACTGGATCACTAGGCCCTAAGCAAGTAGGGATGCTACCAGATTTATCCACCTACACCGTGAAGAATTTTCCTATCTCCTATTCTCTATGCTTTACCATACATCCCATCATACAACGATCGAGGACCGCCTAATCAAGTCCGCAATCTGAAGATTTACCATGTATCTTATCATTCACCGATGGATAATTCCTAGGCCTAATCGAGACTCCACCCTCTAGTCTTTACCACAATTCCCACCAGATCGCTAGTACTAATCGAGGGAACAAAACTCTAGGATTTACTGTATATACCACCATTCACCAGTCGAGCATTCCTAGGCCCACCGAGGCACATAATACTTGGATTAACAACAACCCAAAGTGTTTTTCAAGGGTTACTAGGCCAGTGGATTTACCCCAATCCACAATCCAGTTTCATGGATCACTAGGCCATGTGTTCATCCATTCAGAGACCACCTCACTCAATTTCGAATCCATTTTTAAATCCAACTCCACCAAAACATGAGAACCCCATCACACCATGTCTATCAGGAAATGGCAAGCCTAGGTTGAAGAACACTATCAAACCTGGAAAAACACATTCCAATGATAGAAAGTGAACCAAGAACACACATGCATAATGATGCATGCCAATTCTTATCAAGGAAATCACACATGAAAATTGATACCTGCAAGTAAATGCGTTGTAACTTCTTGATCCTGCTCTTCCTTGGTTGATATTTTCTTCCTATTTTATTTCTTTGCCTTTCTTGATCCAATATTGAAGTACTCCAAGGAAACTCAGTGTTTCCAAGAGTGTGTGAGAGAGAGAGAGAATATATAGAGAGCTACAAAAAAATACTTGAAAAAAAGGTACCAACTGATCCTCCGAAGAATTTTTATTAATGAGGCCTATATTTTCTTCAGTTTTACATTATTTGCCTCGTCACATGCGACTTGTGGCTTTTCACCTTCGTTTTCTCATGATTAACATTATTTAATAATTAAAATTTCAATTAATGCCACTTTTCGTTTTCAAATCCTTTTCTATTGCATTTTCCAATTTCCTTAGCCATAATAAAACAAATGAACACTCACACTAGGATGTTTTTTCCCATCATTCAACTTGGAATAAGTGTCCCATAACCATGGTTATTATTTTTCCTTTATTAACTTCTATTACTTGGAATTTTCATCAAGGTTGTTGCAATTTACAAATTACTCAAGTACATAATACATGATTACAATTAAATCAGCATTACCCATACATGTGGCTACAAAATGACTCCATAAGACTCGTCTAAAAGATACCTATCACCACTCATGAATCAACAACTATTAACTGGAATCAATACCAATGTGAAATGATGAAATAATGGTAAATACATGGTTCTAATAAATTGCATATGATAGCCTATACATGGTTTTCCCATGTCACAAGTAATATCATTACATCATGGAGTCATGATCATATTTAATGCATGGTTGCACATATTTTTAACCAATTATTAGTGGAAATGAAAAATCATATACATGGCTAAAAAATGTGCTCATTTTCACTCATGAATACATATGTAAATATACCACAAAAGACTGAGTGAAAATAATGATAAAATTCCAAGTAAACTAGGAAAATATTATACCATAAATAAATCCCCTTGAGCTCAATATACCTCCAATAATATAGGTCATCGTGTGGACCTGAATGTGCATCAGGCTGAAATGAACTCATCATATGCTTCTAAAAACAACATCACACACTCACCCTAAGGTTATGTACCTGTCATGATCTGCAGTCCTCTATATGTATGCATGAATAATCATGGATTGCATGAGGTAATTCTCTCCACTATATGAATATTTGGTTCTAATTTCTTCACACAGTTTTGGCTTGCTTCTTATCCTCTTTGATCTGCTTCTTCTCTTGCTTCTCTTTCTCTGTTCCTTGCTTCACTGATTTTGATCTAGATTGTATTTGTTTTTTCTTCTTTTGATGATTTTTCCTCGATTAATGAGCAAACAAAAAATATCCTTCCATATGTCCAAATCTATGGAAAATATAGCACAACACATGGCAAATATATAAATAAAGAGAATCAAATATCATATTTTTCGTGTGATATCTAAATTGTTCGTGAAATGTGTCTGTCCTCCAACAATGAGACTTGCAATATATTTCCGTATTGCCAAACAAGTAACATAAGCAGAAATAACCATAAAAATCACAAGTAGACATGTTGGCCATTCTCCTTGGCTGCTGATATTATTGCAATCTTTGTTGATATTGTCTATATTTTTTTCTCCAAAAATTTCTTACAACATGCCCAAAATTGTGACGGTTATAACTTTGATTGCCTTAAAACTTTACAAATATGTCAGGATCATCTATAGGAGAAACAATTTTTCTCATTATAGGTTCTCCTTGAGATTTTCTTCTCTGATGTTATTTGTTCTTCTTGATTGGCTATTGATTCTTCTTGCTTTTATGTTTATGGTTATTTTGATTGCTAATTGGTGGCTAGATCTGCCTCTTATTACCTTGGATCTCATTTTTGTTATCGGTGTTGTTTACTACTTGTTTCTTGGGTTATTTTTTGGTGTTCTTACCTGTATCCAAACTAGACTCACCTTTTTGAAATCGAAGACCATATTTCTCTAATGGTGATCTTTCGATTTCAAGCAAATTATCCAAGGCTATCGTGCTTTGCCCTGTATTTTGTTTCTTTCTCAAGGACACAACTCCAACTTCTAATTTCATTATCTAAAAATTGTTTCCTTGTGCCTTCCTCAACCTTTTTTGCTTCTGCCAATTTAAAGTTTAAGCTCACAATCTGTTCTTTGAGCTTGGCCTCCTTATCATCACATAATTGAAATAGTTTTTCCTAATTCTTACATGCAACTATTAGTCTAGAAATATCATATCTAAGACCTTTAACAACATTATCATATTTATTTTGTGCTTCAACTTGATCGAAATATGAATCAAAGTTAATGTTTATACCTTTGGGTTCCATATTTTTTGGTTCCCTCTCATCATCTGTTGAATCAGGTGCACTAGAAGGATGAGATTCTTGTGGCTGAGATACTTGAAATTCAAGGCCCTCCTTCTTATTCTTGTTCTTATTATTATTCTTGTCTCTCTTCTTCTCATTTTAAATTTTTCTACTGTTGTCATATCCAAATATGGATTCTCTCTTGTCCCACATATCTTTGGCACATTTAAAACACACTACTCTCGTCATATCATCATCATGAATATGCTTGTAGATTATGCATCGTTCTTGTGCTTCTTGCTGCAAAATATCATATGAAATTAGATCTTTACCACAAACATCACATACAACTCTCCAAGTGTTAGATCCATAAGATAATTATTTAGATTTTACATTTTTGTGCCATACTTTGTAATTTTCATCAGTGAGGACAACCACTCTAAAAAAAAATCAAATTCCACTAATAAACCCCATATCTACTCTCCAACGATCAATATGAAACCACAAGCCCCTCTTTGAGACCAATTTTTGGAAACCTTTAAGCAATACTAAGAGGGGCGGATGAATTAATAGTGTGATATTCTTAACAATTTTTTCTTTTAATTACTTTTTACTGAATCACACATATATGCACCATCAACACATTAGAGTATCCATGCATATAATTATATGAGTAGATAAATCATAAACCATCAGAAAAACATAAACATAAACTAGAAACAATCACATCATCACACATGAGACACAAGATTTATGGTGGAAACATTTCCGGGAGAAAAACCACCCTTCTAGTTGTTTCTCTACTATGAATTTCTATTATGTCAAGAAAATGATCTTTTACATATTTTGTTGGCTACCATCAACATGGAGACTCAACCTCATATAAATTATTCCAAATCCCATTTGTTAGGAGACTTGATACTACTGATCAACTCAAACTTTGTTCTCTATGGATCTCTACAGACAATTGTCTACTGAAGGCTACCATGATCAGTCAATCCTCACCCAATTACCATTGGACTATCCAACCACCATTGGATTGAGAAAATTCTTCTTTTCACCGAAGCTTAGATATCACTGCTCCACCTCCATGAAGTCACTGCTCCTCACCACCATGCCTACCTCATTTCATCTATTTTCAGACAGGATCCCAAGCAACTATGCTAAAAAAAAATGAGCTCTATATACATGTTCTCAGCAACAAGATTTCATCATCAAATAGAAGATAGACAACTAAAATTGTGGCCACATAAAATATGAATACAATCATACCCTCACAACAATGTAATGTTGAAAAATATAAATAAAAGCATATGACACATGGTTATGTGCTAAATGCATCAGCAGCTCTTCCAAAACAAGTGTGATAATCACAATAAAAAACACTACCCAACATCATACATAGACTTTCCAATCAATCACTACGACAACAGCTTCAAATATGAACTATACTAAATCATGTCTCATATCTAGACATTATTTAGTCATTAAAACTCATGAACTAAATCATCTATGATCTACTCAACGTATGAAGCATAGTCTCACTATTCTTTCTTCTCTCCACACATACAATCAACATCTAACTCAATCAATAGCCACAAAGCTCATAGTGCAAGAATATAAAAAATGTAGGGTGAAATTGAGTTTGGGGCTAGGATAAAAGGTGCAAAAATTGGACGAAATCAATCCACTAAGGTCACTACTAGTACACTAAATGCATTCACATCATTAGAGGACCTTTTCAAACCATTTGCAAGATTTTTCACTATTTATGGAAGCTTATGGGAATTTCCAAATTAATTTCCTTCTTAACAACATGATGAATGTGGATAAAATCCCATGAAAACCCTCAATATCTCCCTTTACACCTTCTAAACTCAACTCATGCTATAACAACTCCCTTGAGCCTGTCTCCATGTGACTTGTTAGTCTCCTATATTCGTAGTATCATTAGGTGACTATGGATTTTCCACAATCTGCTGAAAATAAAATTCCTTGACTATCATTTATTTTCAGAAATCTCGTTGCCTTAATTATCTTTATTTTTCCTAATTCACTATCTTTCATTTTGCCTCTTCCAAGCACTCTAATGGTCTGAAAAAACCCAAGTTTGACAGTGATCCCTCATTCATCACCCTTCTCCCCTACCCAAAACCCCACTCACATTGCTTAAAACCCTCCCCTCATTCATTTCCCTTCTTTCCTCAAAATAATGTAAAAAACCCTTTTTACATTGTTTTAAAACTAAAATCTTATCATTTGGGCCCCATTATTTAAAATAAAACTTTGTTTTATTTAATATACCCAACCCCTTCTATATGATTAGCCCCCCAAATTCTAAGCCTCATCCCCCCGCTATCATATAACCATGTCCCCCTTTATATTAAGTGCTTCCACTTATATTCTTGCCCCTAGCCCTACTTTATGAAAAACCCACATATATTAAACCTCCCTGCATTACATTTAACCACCTATTCTTAAAACCCAAGCCACCGGGCTATTTTAAAACCTTTCTCTCTATTTAAATCTCGGACCCCATGATTTACAACTACCCTCCACTACATCCAATCTCGATCACCATCGGATCTTATCCCTCCGATCTGACGAACCCAAATCTCTATCGCACCCCCACATACCTAAAGGTTAACAAAACATTAACCTTGCAAAATAAGTGATATTCCTGTCGTGACACCTTTCCACACATTTATCATCTTATGGCATCACATTTCTGTCAATAAAACCGTTTACCATCTACATCCCATGTGATAAACCACCCATCACCCTCACGCTAAAACCCAAAACTACCGACCCATTCAAACATGATGAAGCCTTGAAATCCATGTAAATAAGCCCCGATCTGCCACCAAAACCCTTGTAAACACTCCAAATGGCCCGAAAATTCATAAACCAAACTCAGAAACCCAGTAAGCCCCCATTTTCCGGACTCTGACCACAGTGCATGCTTTCCAATTAACAAATTGTTTTTTAGTGTGCAGGTGATCAATGTATAAATGCATAATTTGCATTCTGAGGTCCAAGAATTGTTAGATCAGGTTCTCTGGGTGAAAATCCAAAAATATTATCCGCCAAAAGGAACAGGAACGCACATTTAATCCAAAGACAACAAGATTTATCCACAACGTAGGGTAAGGGAGATGAAAGAGGTTACAGTGGTTGCGCAAAGATAAAGACAAATGCAAAGAACACGGTCGAAGAGTAATTACAGTGAAAAGTTTCACTATGATAGTTTAAGGTTTAGTCAAAGGTTAAAGATGAAAGTAGGGTTGTTAGGTCCCTATATTACTACTTTAGTCCCTTATATTTATTAGTGCATCCCCCTTATTGTTACTGTTGTACCCCTGTAACCCCAAGAATGTTATTATTGTGCCCTTACATTGTTTATGTTAGGTCGGCTAGGATTATATTGTGGGCCCATGGACTCCTATATATAGAAGGAGGTTTTGGTCATTTGTATCATCCAAGAATTATTCATTTATATAATATAT
Organism: Pinus albicaulis; assembly: GCA_034641835.2. NCBI lineage: Eukaryota > Viridiplantae > Streptophyta > Pinopsida > Pinales > Pinaceae > Pinus > Pinus albicaulis. The sequence continues at coordinate 52,287,134 of CM076576.1, read as the reverse complement.
TGGAGGTTTCCCCCTCGAAGTGGCTGATTTATAAGGCGTTGATCTCTCTTTTCTTCTATTTTTGGAGTTGTTTTCATAACATTTGGTATCAGAGCTTTGGATTCTAGGGCTTCACTGCTCCAAAAAGGTCATCATGGAATTTTCGCTATAAATTTTTTATATGAAGGTTCAAAAGCTGAAATTGTTAGAGCACGAAGCCAAACTCCTAAGGAAAATCATCGCAAAATTTCAGAGCTTTGTTTGCAATATTTTCGGAGATATGATTTGTGGAAACTAGGGCTTTTTGCAGGCTCCTACATTTAACCTAAACATGGCATCGCGGAATTTTCACAATAAATATTTTTCGACGAGGTTTCGGAAGCTAAAATTTTGACAGAACGAAGATGAAATCCTTAAGAACATCCTGTAAATATTTTAGATCTTGGTACACAACATTCGTGGGGATATGATCTGTGGAAGTTAGGATTTTTTCAGGCTCTCAAATTTCATCTCAAAGTGGTGATCGTGGGAAAAACATCATAACTCTCTCTCTAAGCATCGGATTGTGATTCTGTAAAAGGTGGCCACAAGTCCAGGGACTATAGATTCCTTTCTATAAATTTCAGAGCTGAAGGAGGAAAAAGTGACACGTGGTAAGTCGTACAAGTTCGCTCTACTAAACCAGTCCATAATTAGGTCATTGTGGGAGGTTGGACATAACTTTGACTTGAAGAGTCCAAATCAAGTGATACCTGTGGCATTCTTAAGAGGATTCAGAGAGCTACCTCAGGGCCTAATTTTAGATATTGAAGATATGAAATAATATAAATAATTCAGTTTCAATGTCGAGTTCCTCAAAAGAAAGAAAAAGGTGTGTATTTTTTTCGAATTACATAAGTCTCATTTGAAAAAAATTAGTTTGAATTTATTACAAGGGAATATTGAAGAATAGATATCAGTATTGGGTTCTAAAATCCCCCCTAAAAATAATTCAACACCCATTAAGCCTTCATAAGGCTCTACTATGACTCATGAAGATGAAGAAATGCAACATGAGATGTCAAAATAACAAGAGCAAGTGCACCTATCGCAAAGAGCAACGAAAAATGAAATGGAAGTTTTGAAGAAAGTCATGGAAAATAAGATGGATGGTTTGAAGAAAGGTGTGGAAGCTAAGATGAATGGTATGGAAGCTCATATGGAGGGCATGGAAGTCAGCATGGAAGCTAAGATGGATGACATGGAAGCTACAATGGAAAACATAAAGAATGATCTAAAAGTAGACATCGAAGGTTTGGCAAAGTTGATACAAGAAATTTTTCCCAATGGCGAAAAGATAGTAGAGGAAACTCATGATGAGAATAAAATAAATGTTAATTGTGATTTCATCAACTCTAATGTTGGATGGAAGAACCACCATATTCCAAAGATGGATATGAGGAAGTTTGATGGCAGGGATCCTGTAAGATGGATACTACAAATGGAGCAATATTTTGATCTCAATAATGTGCAAAACACACAAAAGGTACGCATTGCAATTTTACATTTAGAAAAAAATACATTTGTATGGTATCAATGGATTTTCTCCCGTAAAAAAATTGTCACTTGGTCAATTTTTATGGAGGAAATGATAGCACATTATGAGGATACAAAAAGCAACACCTTCTTTAGCCAATTGATAAATCTCAAACAAAAGGGTTTAGTGGCGGAGCACATTGAGGACTTCCAAAAATTGAATATAAGGGTAACTCATATTCCAGAGGAACACATGATTTATTTCTTCATAGGGACTTTAAAGGATAACATCCAACATGAAGTTCACGTTTGGGAACCTGATTCATTGGAATAACATTTATGTTGGCAAGAAATATTGAATGTAAAATTATGGAAACAAGGAAGCCTACCACTCACATATATAAAGATGGAAGTGTTGCTACTCCTATACTTCCACAACCTACAAGGTTGACACCAGAAAAATTGGAAGAAAAAAGAGAAAAATGGCTTTGCTACAGTTGTGATAACAAATACACTAAACATCATAGGTGTGCCGAGAACAAATTGTTTTACAGAGATTGTGAAGAGGAAGAAGAAAATGAACAAGAATCTTCAAAGGAAGAGGATATACACCAGGAACCAACCCTAGAAGAGGAAGAAATGAGTCCTACCATATCATGAAATGCATTGGCAGGAATTACCACTCAAAATCTCAAGATAGAAGGACATATAAAGAAGAAAAAGGTAATATTTTTGATTGATTCGGGTAGTACCCATAATTTTATTCATTGTAAGTTTGCCAAGGAATTGAATTTTTCCTATACCCAACACCATAATGTCAAGTGATGGTTGCAAATGAAGGAACTATAAATTTCTCTGGAAAATGCCATAATATCAGGCTAAACATGGGGGAATATGTATTTAATAGTCCAATGCTTTCCATTCCTATGGGAGGTGTTGATGTTGTACTAGGAGTACAATGGTTACAATATTTGGGACGGTAGCTTTTAATTTTCAAGAACTTTTCTTGAAATTGTTTTCAGAAGGAAAGGAAGTCGAATTACGTGGTATCACAATGAAGCCAAGAAAGATAATAAGATCATTCCAAGGTGTTTGAAACTCTCAAAGGACTCCCACCTATTCGTGATCATGATCATGCTATTAATTTGATTCCAGGAAGTGTTCCTCCAAACATCAGGCCTTATAGATATCCTTATGTCCAAAAGAGCGAAATTGAATGTATGATTGCAGAAATGTTAGCGACTGGTATAATTCAACCTAGTCAAAGTTCTTTTTCTGCTCTAGTAGTATTGGTTTACAATAAGGATGGATCATGGTGCATGCATCCAGATTATAGGGAGCTCAATAAGCTCACCATTAAAGATAAATTTCCCATTCCTTTGATTGATTAATTATTGGATGAATTACATGGAGAAACTTATTTTACCAAGTTGGATCTTCATTCAATATATCATCGAATGATAATAAAGACTAAAGATATTATGAAAAACAACATTTCGAACTCATGAGGGTCATTATGAATTTTTGGTCATGCCTTTTGGTTTTACCTATGCACCTTCTACATTTCAAGGGTTGATGAATTCCATTTTCAAACACTTTCTTAGAAAATTTGTGCTAGTATTTTTTGATGAGATACTAATCTACAACAGGTATTGGAAGGATCATGTTCAACATGTTGACAGGGTGCTCAAACTATTACAGGAGAAAAAATTATATGCAAACATATCCAAATGTTTATTTGGAGTACAAGAGGTGGAATATCTAGGTCATACTGTATCTCGGGATGGTGTTAAGGTAGACCCTAACAAAATTAAATCCATTAAGGAATGGAAATTCCCCACAACCATAAAGAAGTTTCAAGGATTTCTCGGGTTAACAGGGTATTATTGCAATTTTGTTAAGAATTATGGGAGAATAGTGGCACCTCTAACAAAATTATTGAAGAAAGATTCATTTTCATGGACTCCTGAAGCAAGTAAGGCCTTTGAACATATTAAAGAGGTAATGTGCCTAGCACTGGTCTTAACTATGCCAGACTTCACAAAAAACTTTTTTGTGGAATGTGATGCTTCAGGAAATGGAATTGATGTTGTTTTAATGCAAGAAGGAAGACCCATTTCTTTTGAAAGTCATCCAATCAAAGAAAGGTATTTACAAAAAGCTATTTATGAGAAGGAAATGCTAGAAATACTACATGCGCTAAAGAAATGGTGACCTTACCTAATGGGAAGACACTTCAACGTAAAAACTGATCATGGTAGTCTTAAACACTTTTTGGAACAAAGACTATCTTCAGAAGAACCACAAAAATGGGTAACAAATATGTTGGGTTATGACTTTGAAATAATCTACAAGAAAGGGAAGCTAAATGTTGTTGTAGATTCTCTCTCAAGAAAGAATGAAGAGATGGAAGCATTGCTTTGTGCCATTTCTATTATCCAACCAGATTAGATAACCGAAGCAAGGGATGAATGGAAGAAGGAAGAAGAAGTGTGGACACTCATTCAAAAGTTGCAGCAAGATCCTAGTACATCTAATACATTTATTTTGAAAAATGATTCCTTATTGTACAAAGATCACTTATATCTTTGTAAGAATTCCCAACTAAAACCAAATATTCTTTTGGAATTGCACACTTCTCCTTTAGGAGGACACTTAGGATTTTTAAAAAATTACCACAGGGTGAAGAAAGATTTTTTTTGGGATGGCCTTAAATATGATATTCAAAAGTTTGTGGTGGAATGTTTGGTTTGCCAGAAAAATAAAGTTGAGACAATTAAGACCACGGGTCTTCTACAACCTTTATCCATTCCATTAAACATTGAGAGGAGACTTCAATGGATTTTATCACAGGTTTACCTAAGTTTGAAGGAAAGAGTGTCATCATGGTGGTAGTTGATAAACTTACCAAGTATGCACACTTTTTGCATTATCTCATCCATTTAAAGCAATTAAAGTTTCTACTACATTTATCGACACAATTCAAAAGCTACATGGAAACCAAGAGGTTATTGTGAGCAACAAAGATCCCATTTTTACTGGAAAATTTTGGACGGAGTTATTTTCTTGTTTGGGTATTCAATTAGCTCATAGCTCATCTTATCATCCTCAATCCGATGGTCAAACTGAGATAGTGAATAAATGTTTAGAATGATATCTTCGTTGTTTTGTATCTGATAAACAAACACAATGGTTCAAGTGGTTACCTCTCGCTGAATGGTGGTATAACACTTCCTTCCATACTACAACCAAAATGACCCCATTTATGGCACTTTATGGATATCATCCACCATCCATCACATCATCTTGAAGAGAGAATTATAAGGTTCAAGAAGTGGAATTTCACATCAAGCATCAAAAATAAGTTCTCCAACTCTTAAAGGATAACCTAAATTTGGCACAAAATCGAATGAAACAACAGGCATATCAACATCGCAGCAAGAGAATTTTTGATGTAGGAGACTGGGTATTTTTATGACTACAACCATACAAACAAATGTCCCTCAAACAAGATAAGAAGGATAATAAATTATCGCCAAAGTACTATGGTCCTTACAAGGAGTTGCAAAATATTGGTACTATGGCATACAAATTGGAGCTTTCTGCTTCTTCACGAGTGCATCTAGCTTTCTGTGTTTCATGCTTAATGAAGGTTATAGGTGAAAATCTTCCAGTTCAAACAATATTGCCAGAACTTGATGAGGATGGACAAATCATATTGGGACCTGAAGCGATCACGGAAATAAGAACTTGGCAGCTACAAAATCGATCAATTTCAGAGCATATTATCAAGTGAAAGAACTTACCCACTGAAGATTCTACATGGGAGGATGAGAATTTTATACAGAAGCACCCAGAGCTACTCAAAGCATTGAGGAAAACAATTTTTTGAAGGAGAGGGTCATGCTAGGTCCCTATATTACTAGTTTATTCTGTTATTGTTATTAGTGTAGCCCCCTTATTGTTACTGTTGTACCCCTGTAACCCAAATATTCCTATTATTGTGCCCTTACATTGTTAATGTTAGGTCGACTAGGATTATATTATGGGCCCATGGACTCTTATATATAGAAGGAGGTTTTGGTCATTTGTATCATCCAAGAATTGTTCGTTTATGTAATGTATTGGAGGTTTCCCCCTTAAAGTGGCTGATTTCTAAGGCGTTGATCTCTCTTTTCTTCTATTTTTGGAGTTGGTTTCATAAAAAGGATTAGAAGATAGGGTTGAAGACAAATCACAATTAAGGAAGGTTAAAGAAGAGATGAATGTGATAGTCAGAGGTAAAAGGATCAAAGGATAAAAGATATAGATGAAGATAGAATCATAGTTTAGAAGACAAAGTAAGGTTAAAGGAAAAATCAAAAGAAAATAAGCAAAGGAAGATAAATCCGAATGGCAAAGAAAAAACAACAATTACTCCTTCAAAACACATTTGGCCACCTACAACCTATTTCTGCCAAAAGCAGCTACCTCACTTAATGTTCCAATCAAATATATTTCTCAGCCACTTAAAAGTTGATGTCAACTTAATATTAAAGCCAAAAAGTCAAAAATATCTCAAAATTTAGCTCATCAGTTAAGTTAGAAGTTATTATTACAGTGAGTCAATCACATATATTCTTGCATTGGGCCTTGCATGGTATCAAAGGTCAAGATTACATTGACTCTGTAATAAATACAAATATGCAACCCTAGAATTGGATCACCTCCTCATTTTTCAGATAAATACTACATGTATTTTTCATTTCTAGGGTTGGTTGGTTGCTTGCCTGCTTGATTAGAGGATTGGCTGCTAGGCTGTATTTTATTACACTCTAACTTGCAAAGGTTATTACACTGGAGTAATGTAATTGTTTTGGACATCAGTAATACAAGCACGTTCACAAGATTCTTGAACTAAGTTAATGATGATGTTATCCTTCTTTGTGATTGTTTCTCTTTTGTTTTCCATATTTTCCATCATTTCTCTCATAAAAGAATAGAAATTTTAGATTAAGATATGTTGTCTTGGCAACTTAATTTTTTCTGCTTCTTTCATCTTAATGTTTTCTTCTGCAAGGTCTGATTAGAGAATAAGGGGTGTCCTGCTCTTTAGTTCCACCTAGCTTGTTGTTTTGAAGTTTACTTAGTATATTTCAGCCAAAGAAGTTTATGGTTTTCCCTGTCCTTTGGTTTTTATTGAAATGTTATTTTTAGGGCCTTCTTTGAAGTTTACTTAGTAGAGTCTAGCCAAATAAGTTTATGGTTTTCCTTGTCCTTTGGTTTTCCTTAAACTGTTTCTTTAAAGGCCTTCTTTGAAGTTTGATTAAAGAGTTCAGGGGTGTCTTGCTCTTTAGTTTCACTGACTGTTATCTTGAATGTTTTCTTTGTCTAAAAGTAATAGCTAGAGAACTCAGGGGTGTCCTGCTCTCTAGGATTGCTGGATTGTTGTCTTAAGGTTTACCTAGTAGATTATGGCCAAAGAATTCTATTGTTTTCCCTGTCCTTTGGTTTTTCTTAAACAACTACCTAAAATGATTTTCTTGTTGAAGTATGGTTAAAGGATTCTTAACTGCCCTTTAGTTTTACTGGTTTCACAACTTGTTTTCATTTACTGTTTCATCTAATCTAAAATATCCACTTCATATAGTTAGATTTCCCTATGAAAACCCTTTCAGAGTTGATTAACAATTAAATCCTTTTATGACTCCATATAACAATGGATTAATGCTTCTCACAGTCTATCTAATCAACTAAAACACTCAATCAATTAAACACTCAATCTATCAACCAATGAAAACAAAAGAAACAAGTCCTATAACTTCATAACTAGCCTAGAACCAGAAAACATAAGCATAAAGATAAATCATTTACAAACACAAACATAGAGAGAGCCCTCTCTGAGTCTAGGAAGGTTATGCCCTCGAGCTCCAAAGCGGTTTGATGTACTGGTTCCCTGCAAAGTTGTTCTTTCCAATCTTGCAAATCATGAGGAGCCAACATGATTATAGAATTTCAATTGCTCCCATATGCTTGTATGCATGCTACTATGGATAAGACTGAGTAAAACCATCATTCCTTCAACTCAGAACCTCTTCCCTATGTTCCATCCTCTTATCCAACATATTTCATATTCTCAAAAACTTTAACATGGCCTCTACCACATCTTCAAGTAGATGAAAAAAGCCTCCCAAGTGTCAATGCCAAGTTTACTTAGAAGGGCCAACAAAAGAGGTTCACAAGTGTGCCAACAATTCCTCCACTCTCCATTATACCTCTAAGATAGTTGCAAGACATTTTAAGGACCTATATAACATTACTTCTAGATCATGATGCCATCACATCACTACTACAAGTCATCCTCAAATGCATAGACATGAAGACTTCAATGAGGACCTATTTGACAACTAAACTAGTGTGCCATGAATGATCCATCACATGTAGATTTGCATGATCAACATGTAGCAGCATCCTATACCTATAGAAGCACCATCCAACTATATTTCAACATGAACAAACGATCATGACATGTATATCAATACACATGCCAACTCTTTGAAGACCATCATGTTAAAAATAAAAATCATGAATGTGCCATAAAGTGTGGCATAATCATAGGAACAACATCAATATCAACACATAATGACACACACCATAGTCCATCAATCTAAATAATCACGAGGTTTAAATAACTGCATGACTTCAAGAGTTGACATCAATTCCAACAAAATCATCTCACTTTCAATACATCAATGCCATCACACATGCATATGACAAGTAGCAACATGGACTTGTTGACATCAATGCCAACAATAAGAACCATCATTTTGGAGGTTCTTGGGAGGAGCATTATTACAAGGTTAGTATAAATTCCATATAGTATGGAAATAATACTTTTTAAGGGATGAAGGAATGCAATGAGTCAGGTTGCAAGCTCATTATGAGATATATATCTAGATGAAAAGGTGAAAGCATAGGAATTCATATTGAAAGCAATTCTTGGATAACATTCATATGTACATAATCTTGAAACATGCTTTTTATGATTATTTGATAATGAATAAATTTACTTTCTCAAGGATGAATAAATAATTAAGACTTTCTCTAGATTATGTAAAATAATGATTAACATCTAGTATAATCTCTCGAAGAAAAGTGTTAACCTGGTAATCAAGTTTGATCCTTGGGAACTATGATGCATGAAGGGATATTCAAATGGAAATAGAACATGAGTATTTTTATTCTTGATGAGAAACTCATCATGGAGAGGTAGGTCTAAGTTTAATTGTTGTTGGTCATTTGGTTCACATATTATGTTTTACCTGGTAGGACATTGAAAGAATACAAGAAGAATGTTGAGACAAGCTCAACATAGGATACCTGGAAATTATGAATTGAAGGTATATTTATCTTGATAATAAAAGGTATTAGTGTGAGAAGATAACATGAACGTCAACAAGGGAGGTCACTTTCATGCAGAATCTATGATTAGCTGGAACTTTCGGAAGGCTCAATGTAATGCCTTCATCCATGATGTCAAGATGAAAGTGATAAGAAAGAGAGATTACCTGAATCCTATAACAAGGCTGAAGACTGAATATGACTCCATGATACCTTGAAAGGAAGCAATATATATGTGAAGAAAAGAGGAATCCATGAAACTATGGAGAAAAAGTAACTCATACTCTTATAGAGACAAGCTATAAGGATTTTAATGTTGAATTTTCAAATAGAAATGAAGTCTGGAATATCCTTTGGTTTTGAGAGGGCGAAAAGGCATCTCCTTAAATAGGAGAAATGATATATTCTATAATCAAAAGGAGAATATGGATATAAGAGTTTCGAAGAGGACCGATATTCTTTAATAATTTAGTTTTATAAATCCAAGATAAGAATAGTCCTAAAAGTATATACCTTGTGAACATCCAAATGTGTTATGTGCCTTCTAGAGGTAGTGTGGTATCACACGTAAAGCCTCCCAACATAATGCTCTTGAATTAATATGAGCTTATTTATTTAGGCCTCGAAATATAGTTTTGGTTATAATGACGATTCTTATAGTTAGCTTATCAATTTGACTCTTCTTATGAGAACTGTTCATTTTGAGAAATATGTTGTACTAGTTGTACAATTATGAATACCTCCCTACTTAACAGGCAGCGTTGGAAATGTAACAAGTTTCGGTCTTTATAATTTTTTTTATACGTACTTCAATACATATCTTATGTAACAAAAAAAAAAAAAAAAAAATTATTATTTGAAAGCATGGGTTTCATGTTCTTTATTCACTTTCTTCAATGTAAAGTCATGTTCTTCATGCTTCTAAGGCTATTTAGATCATAATATTTATTATCATGAGTTAAGAGAGTCAACATCATGTTTGTAAGACCCTTTGAGGAAAAATATATCTTGTAAAATAATTAATTTTGAGCCTAGAAAGTCCTGGAAACCTCCAAAGTACAAGTCGGCCCTAGAAGATATATAAAGGAGCAGCTCAACCTTATTTGGCACTTAATCACACACAAGTTTAGTCTCCCTTTAAAAGGTTCGATCTAAGGCTGTAAGAAACAATGAAGGTGGAGCGAAGGTATAAAAGGAAAAATAAGTCATTTTTTTTTGGGGGGGCTATATCTATTTCAGATGTGGAAAAGGATAGGGTTTCTACAATTACAAAAGAGACCAAAATTTCCAGTACGAATTGAAAAAGAATAAATTGTAGTATTAATTTTTTAGAAGAGAGAATACTCTATGTTGACCTCGCTGACCTTGGAAGGATCTATCTTGCTCAAGGAAGGACTCTTGAAGAAGTTGGATTAGAGTTTCTGTAGTAGCTACAAGGCCGAAATCACAAGATAAAGTTGTAAGATGAAATTGCAGGGCAGAGGTTGTGATCGAAGTTAAAGTTAGAATTTGGTTCTATTGGAAGGGCTGAATTGGTACTTGTAGGAGTAATTGGTATAATGTTTGGGTCTTCATTGTCTCATTTGAAGCAGATTTGATAACAAGAGAATATTTTTTGTGTTTTCCCCTTAGAGGGGATTTTTCGTGGCTTGGACCCTCACTTTTGTGTCCATTGTCTCTATTATTTTTCTCTTGATATATTTTTAATGAATATGATCTAATTACACAAGAAGAATAATAAATTTCAAAAGCAAGTATTAAGGTTAAGTAAAATTTGGGATTGTTAAGTGGGGTGTTAATATTTCATTGAGGAAATTGTTACTGCGCTCCGGTGCCGCAACCACTTCTGTGACTACATCTCCTGCTCTCAATCGCACACATGGCCCCTCTGGAGACCATCCCAAATGCACCACCTCCTCCAAATCATGCCCAAGCTTTCTTGGCTCTGATCAGCTCTTTAGATCCTCCCCTGTTCATTCGACGATCTTGAAATTTGTCAAGAAGCTTGACGGTATCCAAGAGGTCTCTCTACCTCCGACTATCCCACGCATGGCTTCCCTCTCTCTTGTTGAGAAGGGCCTCATCAGTCAATTCACTGGGTTATGGCCATCTCCAAAGACTATTCAAAAATGGGTCGAGCTTAACTCGGTAGATAAGTTCAGTGGGAAAACCTCTATCAAGTTTTGTGGCTGAGGCTATTTCACCTTTCACTTCGAAACAAAAGAGGAAAAGGATCTGATATTCAGGAATGGCCCTTACTTCATGGATAGTAGAGGGCTCTATCTTAACAAATGGATGCCTGATTTCGATCCAGAACTTGATGTGCCAAACGTTGTTCCAGTTTGGGTGCGCCTTCCACATATCCCCTTACACTATTCGGGGGATGAATCTGTTTGTGCTATCGGAAATGCTTTTGATAAATTCATCAATCATAGTGAACCTAGAGACAAAATGCAAGCATGTGCCCAAATTTGCATCAAGGTGGATCTGGGAAAGGTCTCCCTAAAGCGATCAAGCTCAAATTTGACAACTGGACTCACATTTAAAAAATCGATTACGATAAAATCCCATTTAAATGTAAGGTATATCATTAATACGGCCATTTGTCTAATAGATGTTCCAAAGTTACTGATGTGGAGGACCCAGGTCTAGACACAATGGGAAACCATAAAAAATAATAAGACCACTTCAAACAATAGAAGCACCGGCAATACTTTGGCCAAATCTGCGCCTCCTCCAAAAGATTCCTCCTCCATCCCCTCCTCCTCATCCCCCAACCCTCTGACCCCTCCCAACACCCTGCTGGTCCTCCTACCATCCCTCCCTCCTTCACCTCTCTAGCATCTTCCAACCCCTTCTCCTCCCTAACCCCCCCGGAAGATGACCCTCCTCATCCCTCTTCCCCTCATCACTCCCCCTCTAATCTTGATCCCCCATCCCATTCTCCAGATCCCTCCTCATCCCAGATCACTATAAACTCTGCAAAAGAGCATGGAGTCACATTGGAAATCCAAAAAAAAAATGGCCCTGGAAGGAAGTCATCCAAGCACCACAGAGATGAAGCTTCCCAAAAGGATATAGCTCTTGGGACTCAGAACCCTATTGAAACATACATTTTAGGAAAAAATTACAAATAATTATGCCAAAACGAGTAAGGAGGGAAAGCAGGCTCTCGCACTGCACTCCTGAAATGATGAAAGCCCTCTCTTGGAACTGTAGGGGTTTAGGGCACCCCTCCAAAAACTCAGCCCTAAGAGACCTAATGAATCAAGAGAAATCATATATTATCCTCCTCGAAGAAACTAAACAAGGTGATCTCGACATGAAAACTATTATAATCAGAATGAAGAATCATGTGGGCATCCATTCATAATCCAGAGGAGCCTTAGGAATACTAGCTACTATTTGGAACCAAAGTATCTGGAAACAAAAAAGAGCTGCAGAAACACAAAAATGAATAAAAGTAATATTGCAAAGCATTAAAGAGAGCATTGAGATCACTATCTACAACATTTATGGACGTAATCACTATAGGGATAAAGAAGTCTGTTAGAAGGCACTAAAAGCTGACATTGAAAATGAAGACAACAACAATATCATCATAGGAGGTGACTACAATTTAATCTTTCATGCAAATGAAAAAAGGGGTGGAAGTTTCAACCCGAACCCCTCTAGAAATCTGCTTGAAATCATCATTCAGGACCACTCTAGTGATCATCGCAAATATACTTGGAGTAACTATAGAATTAGAGGGGGGGACATCATGGAGCATCTGGATAGATTCATTGTGGTTTTGCCTCTCCTCTCGAACTATTCCGTAGCCTCTGTTAGGGTCCTATACTAATAGGATTCATAATTTTTTATTTTACTTTGATAGTCTTGTAAATATGTACATACCTTGCTTTCTGGAAGTTGTTTTCCCATATTTTAAAATAATAATAAAAATGAAAAGAGGGTAAAATTCCTAAAAGAAAGATCAAAGGACTTAGACAAGAATAGACCCCAAAAGAAAAAAGAGATAAAAGTAAGACTTGAAAGTGAGAAAGTCAAAATGCCACTACTATTTACTTTTACTGCAAGAATAATGATTATGTGCAGATTGTTCAAAATGCCATAATCCATGATCAGTTAAAAGGTTTAATATTAAATTTTCATGCTTTAAATTTCATGTTTTAGATAGAGAATAAAGATATGTCAAACAATTTAAACTTGACAAATCAACAGATAGTTAGAGAATAAATGAGGAGCTCAACAGTTTAATCCAAGCCCTCTGATGAAATAAGGTTAGAATTAGATAGATTTATGCTTTGAAAGAAAAATGGGTTTAGGGTTGCAAGCTTAAATTCACCCATGAAAATGAAGTGAAAAAATGTTAGAATAATGATGGGTAGGTAGAAAGAATTTGTGCAAGACATGTAATAAAGCATCATCAGGCAGAAATTACTAATTTCCCTTCCCCACAATCATCCAGTATTCTAAACCTTCAGTTAAAAAGGATCAGAGCATTTCTCTGACTTCTGTTGGGACTAGACCCAAGGCTCAATAAATGATTTGTTAAAAGTATTGGATTCCATACATAAAACCCATTTCATCAGCATATTCACCCTTTTCCAAGTTTATGATCCCTTTTCCTAAGTAAAACACATTTTTTGTTGAGTAAAAGTAAAAACCCTACTTAATTAATTTCATCTTCGTTGAAAAACACTCAATAAACCTATAAAATACATTTTTATTCTAAGTTTATGTGTAAAGAATGAAAATGGGACAAATTATGTTAAAATGACCTATTTACACTTTACTTAGTTTAAATTTATGTATTTTTATTCATCTCATTCATTACATTTTTCCATTTCATATTAAATTTTAACCTAAAAATATTAAATCCTTATATTATATCCCTCCCATATATATTATTAAATCTATTATATATAAATATCCCCAAGACCCACTATTTAAAGTTTAAACCTATGTTTATTAATCGCCACATGTTAAAATAAATCCCCGTTTTTTCCCATAGGTTTAAAATTATCTTATGTTATAAACCCCGCCCCTATGGTCTTTAAACACTTGTTAAAATTTTTAGTTACTATATAATACATACCCGCGCCAACGTTATTGAAAAATTTGTTAATGTTTTAGTTGAAAACACATAACTTTACCCTCGTCCAATCAAATAACATAAAGTTTTTAACGTTATAAATGTATATTTATAAGGTTTAAAACTTATCCTGCCATATATCAGACCCCAAACCCCACCTCTGATTGCCGAGAACCTTCACAATAAATCGCATTCGTTCACATTATCCATCCCAAATCCGACAATGACCTGGCCATATCGCAAATAAAGTTACGTGAACATAACACTTTTCAATCTATGCGAAATGGGCTATTTCACCCTTTCCTCTCTCTTCCACGTGGCCCAGCTCTATTAGATCACATCTGATCCAACTAATACCACTTACCACCTTTTTCTTGCATGGTAACCACTTGTGGTTTTCACCTTTGAAGCTCGAAAACCATCATATGTCCGATGTGACTTCCATTTATTACAGGCTGTTTTAAACCTAAAAATGCCTAAGAAACTCCTAAATGTGCCATTAAGTCATTTTTTCGGCATTTATCGACTGTATTTGTCCTCCCGATTAAATAAAATGGAGTCTGTGCATTATTTTATATCCTGAACCTGAAAAACGCCTGCATATTGTTGTCAAGACTGCTGAAAAGTCCTATAAAGCCTCCAAATACCTGAAAATATAGCAGGAACCTGTCAAAACGCCTCAGAATCAGTTTTGAGAGACCCAGACCTACGCAAATAGTTATTTTCCTATAAAAATCGAATATTTTATCATTCTGAAAAGAAATTACAAAAGGAATTGAAACCAGTAAGAGATTAATTTCTCCAAGAAGGCCTCTAGTTGCCCAAAAAAGAGATTAAACCCTGTCAAAATTTCGAAAAAACCTTGTTTTAACACTGCATTCAGTTTTAAAAGAGAAACTCGAGTTGATTTTAGTTTTTAGGCTTAAAAGAATCCTAAATTACCCAGAAATCCTCTACAGGTAACCCAAACCCTTTGTGCCCAATTTTAATCAATTTTTATCCCAATATCCACTGAAAAAAGCAAAAGAAACCCTTGTTTCTTATTTTATGAACCAGTAAGAGTCTGAAATATAGCTTAAAGCCAAAATTGAAGTTAAAATCCAAGGGAAAGAACAATTTGTACCCATTTTCATCCAGGAACATCTGTCAAAGTCAAGAATACTTCTATAAACCATTTAATCTTATAGAAGAAACCCGAAAGTCTAAAAAATAGAGTTTTAGTAATCCTGAAAGCCTAAAATTCCAAAATCCACTCCAGCCATGTCCTCCAAGACTATCATCATTGTGAATCCTCTACAACCTCCTATTGTAGACATTGAGCACATCGTTTTAGCATATGTGGACTACAAAATAGTAGATCCAATTGTAGAATTCAATCTGTTAGACCTCCACTGCTAGAGCTATGAAAAGTCGTTAGATCAAGTTGAAGAAGTCCAAATTTGGGAAACAAACCTACCCAAATATGTTGTTCCAATCACTCATAAATGCCCAAAGGTTATTAGGTTGTGTCAGAGTTATTATTCACCTGAAAATAGAGTAATGATGAATGCAAAGAAAGAGGTGTTGTTTACAATTACTGTTGAGTCCATAAACCAGATGTTACAACTCAAACATGATCCCAAAGTTGTTCCTTTGTCAATAGAAGCACTAAAAAAGTTGTACATTGGTCTTGATTTTCCCAAAAAGTTTCAGATTTTTTAGGTGTTCATGCCTTTACATGTTGAAATTCCACAAATCAATCCTCCATATTCTACTTCAAAATTTACAAAAGGGTCTAGACATGTCATTTCCATGTTGTCATTGATCCTAGGATACTTTACAGATGAGCATATTGCTGAGTCCATCCTAGGTTTTATGTATACTTTTGCACCAGGTAGGCCTCCTTCTGTCATTTTTTATTATGTTGAGTATATAGCTGACAATATCCATGATTAGCTAGTCAAATTGCCAACTGAAGGAGAATTTAGATATACATCCTTTCTCTTCCATATGTTCTTGTATTTTCAAGAAGAGAAGTTTCCTATAACCCTCTAGAAGCTTTATATAGAAGAAAATCTATTTTCAGTCATCTTTTGGACTTCTTTGATTAGAAAAGAGTCCATAGAGATCACTTTTGCAGAGTTTATAGATAATTTTGTCCACCCATTGATAAATATGTTGACCAACACATAAACAAGGATCAGTGATGAACTGAAGAAAATTCTACAGCTATCAGAGCACAATAGAATTGGTGATTGGTACTTATATGAGAAACATACTGAAATTAGAGTTTTTGGTTCTAATCTGTTTCCCTACAAACTACCTAAATTTGTACTAATGAGAGTCTTTGCCTTAGAGTATATTAGGAAAATATTAAATTCTGATTCTATCAACTTCCTAGAAGCCAAGAAGAAGACTCAGTTTAAGTTAAAGAACCAGGTGGGGCCATTTATTTGTAATCATGGAGATGCAGAAGAAGAAGCAACAATGAAATTATTTGAGTACATATTTGAAGAAATATTTTCATGGAACTATGATCCACAAGGAATATTAATAAAAATAAGGGTTAGGTGTAAACTAAGACTCTATATTGATGAGAAAAAAACCATATATTGAACAGTATGTAAATCAAATTGAGTGGCTAGAAAACACTTTAGTAGATGCAATTAGACAAGGTGATACTAGTCACACCTTGCAAACGGAAAATGAAGGAGAAAAAGCTACTAAGAGAGTTACAGAAGAAGGAACATACACTGTCGAAACCACAATTGAAACAAGGTTTAAAATTAGATACAATAAAAAGCCTAAAGTTAATTCAGTTGATGAAGGAAAAGTGACAATTGAAGTTGAAGACACTGATGTCCCACTAACAAATACAGATGTTGCTACAGTCATCACAAATGAGATAGTTACAAATAATTTGAATGAAGGAAATATTGATCATTCAAATACATAGATGATAGAGAAACAACATAATATAGAAGCATCCTCCTCACAGACAGCAGAGTAAAAAGATCTTGATATCAAGGAAAAATACAAGCAGATTAAGACAAAGAATGAAGAAATCAAGAATGAGATTTATTCTCAATATTTGAAGCAAACACCAAGCATTCAAAACATACTTTTATCAGCTTTTGACTATTCAAATAAAAATTTGATTATGTTAGTGTTACAACCAACAATCAAGATTCCTAAGGTAGTTACAGACTACAAGAAAATTGATCTAGAAGTGCAAATAGAAAGCATTCATGCACTAGCTAAGATTGAGTTTCATAGGCAAAGTTCAGAGATGTTATATTCTACTATAACCACCAAGGCTATGAGTATCAAAAAGCCTTAGAATACAATCATAAACATGAGAGATCAAATGAAGGTTGAGAAGGCCTCATCATATGCCAAATATCTTAGAATTAAGTCTCTAGAAGAGTTGGTTATCCAAGTAGGGTATCATCCTGCAAATGTTAACGAAGTAGAATGGTTAGTGAAGAAAAAGAATGAGGACATTGCAGCATTGAGGAAACATCTTAAACTTCCATCAAATGAACATCCTCAAGCCAAATAAATGGTACAAGAATAGACTCAGAAGGATGACATGATGAATTTGATTTTTCAATTAACAGGAAAAATAAAAGAGATGGAGACCCAAATGGACAAGCTCGTCCATGAAAGAGAAACTACAAAAACACAGGAAACTCCTACATTAGTTCCCATGGTTACTACTACTATGCCTTCAACTCTGGTAGAAGAGTTTGCACCAAAAGAACCACTGGCTACTGTAGTTCTAGTGACATCATCTACAACTTCAGCCACATAATCTTCTAGTTCAACAGTGCAACAAATAGATGAAGCTAGTAAACTACTAAAAGAAATGGAAGAAATGTCACTTCAAACAAATGAGATTAACGGATTAAATAAAGTGACAGAAAATCTTGATAATACAAATAAGTTAGCCCAAATCAATGCCAAAACTCATGAGCAAAGGGATACTAGATTAAATACTAAGTTGAATAATCTACAAAAAGATTTGACATTGAAGGAGCCAATATCATATGTGAAAAACCAGTAATGGAACAAAATCATTGAAGCCATCAATGATGTGTGGCCCTGAATCCAAGTAATATATGAACAGAAGGATTTCCTGAAGGCAGCACAAGCAGAGATTCAAAAAACAAAAGATGAGCTAGGTGACAAACCTGAGCAAGCCATAGAATTGATAAAGTTTCTCAACATTAAAAATAGGAAGGAGTTGGAAGAAATAAAAATCACTAATAGGACAGATACAATTCTTGAAATAAGGAAAGTCATTTCAAAGAAGAATCTTATGAAACAACTTGAAGAGAAATGTGAAAATATGAAATAGCCATAACCAAGTTCATGGTTGAATTTGAAAATTTGAGGCAAACAAGTTTGCCCAACATTTTGGTCATTAATGATAAACTCATGGCACATGAAGACTATAATAAGAAAATTAGAGAGTATGCAAAAGAGCAAGTATAGAAGAAAAATGGACAAGGTATTCCTACAACGAAGGTCTTACTTAGAATTTTTGAAGACTTATTTTATCTGCAGCATGAGATAAAACACTTGGTTTTCATAAAACCAACATTTGATAGATATACTGAGGCAGATGAAAATTTCAGAAGGCTAAAAAAGATACAAATTCCTAATGATGAACCTTGGTAGTCACTCACTGGCTTACTGTAAAAGTCAAAGTGCAGAGAGAAAGACAAAAAACAATTTGCTAATTTTTTCAGTCAAAACAGAATCGATTACAGTAGTAAAAGAGTATCAGAAGATTAAAGAGTATCAGAGGATAAATATAAATAAGAGTCAAAGAGTATAAAATAAAGAGATAATATTTCAAAGGAGATTTGAAATATCTTGGCCAGCAAAGAGGACACCAAGGCAGCCAGCTGCACCTAATCCACAAACAATTTTCTATTGTATTTGGATAAATAGGACAAATTGCTGATTTGTTAAGCAACTGTCACTATTTTGTTGTAAAGATATTTTATTTTCCCTTAGGTAATTCTTAGAAGCATTCTTGGATATTTTGTAAAAAAAATTGTATAAATACTTCACTCTTTGAAGTATTAGTGTGGAATAAATTGCTGAAGATTTCTATAGTCATTTTTGTTGGACTTGGAAGCTTTTTGTTGCAAATTTCGAGTAGAAGACTGGATCAAATCAACTAGAATCATATTTCAGGATTCATGTGATGAGCCATTGAAGTGAAGTACTTTCTACTTATCACTGTTTATCTTCTCATGTTTTAATACATCCATTATGTATTCTAAATTTGAATGAATAAACAGGAGTATTATTTCAGGATTTGTCAAAAGAACCATGTCTTTAATGTTTATCATTTCTATTTTTTCTACTGATTTCAAGAGTAGGGAACTCTTAATTTCTCTCTCTTTCATTTGACCTCTATCTACTCCTTCCTTTTTTTGGATCAAAGAACCCTTCATTTCTCTTTATGCCGATCAAACCACTTCACCAAAACAATATTCCAAAATCTTCAAAGACTTATCTATCTTGCCCTGAAAACATTTGACTTTTTGACCTTGATCCTAGTTCTGTCTGCTTGAATTTTGACTCCTTAGCCCAATGGACAAACAAATTTCCCGCTATCCATCTCATTAAGTTATTTTTCCCACCAAACCAAACCAAATAAAAAACAAATTGCACAATAATAACTAACCTAATATCTTATAATCATAAAAAAAAAAATCTTACATAGAGAGCCCTCTCTGAACCCTAGGATGGCTAGATCCTAGAGTTCAAAAGTAGGTTTGTGGTTACCTTTAGTGTTCTTAGACTTTAAATAAAAATCTCACAACTTTAGAATTACTAGAGTGATAACATAATTGCGACCATACTGGGGAACTAACCAATCCTCGGTATTAAAATAGGTCTTAAGGAAATCATTTTCATTATCTTTTTTCCTTTAAGGCTATTTTAAAACTTGTGAGTATCATTTTATAAAAAATTGTAATTCTGGCTTCTAGAAAAATTTACTATAGTAGGTCTAACCCAGATCCTAAATCTGCTGTTATAGTAAACACTTCAGACAGAATTAGAAAAAAGAATAAACAAACAGAATATTTGGATGCTAAAGTTTCATTAATTAGAGCCAATTCATTACCACAAGAATTAGTAAGTTTACAAGGTATACAGTTTGATTTGAAATTTGAACATTCTTTATTCAGGAGAAAATCTAAAATTAATTTAAGTATTGCTGTTATAGGCCCTATTTTTATTTCATTTTTGGAAACAAAACAGGAAAATATTGCAATAGATCCTGAATTAAAGAAAATTAGAAATCAAGATAAACTTGAAGAGATAAATGCTACTATTCTCAAAGAAATAAATGAATTTATTGAATTAGCCCAATTGTAAACATACACATCTAAACCTTCTATTTCTCATTTAGATACCACTACATCATCTATAGTTTCAACTACCATCCAAACTACAGATCCATTTATCACTAGACAACCCTTACAACCTAGAATATTATTTCCATCATCCACTAGTTTACCTTCTAATATTTCAAACACATCATTCTCATTTCCTACTAGTTCTTTATATATTCCAGTTTCATTTCCTAGTACCTCCACTTCATCCTTTAGTTCATCTACTACTTTTTCTAGTTCACCATCCTATATTCTAATTTCATCAATTACTTCTGTTACTACAACAACTAGTGATACTAGTTCAACCCCAAGCATTTCCAATCTACCTCCTATCCAAGCTAGAATTCAAGCTATGGCTACTAGGTATGCTCCCCTAGTTCTTCCAGCACAGTTATATGACATGCCTCAGGATTACCAAAGTAAGAAACCACAAATTGATGCTACTACACAGTACATTGCCCAACAACACATAAATAAAATGACAGATTACTTTGAACTCCATGAAATAGATGATTCTGATGTGAAAATGAGACTTTTTGCACAAACACAAACATTAACAAGGGAAGTCAAAAAATGGTTTAAAGGTCTTACTGTTGGTAGTATAGCTAACTTAGCAATTTTTCATAGATTATTTTTAAATAAATGGGAAAATAAGAAAAATCCACTCCAAATACTTTCTGAATTTGATGCAATGAAAAGAGCTCCTAATGAATCAGTCCAAGACTAATGCATTAGATATAGCAGTGTTTACAACTCAATCCCAGCTAATATTAAACCCACTACTGACTCTGTCCTACTCAAATTCCCTTATGGTTTTGACACAGACACGGATTATCAGTTGAGGGAAAGAAATGATGAAACATTAGAAAGAATGCAAACAGATGTTGTAGGTGTAGAAGTAAACATTTTAGCTAGAAAATCTAGATTGACGAATGAGAGGAGAGTAACCATGAAAGAAGAAGCCTCTAGTTCAGATGGAAAAATAGATCAATTAGCCAAGACTTTAGACAGAATGATGGATAGATTAGACAACATAGAAAGGAGACCTCAATGGGATAATCAACAACAAATCAGAAATACCAATTTTAGGAAAAATATAAATTCAGTAAAATCAAAAGAATTAACTCCATATCAGACAATAAGACCCCCATTTCAGGAGAACTATGGTGAAAGTTCTCAAAACCATCTAGATGATGAAAATACCATAAATCTAATGGGTATAAATGAATAGAACACTATATTTCTCACTCAGGAAGACTAAGAGTTATTTGAAATGCAACAACTTCAATTAGATTTAGGTAAATCATTTGACTACAAAAAAGGTTATGATTTTGCTATAAACGAAGTACATAAGCAATATAACCTTAGAAGTAAGAAAAACACTAAACCTTCTACTAAGAAATATGCTCAAACTGATAATAAGAAAACAGTAGAAGCCCCAACAACAAAAGTTCTACAAATTCTCCCTAGGGAAAATAAGCAAAACTCTAGTTCTTCCTAAAACATTTCCAGCTCTAAAATTTGACCAAGTTCAAAGATTTTTGACATAACAGATGAAGTTGATCAAACAACAAAAGATTCACAAAAATATGTTGCTGTTAAAACAACTAATTCTTCTAAAATGACAAACTTAGAGTCAAAAACATCCACTGCTAATCCAAAATCAGTAGATCCAAAAGATGCTACTGAAGAAACAGCTTCTGACAACTCAAAATCTGAAAAAAAAATCTACTACTTCTCAAACCATTCCTGAAAATAAAACTAGGAGCAGTAAGACGCAAGAAAATCAAACAAAAAATGAAAACATAACTATAGAAAAACAAGATAAACCCACTCAAACTACAGTTACTAAGGAAGAGTTAATTCAAATAAGTAAATCACAACCTTCATTCAAAATACAAACTAAAATTGCAAAGTTAAAAATACCAATTCCTTTGACAGAATTGGTAAAACATGATTTGTATAAAACAACAATCATTGAAACACTAAACATGAATGATGGAGACGACTCTGTAAACTTAAATGATGATCAACCAGAGTTGATTTTTGGCCCTGATGTGAATGGAAAGCATCAAGATGGAGCAGTTCCTCCATTTTACATCAGTTTAACTGTACATGACCAAATTTTACACAATGCAATGTTAGATTCAGGAGCTTTACACAATCTAATGCCCAAAGCATTAATGGAAACTCTGAATTTAGACATTATAAGGCCTTACACATATTTATTTTCATTTGATTCAATCAAAGTTAAATGCTTAGGTTTAATTAAATATTTGTGTGTCAAATTAGTTCAATATCCAAGTAAAAGTATACTCATGGATATTGTAGTAGCTGATATCCCACCCAAATATGGAATGTTACTATCTCACTCATGGGGAGAAAAATTATATGGATCTCTACAATTGGACATGTCATATGCTACTATATCAGTTTTTGGTCAACCAAATAAACTCTATAGGGAAAAATTGATGAAATATATGGTAAGTAATGCATCAAGATCAATAAATTACCCAATTTATGCTACACCTACTGACCTAGATTCCTTCATGTTATGTAACTTTGAAACTGATAATGAAATAAAAATTGAAGTAAAGGGCAAAAAGAAAACACAAAACAATGATAATATATTTCATGAATATTTATGGAATTTAGATTTTGATGGCTCAGTAAACAAGTTAGGAGTAGGAACAAGAGTTTGGATAACTAATATTGAGAAGAATCATGAAGAATACCATGCTTTCAAGCTGAATTTTAAATGCACCAACAATATGGCTGAGTATGAAGCCTTCATTTTAGGACTCCATATAATCAAGAACTTAGGAGGCAAAAGAATAGAAATAATGGGAGACTCAGAGTTGATTGTAAAACAAATTAATGGTGAATATTCTATTTACAATCCTAGACTAGGCCAATATAGAGAGACAGTATTAGATTTGATTGATGATTTGTTGGAATGTAATTTCTCTGCAATACCTAGAAAGCGAAATTTACAAGCGCACTCCTGAGCAACTTTTTCGAGTACTTGTAATTTACCTTTTCAGCCTAATCATAAATATACTGCAGAAGTAAAACATAGACCAATAATTCTAGATAACCTCAAATATTGGCAGATTTTTTCATAAGACCAACAAATTTACCATTTTATGAATAATGAAGCTGAATTTCAGAACTGTAAAATAGACACTGACTGTACATTAGATCAGGATTTAGATACTGAAATAGATTTGAATAATATGAATGTAAATAAAGTAAAATTTTCTAAACCAACTAAATTTAGTCAATCATATATAGATAACTTAGAGACAGTAGAAATTGATGAGATAATTGATGATGAATCTGAAATATTAAATCTCAAAGACAATTTTTTACCAAAAGGTTTAACTCCTTTAGAATATTTATTTGACTCATATGATGTTGCTAGAAAATCCAAATTGGAGCCACCTAGATCTGACATTGAGGAATGCAACATAGGCACATAGTTAAAACCCAAGATGGTCAAACTTTCCAAAGCCTTACCTCAACAAGAAAAAGAGAAATATATTGCTCTTTTCAAGGAATTTCAACATGTTTTTTCTTGGAGTTATGAGGACCTAAAATCCTATGACACCAACATAATTCAGCATAAAATACCTATAAAAGAAGTTCAAAACCCTTTTAAACAAAATTTAAGAAGGATCAACCCTGTGTTGATGCCTTTGATTCAAAAAGAGGTAAAAAGAATGTGTGGTGCACAGATAATTGCACCAATCAGATATTTTGATTGGGTTTCTAATTTAGCTCCAACCAGAAGAAAGACAAGAGAGATTAGATTATGTGTTGATTTTAGGAATCTAAACAAAGTATCCTTAAAAGATAATTATCCTTTACCAAAGATGGATCACATTTTACAAAGGGTAGTTGGTTCTTCTATTATTTCTCTTTTAGATGGATTTTTAGGATACAACCAAATTTTAGTCCAGCCAGAGGATCAAGCCAAAAAAACTTTTACTACTCCTTGGGGCACTCTTATGTATATAAAAATTCATTTTGGTTTAATTAATGCAGGGCTACATTTCAAAGAGCTATGGTTATAGCCTTTGAAAAGGAAATTCATGAATTTTTAGTGATTTACGTAGATGACATAACTATATTTTATAAGACTGATTATGAACACTTGGATCATCTTAGACAAGTCTTTATTAAATGTAAAAAGTTTGGAATCTCATTAAACCCTAAGAAAACCTTATTTGGACTAGAATAAGGAAAGTTACTAGGACACATATATCTAAGGAAGGAATTAGAATAGACCTTGCCAGAATAGAAGAAATTCCTAACATTAGTCCTCCTAGAAACATAAAAGAGTTACAAGATTTTCTGGGAAAAAATAACTTTTTAAGAAGATTCATTTCCAATTTAGCTGAGATAATTAGAGAATTAAACAACATTCTTAAAAAATATTCAGTTATTAAATGGAATATTGAGGCCAAATAATCATTTGAATCCATCAAATAGACCTTAACCAAAACCCTAGTCCTTATAAGTCCTGACTTTAAAAGGGATTTCATCATTTTTTGATTTGCTTCAGAACACACCATTGCTACAGTTTTACTGCAGAAAAATGACCAGGGTTATGAACAACCCATAGCTTTCTTTAGAAAAACACTTAGAGATGCCACTTTGAAATACAATATCATGGAGAAACAGGCCCTACCTTTGGTAAAGGCCATTAAATATTTCAGAGTGTACATTCTCTATTCTCACATCATTTCCTATGTCGCAAATTCAGTAGTAAAAGACATTCTAACTCAAAATGGTCATGATGGTAGAAGATGTAAGTGGATTTCCACAATTTTATAATATGCCATAGAGATAAAACCGACAAAATTGATAAAAGGTCAAGGTTTAGCCAAACTTATGGCTGAATCAAATTGTCATGCCCTAGACATAAATTTTATTGCCCAAGTAGATGATCAGGAAGATATGGCGACTCCAGAGATTAGTGAAGCCTTTTCAGACTCACCATGGTATGCAGATATCATATTTGTATTACTAAACTTACAAGCTCCTCCTGGATTATAAAGAAGAAAATCTAGATTCTTAAAGCTTAAGGAAGTAAGATTTTGTTTATTAGACAATGTAATTTTTTTGGAAAGATCATAGTGGGATTTTGTTAAATTGTTTGTTAAAAGAAGAAGATGAAAAATTATTACAAGAATTTCATGCAGGTGACTGTGGAGGACATCTCTACCGGAAGACTACTGTAGACAAAATTTTGAGAGCTAGTTTTTACTGGCCAACTTTGTTTGCAGATGTTAAAAGGTATGTGACCTCCTGTCACAAGTGTCAAATATTTGAGGGTAAGAAAAATCTGTAACCCCTACCCTTAAAGCCCATTTCAACTGAAATTCCATTTCAACAATGGGGTCTTGACCTCATTGGATAAATTCACCCCCCATCACCAGCCCAAAAAAAGTGGATTCTGACAGCCACTAACTATTTTACCAAGTGGATTGAAGCTATACCCTCTAGGCAAGCCATAAACACTGTCATTATCTCCTTTTTAGAAAGCAACATACTTTCAAGATTTGTATGTCTTGAAAATATTATTACTGATAATGCAACAACATTAAAATCTAAAACGATGATTTAATTTTTCCATAAATATCACATTACCCTAGGCGATTCTACTGCATATTACACACAAGGTAATGGTCTAGTTGAATCTTCAAATAAGAGACTTGTAAACATCATCAAAAAGTTACTTGAAGATAAAAAAAAAGACTTGGAACAAAAATTTAGTCAATGCCTTATAAGCAGATATACTTACAAGAAAAAAATATATTGGTACATCTCCTTACCAACTTGTATATGGAATGGATGTTGTTTTTTCATCTTCCTTAGGAGTACCAGTAATAACGATTATCCAAGCATTACAAGTTGAGCCAAATGATATACGAAGAAGGATAAATCAAGCCATTCACTTGCAGCAAACAAGAGAAGAGTTTTACATTAAGTCTCAAGTTATCGAGGATAAGATAAAGAAATTTTTTGAAAAAAAAGAGTAAAGAAGATAATTTCTACATCGGAGACAATGTGTTAAAATGGGATCCAAGAAGAGAAGACAAAGGTAAACATGGAAAATTTGATTTTGTATGGAAAGGACCTTCTCTTATTTATGGTTACAGAGGTAACAATGCTTTCTATCTGAAAGAAATGGATGGATCAAATATGTTAGGTGGACCAGTAAATGGCAGAATGTTGAAGTACTACTACTCCTGAAAGATAAAAAATAGTTAGTTTCATTTACTTTGACCATTGTACATATACATTGAATATTTTAGATTGGATTGGATGTTTTCCTAACAAAGTTGAAGCCCAGAGCGAAGGCCCTAAGCTTTTAGAGGTAAAATATCATAAAGTATGAATAATTGCAGAGATCATAATACACTTATAGGGTCATCACAGTCAAAATTCAAAGGCTACTAGTCTTAAGAGTTCTTGACATTTCACCAGGAAATGCCATCCCCATGTGGAGCCACTGTTAGGGTTCTATAATAATATGATTCATTATTTTTGAATTGACTTTGATAGTCTTGTAAATATGTACATATTTTGCTTTCTGTAAGGTGTTTTCCCATATTTTAAAATAATAATAAAATGAAAAGAGGGTAAAAGTCATAAAATAAAGAACAAATGAATTAGAAAAGAATAGACCCAAAAATAAAAAAGAGATAAAAATAAGACCTAAAAGTGAGCAAGTCAAAATTTTGCTGCTATTTACTTTTACTGCGAGAATAATGATTATGTGTATATTGTTCAAAATGGCATAATCCATGATTAGTTAAATACTTTAATCTGAACTTTTCATGCTTTGAATTTCATGTTTTAGATAGAGAATAAAGATATGTCAAACTATTTAAACTTGACAAATCAGTAGATATTTAGAGAATAAATGAGGAGCTCAACAGTTTAATCTGAGCCCTTAGATGAAATAAGGTTAAACTTAGATAGATTTATGCTTTGAAAGAAAAATGGATTTAGGGTTGCAAGCTTAAATGCACCCATGAAAATGAAGTAAAAATTTTTATAATAGTGATGGGTAGGTAGAAACCAGTTGTGCAAGATGTTGGGTGAAACTATTGTCGTTTTAATTCTGTTGTAGTACTTGCCCAACCATTTAATTTTTCAATCCGAGATTCGTAGGCTTACGAAGCACATGCACTATATATGCAGGACCGAAGTGGAACTAATCTAATCTAAATTGGTGAAATCAAATTAATCTAGGAAAGCAGGAAATTGCATAAAGGAAAAACAATACAACATGTGAAGAGCTGAATGACAAACAACATATGTGAGCTCAAAACAATAAAGCTATCTCAAATTAAATTACAAGAATCAAATGACAAACCATGAGAGCATACAATAAAAGAATATGGATCACAGTTAAGAATCCCCTTATCCTAATTACAAGACTATCTCTGAAAACTCCAAAACTAATCTAATGAACTAATGAATTCTGAATTCTCCTGAGCTAATCAAAATGAAGAGAGAGCACTCTCTTATATACATGAAGAAGCTAATCATCTCATTCAACCACTCTCAACTACTTTCCCATTATTACAAGACATGATCCCTTTGAATCCTCCACACATCTCTCACATATCTTGAATAATACA
Source organism: Pinus albicaulis (assembly GCA_034641835.2). Lineage (NCBI taxonomy): Eukaryota > Viridiplantae > Streptophyta > Pinopsida > Pinales > Pinaceae > Pinus > Pinus albicaulis. The sequence goes on along the minus strand of CM076576.1, from coordinate 52,259,106 downwards.
TGCCAACCAAATCCTCCATGATCTTCTCCTTAGGAATAGGCTTGAATAATTATCTCCTTAATATGGTGGAGGAGATATTCCAGAAGTTTAGAATTAATCCTTCACATTTCTCCTACACATTACAAAGCTCACACATTCTTGAGATATATATTAAAACATGTATATTTTCTAATATTAAATCATAAATTCACTTATAATACAAAAATGAATAAAGTGGAAAATAGGAAGGTGAAACCCAAATGTATTTATGAAAGTGATATAATGAAAGGTTAATGGGATGATGAAATGTAAGGAATAGTGAAGGGAAAGGTGGATGAAATACGACACTTCTGAAGCCCAACATCCCCCCCAACTGAACTTGTTGCATGTCCTCATGCAACCATGCATGGATCTCTTTGGCATCTGAACTTTGGCTTTACATGATGATGTCTTATTAATAATGAATGTTTCCAGGATATGTGCAGGGCATGAGTAACAACTTTCATTTTCTTATGGTTGGTTCTTGTGTGACAACCATGAATACAAAGAATGTTGGTTCTTGTGTTAACAACATTCATTTCGTTTTCTTTTCTCTTTTCTTATGGTTGGTTCTTGTGTGACAACCATTAATACAAAGAATGTTGGTTCTTGTGTTAACAACATTCATTACATTTCCTGTTCTCTTGCTGCAATAATAATGTAAACACTCACTGGAAATCATAAGTTGTCAATGTGCATAAGAAAGCCCTTTTGTAATATTCATGAAGTATGCCAGTATGTATATTGATGCATGTGAAAAAAAGTGCAACAAAGTATTGTTGGAAAAGAAATGTTGCTGAATGGTTAATGAGATAAAAAAAATGGAATGCTAGTGGTGGAGAAATGGAATCATGGTAGCGAATATGTAGTGAATATAGTTCCCCCCCCCAACTGAATTGGTTGCATGTCCTCATGCAACTTGGCGTGGGTCATGAAAGGAAATGGAGCATGATGAGGGAATTTTCCAAAATATTCAAGTCAGCATATAAGGAATTGCATGATTAAAGATTAGAAAACAACCTACTTCCACTTACCCAAGAATGATGAACTATGCAATAGGAATGTAGCTGTTGCTGCAGCTGAATCATGAAAATGTGATTGGTATCGTAGCTGTAACTGATGTAACTGCTAGATCAGAGAATATGTGACTGTGGCTGCAACTGCTGTAACTGTAACTGATGTAACTGCTCGAACAAAGAAAGTTTGACTGCAGCAGGATCATGAAAATGTAACTGTGAATGCTGATGTTGCTGTAACTGGAACCTGGGAAATGAAGGAATCTGAACCGCTGATGCTTAATCATGGAAAAGATAAAGGCTGAAAATGGAATATGGTACTCTGATCGATCAGAATTCATGCTGCGGTAACTGCTGAGGGAGTCGTGAAAAAGTGTATAGTCTTCGTCTGCTACAAAACTGATGGTACAAATCTAATCATGCGAAAGAATGTGTTGATGTCGAGCATGAAGAGAAATCATTGGATTACTGGCCATTGATGTATGCCGTTAACCAATGCGAGGCAAACTCACCATTGATGTCAATGAGTGCCAAGGTACCTGAGTACATCTTGCGAAATGCGAATAGAGGAGTTGACGTCGAGCCATTTGCAAGATCTGACGATCAAGGGACATTGATGTATTCCCATGATTGTCAGCGAGAGAACTTGCCATTAATGCATGCAAGTCTCAAGGTACCCAAAAGTAACTCTAGTCTATTTCCCAGATAAGGTGCTGAGGTCGATGGGGCAAGACTTGTTGAAAGGTGGGCCTTAAGGAATCCCACATCAGTCAACGCGAGTTTGTACAAAGAGATTTGATATGACTATAAATGGAAAGAACTCACAGACAAGCAGTATGGATCAACATGGCGAGGAAAGCAAGGCAATGTAATTATGGAAAGGGGATCAGTTTTATTCAGAAGGAAAACTAGAAGGCAGATAAACTGAAAAGGATAAAGGAATGTACACGATTCAGAAAAATAACTGTGCATGAAGTCGTGAAAGATAAGGTAATGGAAAATAGGCTTCAACACAAGGATGGTCAATCAGCTTTGAAGGAGAAGTGTTACAGTGTTACAACATGGATAATGGAAAAAGTGGAAATGTTGGTGTATCAGCATGGTCACTGTGTAAAAAAAACATCAAGAGGCGCAAACATCATGATGTTTATGGCGAGTTACAACTCCTTCAAGCTGTTTATGAAATCACGCCTCTCACAAAGTTCTGTGATCTTTGAAAATCACTTCAGCAGCAAAATGCGATCATGTCCGAAACCTGAAAAAGACTTAGTACAAATCCTGTATGAAAACTTCATGAGAGCATTGTAAAAAATAAGATGCGAGAATAAGCACAAATGTGAGAAAAAGAAAGAAATTGTGTGTTAACCTGTCGCCTGTGCTGATTTCATCATCGATCCCTGTCAAAGTGACTTCAAGAAAACAAATTAGTGTTAAGCGTAAATACATGCATTCGTATTGTTTTCAGGAATTTATTAAAAGGTCCATTTGCAATTTTCATGAAATTAAAGGCAAAAAGAAAAACAAAACAAAAATTAAAGTCAGATCTCCATTTCTTGGCATGCTTTGCAAAGTGTAGCAATACTGTCTCGGTGCTAGCAAATCTTCAGTTTCTTGCTAATTCAGTTTCTTAGATGCACCGTTAAATTCATTCAAGCAATTGGAAGTGATGGTGTTGAAGTATCTGAAGAGCCAAATCCCATTTGTCCTGAACTCCAACCCACAGTAATCCCTTTCAAATGATCTGTGATCTGTGCCTGCAGAAACATTGTTGTATTGGAAGTTTGATGGCAAAGAAGAATCAACATAATTCCCATTCCATCCAGAAGAAGGTAATATCAATGATAATGCAGAAGCAGAAGAAAATCCTACACTAGCAACAGGGGGCTGTGTTGTGTAAGATGACGGAGGACGCTGCATTACAACCACAGGTTCTCTTGTAGTCACCTGGACTGCTTAATATCAGATACCCCAGTTCGGTGCCTAATTTCAGCAGGCACTATCTTGGAAGAATTCCCAGCCTAACCATTATTTGTGACAGGATATGAAACAGAGAGGGAAATCACAAAGAACACCGAATCTCAGAAGGCGGGCATTTGAGTTTCACACCATGTGTATTGGAAGAGTCAATATTTGCTAGCCATTGTGAATCAAGTTTACCCATCGAGAAAAAATCACCACAGTGTTCATATAAGACATATGGTATTTTTTTTTGAGAACTAGGAAAGAGGGGCCTCTTGAATCATGGATCAGCCATCCTTTGATCATTGGCCGGAGCATACTCAAATGCATACTGGCCCATATTTATCAACACAGTCACATCATAGTTGGCTGCAATTATTGGGTACAGAGGATTAATAAACTCATCTAATTTGTACGTCAGAGAGTAAACCTGCTTGCCATTTAATGTATAATAAACACTTTTTTTTTTCCAGGATCAAAGCCACATCCAATGACAGTGTTCACAGCACCCCAAGCTCTTTTCATAGAAGATAAATTATGCTACTCTGTCTCACCATCTACACGAGCCATTCCATTTAGGAAGACAAAGCCAATTGAATGGAACGCAATATTCAATAAGCCAATTTACTAAATCCTCTGTTCAACTCTGTCATTAAATGCTTCGTAGGAACACGTTAGTCACATAAAGTTGTTGCTTCTTGCTATGAAACAATGAGATTACACCTCCCACTGAATGTCGATGATGGAGCTACCGCCATAACCATTATTATGCTAGTTTCAAGGCTTGTTAGTATGGTCAAAATTGAATAAAGGTCATGTGATAGCAGGGCCAAATTTAAATAAATCTATTGTGAGAGTATGTGATAGTATGTCCAGATTTGTTTGACTCAAATAGAAGAATTATTATTGGAACATCAAGCGATTAATTGAAATGCCACTCGGCCATGTCTTGTACGCAAACCATAGCTGAATCAAGACGTTGCAAAACTTCTTTTACTAAAGGTTCACTCTCCACAATAGCATATTAGCTGCTTCTAAAGAAAGTAGCTCTCGCCTTAGATGCTTAAAAAAAAATGCCTCAGCTTCATCAATACCCATGATATACGTGCCAAGAAGAGCCTCCAATGTGTTTGCTGCCTGCTTTGAAATAGGCTCGAGCTGCTGCTGCGTCCCAGACACAGTAGTCAACAGATACATCATTTGCAGCACTAAAGCATTTGCTGTATAAGTTATATTTATTGAATATTTTAACCCACTTTGAGCATCTCCTTATCGTCATCATATACGCATCTTCACGATGCAAAGAGTGAAATAGTAGCTTTTGATGTTCACTTGCAATCTCTACACCTGGCTGCAGAACAGTGAATTTAATTCTGAATACTTGTGAGTGCCCATTTTCTAAGGCTGTAGAAATGTTCTTGCCCTTGCAAATTGAGATATCAAATTCCCAACTAGATATGTCAGACTCGCCCAGAAATAGGATCATATTTTTCGGCTTTCATTGCTGAAATTTGTATGCTTATAATCTCTCGGAATTGAGTCACGAACTCCTCCATTACAATTATCAAGGAATCATTGTTGCTGTTGTAATAGGCGTACTCGTTTTTGTGACAAAAGGCCATTCCTGCTGCCAAGACCACGTCGCTGATATCCAACGAATGATCGATAGTATCGAAGGCATGCACGTGATAATTATCCCGAAAAATGAAAGGAAAGGCCCCGGTTGTCTTGAAGCCTATTTCTGTGAGGCTCGTGATGTGGAAATAATGAGCAGATAATGAAAATCGCTGTATCCGCTTGCCCCCTTCTTGAGGAAGTGGATTCAGAAGTACTTGTGATGAACTATCACCATCACCAGACATGTGCTCCGAAACTTGGATTTTCTTATTGAATATCGAAAGAGTTAATCTCCAAAATGTTGGTACATGGTGCAGTGACATATTTATTAAAAAAAAAAAACATGTTTTAACGCATTAGATGGATCTTGGTTTAAATAAAATCAAAATTAAGCCGACATTCTGTCTTCATCGATGAAATTTAGGAAATAAAATTATGTAACTCTGAAATATTTTGACGAGAATTTCGAAGAAACGGATGGGGTAGTTGAAATCATATATTCAAAATTTCAACCTGAACAATGCGATGTTCTACCTTTCACAAATTTTGAGTGATTTGATGACAGAATGAAAACCGGGACAATTATATAACTTACCAAGTGTTTACTTTTAAACCGGGACATCTGTGTTTTAATGCACCATGTTTTAAGTCTACGAAAAATGTTGGGTGACGAAAATGATAACTGCCTTTCTTGCTGCTGCGCCTGAAGATGAGATGATGCTCCCCAATAAATTGCGCCTGAGCGATTTGGAGACACCAAGGCAGGGGAAGCAAATGCTAGCCTGGATAGGGAATTGTTGTTAACCTGTGAAATATGATGAAAAGGTAGATGAGAATTATAGGGCGCAATTGTTATAACGAGGCCAAGGCCCTTCTTTGCCTTTGAAATCCAGGACTGCAACAAAGCGTCCGAGCCGCAGGCCAGTCGAATGATTTCTTGATCTCCATTGTCCTGCAAAAGCGAATACCCCATGATCTTGGACACATTTTCTGGCTCTAAGCTCTGAATCCGCCCGAAAAAAATCGGCGTAGCATCATGCAAATCCATTTTGGGTACGTGAAAGTCCCAATATAACCTATAGGATTATTTATTAGGCCTTGAAGCTGCAGTTCCGGATTGCAACGCCCTTCCTGGGGAGGCTTGGATGGGTGTTTACTGTAATCGAAGACATAAACATGCGCATTCACAGTATTTGTTGTAATGATTGCGGGTTTGTGAGGCATGTATCTCGCTCGGTTTACTTCCTTCTGATGGTAGGATTTTGCCAACGTCGGCACAACATTGGCCAGATCATACAGGCTATTTTGAAAAGCTGCATAATTTTCAAGAAACACAATGTCTGCATGCCTTGGGTCAATTTGTGCTATGCGCTCCAAAGTTGTAAACATAATCCCTGCCTGGTTTGAGCGTGTTATCAGGTTCAAAACTGCGCGATTCCTGCCTACTAGCAGGTTCAAGAACAAAATCGTAACTGCTTTCTTGAAAAACCCCATCATCGAGGAGAATTAAACCTTCATACCTCTTTCGACTGGATTTATTTATTCTCATGATAAAAATGCTTCCTCCAAGATAAAAAATGGAGAAAAACTCGCAGCCCGTAAAGAAGGAATCCGTCAAATAAGTAACAGCATAGTCATTTTATCTCAAAAAGTACGCCGACGGATAGAAGATTTAGGAAATCCAATCCATAAAAAATAGTTATCTGACCGTCATATTGATGGGATTTCGTTCTATTATCTTGAAATGCCAAAGATAGTGTAACAACCCGTGGATTTTGGCCAATATTTTTCAATCAACACCCGCATAGTATCCTAGATTAGGTGTGAGAATTAATCATATGAGAAAATTCTAGCGTTCAAAATATGCAAACAATGAGAATTATCTTTTATTTTATTGCAGTTTCATTTGTTTGCTACTTATAGATTTGGTTTGTTGTTGCTAGTTGCAGGTTTATGAACAATGGGCGGAGGTTTGGCATCGCTACATCTCAGCCATAAATGAATAGTTGGAGACAGAAACTGCACAGTCCATCGAAACTCACAACCCTCAAGAAAAACAATGAACCTGGGAAATTTCAGATTTAAATGTTTTTGCAGGTTTGCTGTAAGTTTTAGTGTGCCGGGAAAACGTAATCAATTGCAAGCTAGACACAGTTTCAGTGACTGTTATAAAAGCGCTAGACACAGTTTCAGCAAAAACTCAGTTTTTTTTTATTCATCCTCAATTCATGATTTATTAAAAAAAAAAAATTAGCAAATGGAGAAAAGAAAAAAAATGAATTGCAAACTAATGATAAAATTGATTAGGCATATTGCAAAACATGATTTTTTTTTTTTTTTTTTGGATTCCTGAAATTAATCTAGATCATCCTTATTTTCTGATCCTCGCGATCGCACTAAGCGCGGAGAAGAGCATACTTATTCTAGGCAAAAGCAAAATTGAGAATGAAAGCAAAGCCTGCCTACTCTATACTAATTAGAATTTTAAAAATTAGTTACGTGTAATTAAATTTCCAATGAAGCCATTCACGTAGCAGTAACAAAAATATATTCAATAGCAATTGTTCAACTGAAAAATGAAAATATTCCAGCGTGAATGAGTTTAATTGCTGAAACTGTAAATCAACTAAATAAAAATAAAAAAACGAATCTAATCGAGTACTTACCTAGAACCATTGTTCGATAAAGCTATGATAGGCACAATTTTTCTTACTTAGATCATGTTATAGCTCCTCTTCTTCTTCCTCGATCTCCTGTTTGAATGATTTTTCTCCATCATATGTGCAGGATTCTTCAGATGTTGAATCTTCGTTTGTTTCTTGGGGAGTAGTTGAACATTTAATTCTTGTCAAGATCTCTTCTTCCAAGAAAGAGGAGATCCCGACTTCTGCTAGGATCTGAGTGAGTAGTTCCAAGCTGACACTCATTGTTAAATCATGTTGAAAAAGGGATTCTCACTGCACCCAAAACTTAAATCTAAAAATATTAAATGAAAATAAACTACTTGCATAAATAAAAACACTCATGCTGAAACAGATAAAAAAAAAACACTCTTCACAGTTGTGGAAATCAAACACACTTGCAGAAATTGAAAATCACACTTGCAGGAAAGAAGATCAATCAACCATAACAAAGAACAGGACCCTATTCCTCCAAGCAGGAATCTTCAACACCTGTTTCTTGATATCAGTCACACTGCAGAAAAAGAAGATTAATCAACGGAGAACAGGACCCTATTCCTCAAAGCAGGAATCTTCAGCACCTGTTTCCTGATATCCGTCACACCTACATGTCCTGACCCATATGAGGCCGAGCCTGTTACAGTATGTCGAACGATGCGTAGGCTGTTCCCCACATCTTACAACCCTGTCACCTCGGAGTTAGGAACATGTCTAAATACACTTGCATGAAAAATCAAACTGAACTTCAATCCATCGTGCTTCCCCGGCAACGACGCCAAAATGTTGGGTGAAACTATTGTCGTTTTAATTATGTTGTAGTACTTGCCCAACCATTTAATTTTTCAATCTGAGGTTCGTAGGCTTACGAAGGTCATGCACTATATATGCAGGACCGAAGTGGAACTAATCTAATCTAAATTGCTGAAATCAAATTAATCTAGGAAAGCAGGAAATTGCATAAAGGAAAAGCAATACAACATGTGAAGAGCTGAATGACAAACAACATATGTGAGCTCACAACAATAAAGCTATCTCAAATTACATTACAAGAATCAAATGACAAACCATGAAAGCATACAATAAAAGAATATGGATCACAGTTAATAATCCCCTTCTCCTAATTACAAGACTATCTCTGAAAACTCCAAAACTAATCTAATGAACTAATGAATTCTGAATTCTCCTGAGCTAATCAAAATGAAGAGAGAGCACTCTCTTATATACATGAAGAAGATCACCATCTCATTCAACCACTCTCAACTACTTTCCCATTATTACAAGACATGATCCCTTTGAATCCTCCACACATCTCTCACATATCTTGAATAAGACATGCCAACCAAATCCTCCATGATCTTCTCCTTAGGAATAGGCTTGAATAATTATCTCCTTAATATGGTGGAGGAGATATTCCAAAAGTTTAGAATTAATCCTTCACATTTCTCCTACACATTACAAAGCTCACACATTCTTGAGATATATATAAAAATATGTATATTTTCTAATATTTAATCATAAATTCCCTTATAATACAAAAATGAATAAAGTGGAAAATAGGAAGGTGAAACCCAAATGTATTTATGAAAGTGATATAATGAAAGGTTAATGGGATGATGAAATGTAAGGAATAGTGAAGGGAAAGGTGGATGAAATACGACATTTCTGAAGCCCAACACAAGACATGTAATAAAGCATCATCGGGCATAAATTACTAATTTACCTTCCCCACAATAATCCAGTATTCTAAACCTTCAGTTAAAAAGGCTTAGAGTATTTCTCTGACTTCTATTGGGACCAGACCTAACACTCAATAACTGATTCATTAAAAATATTGGATTCCCTACATAAAACCCATTTCATCAAAATATTCACCCTTTTCCAAGATTATGATCCCTTTTCCTAAGTAAAACACATTTTTTGCTTAGTAAAAGTAAAAACCCTACTTAATTAATTTCATTTTCATTCAAAAACACTCAAAAAACCTATAAAATACATTTTTATCCTAAGTTTATGTGTAAAGCATCAAAATGGGACAAAGTGTGTTAAAATGACCTATTTACACTTTACTTAGTTTAAATTTATGGATTTGTATTCATCTCATTCTTTACATTTTTCCATTTCATATTAAATTTTAACCTAAAAATATTAAATCCTTATATTATATCCCTCCCATATATATTATTAAATCCATTATAAATAAATATCCCCAAGACCCACTATTTAAAGTTTAAACCTATGTTTATTTATCCCCACATGTTAAAATAAATCCCCGTTGTTTCCCATAGGTTTAAAATTATCTTATGTCATAAACCCCGCCCCTATGGTCTTTAAACACTTGATAGATGTTTTAGTTACCATATAATACATACCCACACGAACGTTATTGAAACATTTGTTAATGTTTTAGTTGAAAACACATAACTTTACCCCCCGTCCAATCAAATAACATAAAGTTTTTAACATTATAAATGTATATTTATAAGGTTTAAAACTTATCCCACCATATATCAGACCCCAAACCCCACCTCTAACTATCGAGCACCTTCACAATAAATTGCAGTAGTTCGCATTGGCCATCCAAAATCTAACGATCACCAGGCCATATCGCAAATAAAGTTGCACAAACATAATACTTTTCAATCCATGCTAGATGGGTTGTTTCACCCTTTCCTCTCTCTTCCACATGGCCCAGCTCTATTGGATCACATTCGATCTAACTAATACCACTTACTACCTTTTTCCTACACAATAACCACTTGCATTTTTCACCTTTGAAGCCTGAAAACCACCATTTTTTCGATGTGACCACCATTTATTACAAGCTATTCTAAACCAAAAAACGTCGAACAAACTCCTAAATGTGCCATTAAGCCATTTTTTTCTACATTTACCGACTGTATTTGTCCTCCTGATTAAAGAAAATGGAGTATGTGCATTGTTTTATATCTTGAACCTGAAAAATGCCTGCATATTACTGTCAAGACTACTAAAAAGTTCCAGAAAGCCTCCAGATACCTGAAAAAATACCAAGAACCTGTCAAAACGCCTCAGAATCTGTTTTGAGAGACCCACACCTGCGCAAACAGGTGTTTTCCTATAAAAAGCGGACCTGTTATCATTCTGAAAATAAATTACTAAAGGAATTGAAACCAGTAAGAGCCTTATTTCTCCAAGAAAGCCTCTAGTTGCCCAAAAAAGAGCTTAAACCCTGTCAAAATTTTGAAAAAACCCTGTTTTAATATTGCATTTAGTTTTAAAAGAGAAACTTGTGATGATTTTAGATTTTACAGACTTAAAAGAATCCTAAATTACTCAGAAATCCTCTGTAGGTAACCCCAACCCTCTGTGCCCAATTTTAATCAATTTTTATTCCAATATCCACTGAAAAAAGAAAAAGAAACCCATGTTTCTTATTTTATGAACTAGTAAGAGTCTGAAATATTGCTTAACGCTGAAATTGAAGTTAAAATCCAAGGGAAAGAACAATTTGTACCCATTATCATCCAAGAACCTCTGTCAAAGTGAAGAATACTTCTATAAACCATTTAATCTTACAGAAGAAACCATAAATTCTAAAAAAATAGAGTTTTAGTAATCCTCAAAGCCTAAAAATGCCAAAATCCACTCCAATTATGTCCTCCAAGACTGTCATCATTGTGAATCCTCTACAACCTCATGTTGTATACATAGAGCACATTCCTTTAGCAGATGTGGACTACAAAATAATAGATCCAATTGTAGAATTCAATCTGTTAGAACTCCACTTCTAGAGCTATGAAAAGTCCTTAGATTAGGTTGAAGAAATCCAAATTTGGGAAACAAATCTACCCAAATATGTTGTTCCAGTCACTCCTCAATTCCCAGAGGTTATTAGGTTGTTTCAGAGTTATTATTCACCTGAAAATAGAGCAATGATGAATGCAAACAAAGAGGTGATGTTTATAATTACTACTGAGTCCATAAAATAGATGTTACAACTCAAACATGATCCCAAAGTTGTTCCTTTGTCAATAGAAGCACTAAAAAAGTTGTACATTGGTCTTGATTTTACCAAAAAGTTTCAGATTTTTCAAGTGTTCATGCCTTTACATGTTGAAATTCCACAAATCAACCCTCCATATTCTACTTCAAAATTTCCAGAAGGGTCTAGACATGTCATTTCCATGTTGTCATTCATCCTAGGATACTTTATAGATGAGCATACTAATGAGTCCATCTTAGGGTTTCTGTCTACTTTTGCACCAGGACAACCTCCTTCTGTCATTTTTTATTATGTTGAGTATATAGCTGACAATATCCATGATCAACTAGTCAAATTTCCAACTAAAGGATTATTTAGAGATACATCCTTTATCTTCCATATGTTCTTGTATTTTCAAGCAGAAAAGTTTCCTATAACCCTCTAGAAGCTTGATATAGAATATAATACACTTTCAGTCATATTTTGGACTTCTTTGATCAGAAAAGAGTCCACAGAGTTCACTTTTGCATAGTTTACAGATAATTTTGTCTACCCATTGATAAATATGTTGACCAACATAGAAAAACCAAGGATCAGTGATGAAATGAAGAAAATTTTACATATATCAGAGCACACTAGAACTCATCATTGGAACTTATATGTGAAGCATACTGAAATTAGAGTTTTTGGGTCTAATTTGTGGCCTTACAAACTACCTAAATTTGTACCAATGAGAGTCTTTGCCTTGGAGTATATTAGGAAAATATTAAATTCTGATTCTATCAACTTCCTAGTAGCCAAGAAGAAGACCCAGTTTAAGTTAAACAATCAGGTGGGGCCATTTATTTATAATCACAGAAATGCAGAACAAGAAGCAGCAAAGCAATTACTTGAGTACAGATTTGAAGAAATCTTTTCATGGAACTATGATCCACAAGGAATATTAAGCAAAATGAGGGTTAAGTGTAAACTAACACCCTATATTCATGAGAAAAAACTAGAGATTGAACAGTATGTCAATCAAACTGAATGGCTAGAAAGCACTTTAGCAGATGCAGTTAGACAAGGTGATACTAGTCACACCTTGAAAATTGCAAATCAAGGAGAAAAAGCTACTAAGAGAGTTAGAGAAGAAGGAACATACACTATTGAAACCACAATTGAAACAAGGTTTAAAATTAGATACAATAAAAATCCTAAAGTCAATTCAGTTGATAAAGGAAAAGTGACTATTGAAGTTGAAGACACAGATGTCCCAGTAACAAATACAAATGCTCATATAGTCATCACAAATGAGCCAGTTATAGATATTTTGAATGAAGGAAATCCTGATAATTCAAATACACAAATGATAGAGAAACAACATAATATAGAAGCATCCTCCTCGTAGACAACAAAGGAAAAATATCTTGATATCAGGGAAACATAAAAGCATATTAAGACAAAGAATAAAGAAATGAAGAATGAGATTTATTCTCAATATTTGAAGCAACCACCAGGCATTCAAAATAGACTTTTATCAGCTTCTGAGTATTCAAGTAAAAAGTTGATTATTTCAGTGTTACAACCAACAATCAAGATTCCTAAGACAGTTGGAGACTACAAGAAAATTGATCTAGAAGTGACAACAGAAAGCATTCATGCACTAGATAAGATTGGTTTTCATAGGCAAAGTTTAGAGATGTTATATTCGACTATAACCACCAAGGCTATGAGTATCAGCAAGCTTTAGAATAAAATCATAAACATGAGAGATAAAATGAAGGTTGAGAAGGCCTCATCATATGCTGAAGATCTTAGAATTAAGTCTCTAGAAGAGTTGGTTATCCAAGTAGGATATGATCCTGCAAATGCTAAAGCGGAAGAAAAGTTAGTGAAGAAAAAGAATGAGGACCTTGCAGCATTGAGGAAACAACTTAAACTTCCATCAACTGAACATCCTCAAGCCAAATAAATGGTACAATAACAGACTCAAAATGATGACATGATAAATTTGATTTTTCAATTAACACGACAAATAAAAGAGATGGAGACCCAAATGGACAAGCTAGCCCATGAAAGAGAAACTACAAAAACACAGGAATCTCCTACAGTAATTCCCATGGTTACTACTACTGTGCCTTCAACTCTGGCAGAAGAGTTGGCACCAAAAGAACCAATGGCTACTGCAGTGCCAGTGACATCATCTACAACTTCAACCACAAAATATTCTAGATCAATAGTGCAACCAACAGATGAAGCTAGTAAACTAGTAAAAGCCATGGAAGAAATGTCACTTCAAACAAATCAGATTAACAAATTAAAGAAAGTCATCGAAAATATTGAGTATACAAAGAAGTTAGCCCAAATCAATGCCAAAACTCGTGAGCAAAGGGCTAATAGATTAAATACCGAGTTGAGTAATCTACAAAAAGATTTGACATTGAAGGAGCCAATATCATATGTGAAAAACCAGTTATGGAACAAAATCATTGAAGCCATCAATGATGCATGGCCCTCAATCCAGGTAATATATGAACAGAGGGATTTACTGAAGGTAGCACAGGCAGAGATTCAAAAAACAAAAGATGAGCTAGGTGACAAACCTGAGGAAGGCATATAATTGATAAAGTTTCTCAACAGTAAAAACATGTAGGAGGTTGAAGAAATACAAATCAATTATAGGACAGATACAATCCTTGAAATAAGGAAAGTCATTGCAAATAAGAATCTTATGAAACAACTCGAAGATAAATGTGAAATATAAACATAGCCATAACCAAGTTCATGGTTAAATTTGAAATTTTGAGGCAAAGAAGTTTGCCCAACATTTTGGTCATTAATGAAAAACTCATGTCAGAGGAAGACTAAAATAATAAATTCAGAGAGTATGCAAAAGAGAAAGTATACAAGACAAACAGACAAGGTATTCCTATAGGGAAGGTCTTACTTAGAAGTTTTGAAGACTTATTTTATCTGCAGCATGAGATAAAAGACTTGTTTTTCATAAAACCAACATTTTCTAGATATACTGAGGCAGATGAAAATTTCAGAAGGTTGAAAAAGATACAAATTCCTAATGATGAAGCTTGGCAGTCACTCACTGACTTACTATAAAATTCAAAGTGCAGAGAGAAAGACAAAAAATAGTTTGCTGATTTTTTGAGTCAAAACAGAATTTATTACAACAGTAAAAGAGTATCAAAAGATTAAAGAGTATCAGAAGATTAAAGAGTATCAGAGGATAAAGATAAATCATAGTCAAAGAGTATAAAATAAAGAGATAATATTTCAAAATAGATTTGAAATATCTTGGCCAACAAAGAGGACACCAAGACAGCAAGTTGCACCTAATCCACAAACAGTTTCTATTTTATTTGGATAAATAGGACAACTTGCTGATTTTTTAAGTAGCTATCACTATTTTTTTGTAAAAATATTTTATTTTCCCTTAGATAATTCCTAGAAGCATTCTAGGATATTTTGAAAACAATTTTGTATAAATACTTCACTCTTTGAAGTATTAGTGTGGAATAAATTGTTGAATATTTCTATAATCATTTTTGTTGGACTCAGAAGCTTTTTGTTGCAAATTTCGAGTAGCAGACTGGATCAAATCAAATAGCATCATATATTAGGATTCATGTGATGAGCCATTGAAGTGAATTACTTTCTAATTTTCATTGTTTATCTTCTCATGTTTTTATGCATCCATTATGTATTCTAAATTTGAATGAATAAACAGGAGCATTATTTCAGGATTTGTTAAAAGCACCCAATCTTTATTGTTTATCATTTCTATGTTTTTTATTGATTTCAAGAGTAGGGAACCCTTAATTTATCCCTCTTTAATTTTACCTCTATCTACTCCTTCCTTTTACCGCATCAAAGAACCCTTCATTGCTCTTTATCCCGATCAAACCACTTCACCAAAACAACCTTCCAAAATTTTCAAAGAATTATCTATTTTGCCCTCAAAACATTTGACTTTTTGATCTTGATCCTAGTTCTATCTGCTTGAATTTTGACTCCTAAGCCCAATGGACAAACATATTTCCCACTATCCATCTCATTAAGTGATTTTTCCCACCAAAACAAACCAAATTGCACAATACTAACTAGCCTAATATATTATAATCAAAAAAAGTTAAAGCTTACAGAGAGAGCCCTCTCTGAACCCTAGGAAGGCTAGATCCTAGAGTTTAAAAGTAGGTTTGTGGTTACCTCTAGTGTTCTTCTACTTTAAATAAAAATCTCACAACTTTATAATTACTAGAGTGATAACAGCCTCCACCAACATCGTTTCCTCTACTACCTCTGATCACTATCATATTACTCTTTCCCTTGGTGAACAACCCTCTCTCGGCCCCCTTCCCTTCAAATACAACCCTCTGTGGAGCGACATCCTTAAAGAAAGGTAGCTTGTGCATTATACCTAGCAACAACATGTAGAGGGATCTCCCTCATATATCTGGTAAACGAAGCTTAAGAAGGTTAGAATGGCATTAAAATATTGGGCCAAGCTACATTATAAGGAACCTAATAAGATTAAAATAGAAATAAAAGAAAAGCCTAAGGTTTTCCATAACACAATCGATACCCATGGGGTGAGCCAAGAGAACTCAGATCAAGAAAAATACCTCTACTCACAACTATATAAAATTAGCAAGAAAGAAGAGGAGAAATGAACGATAAAATCTAGAAATTTGTAGCTTCAGGAAGGTGACAAAAACACCTCCTTCTTCCACAAGAAAGCTACAGTGTGAAAGACAAGGAATGACATATCCTCTATTATAGACAAAGAAGGAATAATTAAGACACATCAGGAACAAATAAAAGCTACTTCCACAACCTATTACAGAGAGCTTCTCACTAAAATAGCTGAGCCAAAAGACTATTCGGACCTCCTAAGTCATCTGCCAAAACTGATCATGGAGGTGACCAACAACACTTTGAAAAAAGTTATTGAACAGGTCGAAATAAAAAGTGCCATATGGTCTTTGCATCAAGACAAGGCTCCGAGCCCTGATGGATTCTTCATCAGTTTCTAGAGGACCTAATACGACTTAATAAAAAAGGATCTAACCAAAATGATATAGTGGGCTCAAAGAAATAATAAAGTAGGGGGCTTCACCAACTCGACCTACCTTTCTCTTATAAAACTGCCCCTCCTCCTTTTTGAGGTTTGGACCCATCTCCCTCTACAATTCCTCTTACAAAATAACCACCAAAATCCTTGCCATGTGCCTTAAGCCCCTCCTCCCCGACCTCATCTCGAAATATCAAGGAAGTTTTATCTCCTAAAGGAAAATCTCGGACTCCATCCTCCTTATCCAAGAAGCTATTCATTCAATTATGATGCGCAAAGAGAAAGGCTTCATTCTCAAGCTTGATATTGTCAATGCCTTTGATAGGGTTAGACACTCCTTCCTCTTTTCCATCTTTCAACAAATGGGCTTCAACAATGAATTCATCTCCCTCATCAAAGCTTGCATTACTAGTCCTTGGATCTCCCCCCTCATAAATCGCAGGCCTGCAACCTTCTTCCATCCTCACTTGGTCTTAGACAGGCCTGTCCCCTCTCTCCCGTCCTCTTCATCCTTATGGCTGAATCCTTGAGCAGGGCCTTGGACCATAAGTGAAGAGTTTGCCTCATCACCGGTATTAAATTTGGCAATGGGGTCAAGAATATGAATCATTCACAATTTTCATATGATACTCTCCTTATGGGTGGTGCAACCTGTATAATTTCTCAGAGATTTAAATATCTCCTTGAAAATTGCATGCTTTAATCTAGAGGGCTGACAAACTATCTAAAAATTTGTATTTATGGGTGGAACACAAAAAGTCAAACCATTCACAACATAGCTCAAATTTTTGGAGTCTCTTACAAATTGAACTTGGATCACTTCAATTACCTAGGTATGCCAGTAAGTGCTGGACCTTTGCAATCTGAAGTTTGGAATATTATAATAGAAAAAATGAAAATAAGAGTACAGTAGTGGGGATCTTCTTGGTTAAACTTGGCTGGGAAAATCATCTTGCTCAAATCTGCCCTCTCATCTGTGCCTCTATATCATTTCACTTTTCTCTACGCTCCTATCAGCATTCATCTCAAACTTGAAGCAATCTTAAGGCATTTTCTTTGGCAGGGTGGAAAAAATGAAAAGAAGAAATACAATCTTGCTAAGTGGAGACAAGTCACACAGAATTATGAAAATGAAGAGCGTGTAATTTGTATTCCGAAACTCTTGAAAAACGCCTTTGGAGGAAATATTGTTTGGCAATTGATTAGTGGACAACAAACATGGTAGAAAAAAGTCCTTGAATCTAAATATCTTAACTCCCCTAGACAACAACTCCATGATCATGAAATTCCAAACATACCCTACTCCAGAATTGGGGTCCTATGCAAGAAAGATATCCCTTTCTTAATTTTAAACCTCTCCAAAGTCGCACAAGGGGGAAGCAACACCAACATCGAGAAATATAGGATCATGGGACAAACTCCTCTTTCAGAAAGGTTGGGCACTCATCGAATCCTCTCTCATCTTTAAAGTATCGACTTAAACTTTCTAGATCAAATTTCAAAGTGGGATGAGTATAATAACAATTGGATCGGATGGAATTTCCCTCCTGTCCCTTCTCTTTTGGAAGAAGACCTCTCAAACCTCAAAGTCTTGGTCCACGGTGTTGCACCCTTGCTGAAAGGAAGTGTTGAAAACTTTCATTGGGATCCCTGTGGAACTGCATACACCATCAAATCATCTTACTACCAACTCAACAGATATCACCTTCCCTTTCCTCAATGGGAAATATGGAAGCAAATTTGGAAGTCGGAAGCCATTCCAAAGATAAAAATATTTATCTAGACTCTCTTCAAAGGTAAGATCTTAACCTCTGAAAACTTAAAAAAAGGGTGTTAACTGGCCATCCAGATGCCCCAACTACCAAGGTGTAGAAGAGACAGTGCTTCATCTCTTAATTAAGTGCCCATTTGGAGTTCAATGCTGGAAATATCTCACACTCTTCTCCCAGATTCAATTATACCCCATCAGCACCACTCCTGATGTCATAAAAACTTGGAGAAAAAATTATCCATGGGGGGAAAAGAAACAAAACATATCCAGAAGGGTTTGGGACACCCTCCCCTATGTGATTTTATGGAACATATGGCTCGCCAGAAACAAGATGATTTTCAACGATAAAAAGGCTTCTCTTTGGAAACAAAACATGGAGCCTCACCCTTGACACAATTTCTTCCAAAAGCACCAACAATATCAATATCAATGACCTTCAAGTGCAAGAAAGGAATTTTTTGGGCAAGTTGTTGGATAGTCCTGGACATTCCAAGCCTCCGGTCACTCCACCCTGTTATATATATTTTATTAATTATTAGTTATATATAGTTATCTTAGGTTTTATTAAGTGAAAGGGCATGATCAAATATCATGCCTCTTCGCCAAGGGACACCATAAGGCTATATTTAAAGCCTCAGTGATTCCCCATTGTAATCATCTCTCATCTTTTATCAATAATAATATTTACATATAAAGTTTACCAGAGTTCTTACAGTCCATTGGTATCAGAGCCATCACTCTTATGGATTTGTGTGATCACCCAAAATTAAGGAATTACAAGAAAATTCCAGAATTGCAGATTTTTTTTAAAACCAAGTGCTTGTGGGCAACAACATTTGTTTTTTAAATTAAAAAGAGATATATATAAAGAAGTAAAAAGAAATAAGGAAGAATAATTGCTCATGGTTTACAAGCTCGTGGTTTTGGAGCCCATGGTAATTTCCCATGATATTAAAACCCATTTCCCCTTTTCAAAACAACATGCCTTTTCAAAACAAACTGACTTTTAAAAACAACGTGACTTTTCAAAATTAACAAAAAAAAAATTCCCCGTAGTTATATATATATAATTCAAATAATATAATAATAATAAAAATAGTTATTATTATTATTATTTAAAAAAAAATTTAAATTAATTAATTAATTAATTAAAAAATCCAATTTTCAAAGACAACATTACAAGAGAAGGTACTAGTGGTGAATGACATATGCCAAAGAAGATAAATCTTAAGTGAAGAAAATTGTCAAAAAAATACAGCTTTGAGGTCAACGCTCTTAAGGAAAAGGGGATAAGCCCTAATTACAAGGAGTATGAGGAGTATGTCTTCATCAGTGACGATGGAAGATTAGATAGAAAAGGAAATATGGCTAAAACGTATGGAGGCCAAGGAAAATATTAACAAGGTAATGAAGACATTTAATGCCATTATGGACAAGTTAGATCTAATTGAAAAACATCAACAGAACAACTCAGCTAATTTGGATCATCATCATGAATATAACATGTTTGAAGAAGAGAAATTAAATAATGTTGAATTGGAAATCAGCTCACATGAAGGCTATAGTGTTGAACCACCTAGAAGTAGAGACTCTGAGATCAACCATGAAAATTATAGAGTTGAGAAACCAAGGGAAGAAAATACAACTCAATCCACTAATAAAGCCAGTAATGTAGCAACAGAAGTTATTGAGAACGTTTATATAAATGAAAATCCAATGGCAGAAAAAGAAACAATTTTGGTATTCAACGTGACTGCTATCACAGATGCAACAACAGACATAGTCATTGAAAATGAAAGAAACCATGAAAATATAGATGCTTATAAACAACAAAATGTTTCATCCCTGGAATTGAAAGAAAAATGTGAAGTTACAAACACATCCAAAGCCACTGATACAATTCCAAAAGCTATTGAGGCCTTCGGTGATGAAGCAGATATGGTTGTTAAGAATGAAGCATTTGATGATGAGGAGAAGTTGCATCGAATGATAATTGTTGGTAACTTACCTCTAAATCTAAAGATAAATCACAAAAAATCACCAGAAGAACAAGGAATAGCTATGAAACACGAAAAAGTCTTCCAAGACCTGCCAATAAAAATACCTCCTAATAAGGAACATGAACATCCAATAGAAGTCAACAAAGGACCTGACCCTGTCAATATCGAATCTTGTCTCTATCCACATCACCAATAGATGGAGCTCTAGAAGATGCTTCACGATCTTTTTAAAATGTGGGAAGCAAGAGCCCACCGCTCAAGAAACCCAGTCGTTCGTCAACATTGTCCATCATTACGTATGCTTTGAGGACAAAGAATCTTTAAGAGAGGGGCAATGTTATGTATATTTTATTAATTATTAGTTAGATATAGTTATCTTAGGTTTTATTAAGTGAAAGGGCATGATCAAATATCATGCCTCTTCGCCAAGGGACACCATAAGGTTATATTTAAAGCCTTGGTGATTCCCCATTGTAATCATATCTCATATTTTATCAATAATAATATTTACATATAAAGTTTAACAGAGTTTTTACACTCCATTGGTATCAGAGCCATCGCTCTTTGGGATCTGATACCAATGGAGTGTAAAAACTCTGGTAAACTTTATATGTAAATATTATTATTGATAAAATATGAGAGATGATTACAATGGGGAATCACCGAGGCCTTAAATATAGCCTTATGGTGTCCCTTGGCAAAGAGGCATGATCTTTGATCATGCCCTTTAACTTAATAAAACCTAAGATAACTATATCTAACTAATAGTTAATAAAATATACATAACACACCCCATCAAACTAAAAGATGGAAGATTCCACTAAAAGAAAAAGAATTCATTGAATGGCTTGACAACTACTCCATAACAACTCTCTTCTTCGATGGAGCTTCTAAATCTAACTTGGGCATTGCTAGAGTAGGAGGATTTATCAGAAATGAAAATGGCAACATCCTAGTCTCTTTTGAATGGGGACTTAGCTCCCTCTCCAACAATAAAGCCGGAGCTTATGCCCTTCTTCAAGGCCTCCAATTGCTAAAAAAGGAAAAACATCACCAATGCAATGGTGTTTGGGGACTCTTCTATCATCATCAACATGATGATCAAAGACATCCCCATCATTAATATTGATCTCTATAGAATCATAAGTAGATGTCGTATCTTGTCCAAAGATATGAAAAACATATCCTTACACCATATTCTAAGACAAAATAACAAGGTTGTTGACAATTTGGAAAATAAATATTGTGCAAGAAAAACTGGACAAATCCATAGCAATAATATCCTATCTTTTATTCCCCTGCCATGATATTGATGAAACAATAAAATATTCACTGCTCAATCTTCTGCAAACAAAAATATGAATCTCTCAGCACCTCCCATTTACCCTTCACCTTCATGCCCGAGACCCCATCTCCTCAGGCTCTCAACCTCCCTCCATTTTCCACCTCCACTGTGTTATCTATTTCCCTATCCTCTCCTTGTTGTATCACCTCCTTCCGTTGCATTCCTTTTCCCATGTTCTGTGCTATTTACCTCCCACAGGTCCCTTCTTCCTTACTAGCCACCTCTTCGCACTACTTGCCTCTTACCTCCATTCGCCCCTCCTCTCCCCTCCTTCATCGCCCTCCATACTTGCATCCCTTCACTTCATTGTGCACACTCCATCCTTTCCTCCCCTAATCATCTTCCCTTCCCATTGCATCATGGCATGCAATGAATACTGTTTACATTGTGGAGACCTGCAAGCCAAAATGGAGCAAATTCGTGCTCATCAAAGACTTTCAGATGAAAAGTAGCAAGTAGACATGAACCTCCTCTAGCACAAGGCATCATCGCTCCGACAACATTTCAATGATCTCTCCAATCGTTGCAGAATAATCCATTCAAATTCTCAAATACATCCTTAAGAAATGCTCAAATCCAAGCTCCAGTTCCAACAATGTGAGAAATATTGCCGGTACAGAGGACAACACAGATGCATCAACCAGGTGGCCAATAAGCATCAATCGATCTGCACTACCCTTCCTTCTCTACACATGTTTTTTAAGTTTGTTCTTCTTCTTTCTCAGTTTTTTTGAATATATTCAAAATATATGTTTCAGTACATCCTAAATAACAAATTCAAAGAAGGCTTAGCATTTTGCGGTCACTACCTTCTCTGTCTCTCATTAGTAACATCAAATGTAACAAGGAAATCTTTCCTTCCTTTTCTTTTTGGAATATAATCTAGCATCCGATATTGTTAAAAAAAGGGTTAAGGAAAATTTGAATTAATAGCTACCACATTACATTTTCCAACATGACAACAACTCTTCAATAGTTTCACTTGACTCCATTTTCTCTACAAATTATTTGCAATGGACAATGTTCTGTTCATGCTTAGTTTTGTGGTATCTTAATAAAATTCAGTCTATTTGTTTCTAAAAATAAAATACTCAATGAAGGGTTTATCCAACACTTTTTTAATAAGGTATCCATTTTTCCAAGCCTTATTCAAACAAACACTTATATACACCAAGAAAAATAATGAAATGTAATGAGAACGTAAGAAAGAAAATTAATTTGTTACAAACTAATTTACAATTGATTCTTAATGACCTCACATGAATAATATTTTCATATTAAATTATTAATAATTTCACTAAGGAGTTTTACGTTAGGGATACTACAATAGAATAATCTCCTTGAGTGTTATTCTTAGTGTAAGATATATCTAGATCGCCAAAATGAAATCTAAGGATGGTCTTGTGTATGTTTATGGGGCTTCTGATATACCCTAGGTTACATGGAAATTAAAATATCTAAATAAACTATATCCAGTAGTTGCCACATTACATTTTCCAACATGACAACAACTCTTCAATAGTTTCACTTGACTTACTATGTTTTCATTTTCTCTACAAATTACTTGCAATGGCCAATGCTCTGTTCATGCTTAGTCCTGTGGTATCTTAATACAAATTCAATGTATTTGTTTCTAAAAATAAAATACTCAACGAAAGCTTCATCCAACACTTTTCTAATAAGGTCTCCATTTATCCAAGCCTTATTCAAACAAACACTTATATACACCAAGAAAAATAATGAAACGTAATGATAACGTAAGAAAGAAAATTAATTTGTTACAAAATAATTTACTATTGATTCTTAATGACGTCACATCAATAATATTTTCATATTAAATTAGTAATAATTTCACTAATGAGTTTTTACAGGAGTTTTATGTTATGGATACTACAATAGACTAATCTCCTTGATTGTTATTCTTAGTGTAAGATATATCTATAGTGCCAAAAATGAATCTAAGGATGGTCTTGTGTATGTTTATGGGGCTTCCAATATACCCTAGGTTACATGGAAGTTAAAATATCTAAATAGACTATATCCAATATAGTACTACTCTTTGTGTACCAACAAAGTGTACAAAGGCATCCTATGATGTTCCAACATGTATTTTCTACATGTATACCCCCTACATCTAGTTTTATTTGCATACTGAAATATATCTTTATTTTTATATGTAGGGACACATCTCTATCATACAAAATATATTTTATATAGACTAGAGAAATATCTAAAATTGGGTTTGATTTTGGTTGTGATGTTATGGTCGAACTTACACCTAATATAAATCTACTTTCAATTTGGAATTTATTACTATGATAGCTTGATATAATTACTTTATACTACCATATGCATCATTCAATTTCAATTTTTCAAGGGGGAGTTAGGCCCATCTAACAAAAATTCTTGTTTTGAACTTTAAGTGAATGCACTTGTATAGATTTTCATTTAAATATTATTACCTTAGTATGTCTAAATTTTGGATCTAAGACACACTAGTTCATCTTCTACCCAATCCCATAAGTGACACTCAACTTGGATCTCCCAATATTCACATATGATTTTTTATTGAAACCACATTTTTAAGCCTAGTTTGAGTAGTAAACAAAACCCCTAACTTGTGTTGCACGCAACTTTCAAAACATAGTGAACTAGATTCTAAAAATTTGGCCAAATATATTGTGTTTTTACTTTTTTTTCAGCTTCACATGTCCCACCACATTCCAATATTCGAAAATTTTGTTTGAGAAAATAGTAGTATGGCTCATCCAAAGGGGCCAAACCATAATTGGCTTCTCTAATACCAATTATAAATAAGCATAAAAAATAACCAATTTATTATTTTCATACCCAAATCAAGTAAAAGAATGAGCAAGTGTGAAATTCTTCAAGGGATAAAAGTCCTATAAGATATCAAATACAAAATATACATTGCTCATTCAAATGAGGTTCCTTGATGTATAAATAAAAAATTAAGATGGCTAGAACACAATAAAAATAAGCTAAGATGACTTTGACTAAAGTAATAATAATGAATGATGGTTGTGATAGAAGGCTGAAGAAAATTATTTTATTAAGGTACATTAGCTCTTGCCTCTTGTTTCCTTCCTTCATTCATTGATTGTACACATTTGAATGCACAATGCATAAGTTTTCCATATGTATAAAGTTCCCATTTATTATAACCTCATCCATGGCCTCTTACTCTGCATCAACTTCCTCTATGAGGATAAGGATTGACTTTTGGGTGCAACCCAAGTTTCCTTTTTTCATTGATTGGTTTCACATTTAAATGAATGATAACCAAATTTTCCAAATCTCTAAATTTCCCATTTGTTATAGCCTCTTCCATAGCCTCTTCACATTGAATTTCTCTATGCGGATAAGGATTGTCTTTTAGTGGAATCTAAGAGAACTATAGTCTCCTCATTTTCCTAATATTGGAGTTTCTCTTTCATCTGCAACTTTTTTACATTCTCTAGTAACTTCTTTCCATTTACAATTTCCTCAATTTCCTCAATCTTCTTTGATATGTTTTCTTCTACTCTCAGGTCTAGCTAATATACGTCCTCTAATAAATACATTTTGTACATACCAAATTCATCTTGAATGCGTAATATTTTCCCATTCACTCATGTTTGGCATAATATCATCATCCACACTATTGTAGCTCCTAGAGACAACCTCGAGTTGTCAAAGACCAGTGTCTAGTACATCTTAAAGATAAGAGGTTTCAGAAGGGCTGATTATAGCTAACAATATTTGACCTCTTGAGATGAAAGGAAATTGAAGTTTTCTGGTGTGGGACCAAGATATCAGAAACATAAAATGGATAATGATGAGTTCCAAAGATATAACATAAGGGTCTATAAAGGGGCATTAGAACTATACATAAAGCTAACTACCGTGAAAAGGGCCAAGCATGAGACTAGTAACAGTTACTGAGATACATGAATGTGGAAACGATGCTAGAACATGAAAGGAGACATTAGCTTGAGGTAGGCTTACACTAACATAAGAATCCACCCAACTAACATCAGAGGAAAAACAGAAATGTAAATGTCATATGAACTGAATATCGTGCCTCGAGCCATATTTAAAGTGTAACAAAAAATTAGATATGAGTACCCTCTATGATAAATTCATATCTAAATAATCAACACTTGCATTCTGAAAGCATTTGATACAGGAAAAGTGGTGGAAATAAAAATGAACATTTACATTTAAACACAGCTGAGAAATGACAAATTGTTACTCATTTCATTTGGAATCCATTTCACAAGAGAATAGCTTCACTTCTATTACCCAATGGGATCTTCCAACATACATAATAAACAGATCTCAAAATTTACAAGAAAGGAAAGTTCATAACTAGAAATTCTTCTCTGAAAAATCTGGAACCCTGTGTCAGCTTCATATTTCATCTTTTATAGCCTCCAATTGAGCTTTGTGAAAAGATATTTTAGACAAATATTCCACTTCCAAAATATCTTTCTTTTTAGGGTCTCTATCAAAATCAAAATTGATGATGAGGAAAAACTGTCTCTCATCATCTACCTAGTGGCCTTAACGAAGGCGATAACTAAAAACATAACAAATAAACAAAAAAGAAAAGTGATGAGGGTTAAATGAAGGTTCCACCCAATATTACAATGTAAACGAAATAAAAGAAAGTGGGCCACCTGGGCTAGATCACGAATATAATTTTTTGGGACGTAGAGGGGTGCTTGCTGCTAGTGGACTTGGAAGTGCTGTTGATGTGGATGAACCA
This sequence comes from Pinus albicaulis, assembly GCA_034641835.2. Lineage (NCBI taxonomy): Eukaryota > Viridiplantae > Streptophyta > Pinopsida > Pinales > Pinaceae > Pinus > Pinus albicaulis. The sequence continues at coordinate 52,232,899 of CM076576.1, read as the reverse complement.
AATTTGTGCCTGAGTGGAGGTAATGACAAGTAGGATGATGTGGAGGCAGAGATGTTGATGTACTCGCTGCATTGTGTCCATATGTTTTCCCTTGGTGATGGCATATTAACAAAAGTCTCTACCCGAGCTTGAATTTCTGTCAGTTGGGTGTAGTCCACATGGACAGCCAGGCACTAAATTTGATAGAGGAGGGATATTTCCTTGCTTAGGACGAAAATTATCATTTCTGCTTTTAGGCGAGTGGTCTTCTCAAAGGGTAGATCAGTCTAGTTCATAACGGCTGGCAGCTTTTGTTCATAATCTGTTAGTCCTGAAAATGCGGATGTTACTGGCTCCTAACATGATGGAAGGCCTGCTTTTACCAGCTCATCCCACTCTCTATAAAACCATTCCACTCCCCTGGAAACCTACTCCAAACCACTCAGTGCATTTACACGCGCAGACTCTTTTTCAATCACCCTTCTGACTTCCATCACTCCCTTGAAATGGTCTTTGATGCCCTCGGCAAGTAGCTCCTCAAAGTCCAATCCATTCAGGTAACTGATTAGCTTTTGGACATGGCCACCTTTGCCTTCGCTTCCTCTTGACCTTCCTGCAACTTTACCTTGAATAATCTAACTGTGATATTTTTATCATCCATCAAAGTTATATATTTCCAATGCTTCTTCACCTCTGATATGATATCGGTCCAGATGAGGTGCCTAGCTTCTAGGAGGGTCGCATTTCCCTTCATCTGGTTGGTCAATTCTTTGATGTTTTTTTAATGTTGCAACTTCTCTCTTTTCATTTTCTCCACTCCTCCTATAGGACCATTACCACCTTGTCGTTTGTTGCTAGCTTATTTTTCAGTTCCTATATCTTCTGGCGCACTATAAGGGCTTTATTTTTGGAAACGTGCAAGTCCGACAAAGCTTTCGTAAGTTGCTCCAGGGTGGTGCTAGGCACACTGGAATTTGGGGTCATGCATACATGCTTGTCCCATTTTTCCTATAAATGTGACAGTATCTTTCTGAGGGCAACCATTTCCGCAACTTTTTTAGCATTCCCTTCCTATTCCTTGACCAATGAATTGGTGAGGTCTGATTTCTCTCTTTCCACCTGAACTAACTACTTTTTTTGTACATGTTTCCCATGGGGAATTTGTAGTCTTTTCCTTAGCTCGGAGTTTTCAGTCTCTAGACCCATAATGAGTTGTTTTCGGGCCTTATCCTTATCGCTCCCTTTTTCCCTTACTACTCTTCTGAGGTTTTGTAGATTGTTGGCTATGCCTCTAGCACTAGACCTTTCTTTCTTCTAGTTCTCCAATACTGTGTTGTACTTGTCTTCCAACTTCCTCAGTGAGAGTGCAAGATTTACCCCTTCATCCCTCAACATATCCCTAATGCATTGATGTGGACTTAGCTTGTATGTTAGAGGGATGTTGACCAGATTTAAAGCGAATTCTAAATCTCGGTAGCTAGTTCCTTCAACTATAGGATCTAGCACTACCTCTTTATTGGAAATTATCAACTGCTCTTTTTCCATATCAAGATTGGTAGTGAGCCGAGTATGATATTTATTCACAAATCTGACCAATTCTGCTCGAGTTTCTCCCTTACAGTTTTGTTTCTATTGCCCATCTCTTCCCTTACTTCAACCCTATTAACTGAAATGACCTGAGATAGCACAAAGAGTTCTGAAGAAGAAGCACCATCATAATTAACTGTGAAACCAAAATTTCTTCTGTCAGGCTCCCCATGTCGAACCAATTCCTCCTATGGAGGCTCTTCCCATATAATCTCTACTTCATCAGTTCTCTGTTTCTTGGAGGGATGAGAACCCTCACCCATATCCATACCTTCTTGTCCTCTTGAAGAATCCGTCTGGTCATTTTTTCCCCTTCTCTTTGTCCCTGCGGAAGTAGTGTCACCCCTTCCTTCTACCGCTGAAGATTCAACCTCCATATGTGAAGCCAAAGGCCATGTATCAAGGTTAGCTCTCCACTCAATGAAGGTCCTAGTCTCATGTACATAAGCAGTTGACTTTATTTTCCTTTTCCTATTAAAAAGGATCCCTTTTTGGTCATAGGCCCAAGCCTTTCCCTATATCAGATCCATCCCTTGAAGCATCGCTTCCACTGTAGAGATGGCATGTCTTGAGTTTACAGTGAAGGGGTTGATAGAGGTAGGGACCTTGAGGTTGTATCCCTTCTTCACTAGGACAAAGTGGAACTAGTCTGCCTTTAGGGTTTGGCGGATGTAATGAAGGGAAAACATCCACATAGCAGGGAACAAAGGCAGGCAGTAGGAGGGTACATCTGCACCATAAACCCTAATCTCAGTGTAGTTGTCAAATAGGTACCAGTCCCCTATGCTTTCTTCATCATCAAACTATGGCCATTCCTTCTGCTCGAGAAATATCTTGGGCAGAGGGTTGTCGTGGATTATGGTGTAGGCTATGCTCATGAATTCATTCAAGAACCTTGTGTAACCCCTCCTGTTAGGTTGTTGATGAATAGAGACATTCCACTCAAAGACATTTCTTGGTTGGGCGTTCACCCTCGAAAGATTTTCGAGACCTAAGGCCTCAAACTTATCAACATGTTCAAATAGGAAGAGATAAAACACCAATGAAAAGAACTGGAATGACCTCGAAGACGGTAACTCTTGGAACTGGGTTTGAATGGCCAAGGCCAAGAAATTAGGGATATCTAAAATAACGCCCTGTTGAGACAAGAGCCAAAGCAGAGCTATACATTCTTTTGACACCTGCTCGATTTCCCTGAGACCTAATAATACTAAAAGGAAAGCGAGGATAGGCTACACATTTTCTCTAAATGTGGAAAATGAAACCATATATGAAGGCGGGATAGACGTAAGACGAGAATCTAAAATAAAACAAAGGAATTCACTTTGCTGATTCTAGGGTAATTTTGAAAACTGATGGGAGAGGGATAACTCAGTGAACTGAACATAACTCTGGCTGTGGGGGAAATGGAGGGCTTCCTTTATGAGCTCAGAAGATATGCAGAAAATCTTATTTCCCTCAGTTGATAAAAATAAATCCCTGCGCTCGTCATAGGATTATTTGAGCCAACATATGGACTTGATGACTGGATAGGTGGGAAGAGCAGTCTTGTAATACAGTCCTGACTGGACGAATCTGAACTTGTCTTGACCCTTCACATGGCTTTCTAACAAATTGGGTTTGACACGAGATACACTGAAAGGGTAGGAAGGATCATGAATATGAGCTTGAGTGTCAATGAAAGGTTCATGTCCAAAGACCGCCCTGACCTTTCTGACTTGTGGGGTTTGAGGTTTTGACTTTCTGGGCTTTGCTCTCCCTATGACCATTTTGGAAAGTAAAATGGAAGGAAAAATGTGAGGTGGAAGAGCGACTAAATACATGTAACCAGTGAGGAATAATTAGGAGGCAAAGCGATGCGGGGGTTGAAAGAAGCCTGGTACTGGAGCTCAAGTTTTGTTGCACGAAAAATTCGTAAAAACGAGTATTTTACCAAAGTGGGCATAGAACAGGGTTAAACAGACCTATATTCGGGGAAAATGAGGTTAGGGTGCCAACTGTAGGGTTGACGTCATAAGGACGTCGATAATGGGGCACATGGCATTAGGTTATTAGCTATCGGGTGCAGGGTAGGTGGGAGCCACGTGCTTGGTTAATACCGGTACTGGTCGTGTACCGAATTTCCTAACTTACCTTACCTTTTCATTTTAGTAGTGCCACCTATCCTTTTTGAGGGGTCCACTTAATAGTTCTGGTGGGGGCCTGTCAGACCTCCCAGCGATGATCCTTCACCCCTCAAAACACTTTAAGACTTACTCCGCCAACCCGTGACGTCAGGTGTTTTGGGGGGTAGAGCTCTGCTTCCTTCATACCAACCTTGGTACCCTCGAAATGCCTGCACGTGGTGCTCTCCCTTTGACTATTTTTATATGCATGAGGCCCCTCTTTAGGTTCAATGCATAGTACCATCAGCCTTTTGTCTGCATCCTTCTCATGAGGGGGGTTTCATACCATACTTCCTTTGTATTTGCTTAGCCCGCTTACCTCTTATGGATTTTTTCTTAATCCACCTTAATTTTTTCCTTTGTAGCTTTAAGGTGAGGGCTAAAATAACAATATTGGCTCCACCTGGGGATGGCACATTCTTCCTCGAATGTGTTGAGAACTTCGCAGACCATTTGTGAACCATACCTTGATAGCCAACTCCTCTTCAAAATTTTCAAATGCTCTTCTGGAAAAAAAACATCAAATGGGAAAGTAAAAGCAACATATATATACAGTATATACAGCATGCCTCTCAAATCCTAGTCAGTATTGAAAATAGGGTTTTAAGAACTTCCCGTTTATGGTCGCCTTGATCACATCACCTTCCAAGTTCTCCAGTGTGAAGGTGTTATTTCCTTTAACTTTGGAAATTTTGAATGGCCTGAACCACAACGGGTCAAACTTTCCATGTTTACCCTTATCAGCTCTTCTAATGTCACATTTCAGTACTAAATCTCCAAACTACATTTCCTTATCTTTGGCATGTTGATCAAACAAACCCTTCATTTTTTTCTGATATTCTACCAATTGGTCATTCACCTGATTCTGAGTCTCTTCTAACTCCACCAACTAATTCATTCTTCTGATAAGATCATTGGGCTCTTCTTGGCTATCTTCCAGAAACTTGGCCACAGGCAAAGCAAGCTGAATTGGGAAAACCACTACTTTCCCATAGACCAGCTCATATGGAGACTTTCCTGTCGATCTTTTGTTAGTAATTATGTTGGCCCACAGTGAAAATTTAAGCTGAGAGTCCTAGTTTTCCTAACTTTCATTTATCGCTTTATTTAATTCCCTCACCAATGTCTTATTGGAAGACTCAACCGGTCCATTTCCTTGGGGATAATAGGCTATAGAATTCCCCAAGGTGATATTTTATTATTGATAGAAATTGGTGAATTTGGAAGACTTGAAAGCCTGAGCATTATCAGTCACAGCCTTAGCCAAACAGCCGAATTTGGATATGATATTCTCCTCCAGGAACTTGATGACAATTGCATCGGTGGCGTTTCTCGCTGATATAGCCTCTACCCACTTGGTGACTTAGTCGGTAGTGGTTAGGATCAACTTATGCTGACCACTAGATGCTGGGTGGATTTCCCCGATGAAGTCGATCCCCCATTACTGAAAATGCTCTTCTATATGCACTGGGATCATAGGTAAGGGTGCAAACTTCTATTTTTCAGTGAACCTCTGACACTTCTCGCATGCCCTGACCTGAGCATGTACATCTCCGAACAATTTGGGCCAGAAGAAGCCCACTTTCAAATTCTTGTGTGTTGTAGATCGCCAACTGTAGTGGCCTCTACAAATGCCTTCATGGAATTTAGCTATGACCTCCTCCACTTCAAACTCTATGAGGCACAAGAGTAGGATTCTTGAAGGATTTTTCCAATATAGTTGGCCATTTGCAACAATATACTTCTATGATTTCAACCTCAACGTCCAATATTTAGCCTTATTGAATTTCAATGGGCACCTGAGGGTTAAGATATATTCTACAATATCCTTATACCAAACACTGATTAGATACTTCATGTGTGTTTTTTGCGTAGTATTTTCTATCTCAGACTATTTGTCCATGCCTTTAGGTAACTCTCCAACTCCCATGGATAGATTTATTCCCAGAGCCTGACATTTTGATTCCGACAAAATTCTGGCCAACCCCTGTCCCTTGATAAGCTTCGTAGGGTGAATATATAATTCATATTCTTGGACCTTGGTGATCCATTTACCTCCTTTTCCCTCGCTGTCTCCTTGAAGCAAGATATATTTCACCGCAGCCGTAGGCGCGAAAGAAGTTATGGCTGACTACAGTACATACATTCGGAAAGCTTTCAGGGATTTTACCAGGGCATACGCCTGCTTCTCTAAAATGTTATACTTCAACTTGGCATCCCAAACTACTTGACTGAAAAGGCAATGGGTTGCTCATACCTTCCTCATTTTTTTGTAATAATAGAGAAACTATAGTATGTGGGGAGGCAAATGGGAAGATCATGAATGGCTTACTGTAATATGGTCTTGCCAATACTGGGGCTTCTGAAAAGGCACTCTTAATTCTGCTGAATGATTCTCTTGATTCAGTCATCCATTTCACATCACTGTTCTTATTAAGCATCTCAGTGATATGTCGAACTATTTTTGCGTAATTCAGGATGAATCTTCTTAGAAAATTTATGTGTCCGAGGAAAACCTGGACCTCCTTCTTGTTTCGAGGTAAGGATACACCTTTAATCACCTCTACTCTTTTTGGATCAATCTTCACTCCTGATTTAGTTAAAATGCGCCCTAGCAATTTTCCTTCTTCTAAAGAAAACATGGAATTCTGAGGATTTAGGGACATACCATACCTACGACACTTGTCGAAATTTTGGTGAAAACGTTCAATATGTTTAGCATCATCCTTCAAAAAGACAGTGATATCATCCAGATATACCACCACGAACTTGTCTTTTTGTCCTACGAAAGCGATGTCCATTGCCCTCTGGAAAGTGGCTCCCACATTTATCAAGCTGAAAGGCATTCGGACATACATAAACGTACCCCATGGTGTCGTGAATGTTGTCTTCTTTTGATCTTTGGGAAGGACTGCCACTTGGTTATAACTGAAGAATCTGTCCATCATGGAAATTTGAGAGGATCCAACCACTTTCTACAATATGTGATCCATCTTCGGAAGGGGGTAATTATCCTTAAGGGATGCCCTGTTCAAGTTCAGAAAGTCTACACATAACGTTATTTCTCCTTTCTTCTTTTGGACTGGGACCAGGTTGGCCACCCATTCTAAATATCTCAGAGGCACAATGATCTTAGCCTTGAAGAGCTTCTTGTTTTCTTTCTCTATGGAAGGAAGAAGCAAAGGGTTAATATGTCTTAAATTTTTCTTATATGGCTTGGCATCTCCCCTCAATGGGATTTTATGCTGAATAATATTAATATAAAATGTTTTTAGACCTTGGTAGGACCAAGCAAAAACATCCTTGTAGGAATGGAATAGCTGAAAGTATTTTTCTCTGTATTCTTCTGGGACTCCTTTAGATAATTTGACTATCTTAGGATCCTCTTTTGTTCCAATGTTGACATACTCTAATGGAGTTTCCTGAGTCACTTTATTAGGGCTAATAGGGACGTCATTCTTATCGAACAATCTTTCCAAAGGCACTAGACCTCCGGGGATTGCGTTCCCTTTTAGTTGTAGTACCCTATGTCCAACCATTGTCTCTTTCCATTTGTTTTGGGGTTGTTCTATTGCCTCTTCCTCTTCCTTGGTATCAATGACAAAGTTATATAATTCTCTAATCGTTTCCATGAAGCGCTTCATCTGCTCTTCATCTTCAAACACCTGCTAGTGTTTGACATTTTCTGGGATAGAGGGATGATAATGCACCTCCATTTTGTATCTTAGGAGTGGGTTCTAGGGTGGCCAGAAATTACTTTCTACCACAGCTAGAGAATCAGACACCCTCTTCTGATCCCTTGGCATAAATTATATGTTGAACGCTAGGAAAAAATTATCCACCAAGTCCCATACTTAGTTTATGTATGCTCTTAGCTGAGGATGCTTGGCTTGGCACTGATTTTTAATCTGCCTCACCACCAGCTCCGAGTCTCCAAAAGCTTTAAGACTCCGAATGTTCATATTGTTGGCAGTTTTTAAGCCCAAAAGTAGTGCTTCATATTCTGCCACATTATTAGTGGCTTCATATTCCAATTTAAAAGAGAAATGGACCAATTTTCCAGTAAGGGATATTAAGGGGACTCCCGCTCCATTTCCTTCCCTTTAATTTGCTCCATCAAATTGTAGAGTCCTCATCCCATTTTCATCACTACCTAAGGCCTATTCCAACTTCATCAAATTGAATGGTGGTTCCTGTAAGAACTCCTAGTCTCCCTCTAGCATAAGACAAGAAAATTCTCCCTCCTTGCTATATACCAGAGAATTTACTGAGCCGTCAGCTCTAGTAGCCATCTTTACGAATCTTGATTCCCAATACAACATTCTTTCTTCCCCCCTGAACACTGGAATGGTTGCATAAGTGAGGTCAAACTTGATTGACCCTCCAATTTTAGTACCCCATGATCTGGACAGCAGCATCCCAAACTGGGCTGGAATATCAACAACCACTATGTCCATAACGACACTCTTGGCTGGGATTTGAGCCAAGTTCACCACCATATCTTTAATCATCCTGAGGAATTTGACTCTTTTGGACTCAAAAGAATAGAGGTCCTTATACGTTCGAGTGATCTACAATCCCAGTTACTCCATGACCGATAGAGGTAACAAGTTATGTGATGCTCTCAAATCCAACATGCTATTATGCAGCAACAAATCATGAATGAATAAACATACATAAGATGGTGGGGTTGCAGAATCCAATTATTCTACATGGGGGCCAAATACTACCATGGGCCTTTCCTCTTGAAGGTTAAGATAGTCTGGGGGTGGAGTTACTCCATGAGGGAGCATGAATTGAGAGACTTGAGCTTTATAAGAAGGCTTCTTTAGGAGTTCGACTAAAGGAACAGGGATCTTCACTTTCTCTAGCTCTTTTTGGAGATTAAACATAGTAGGGCCCTTCTCTACAATGGTCTCTTGGGTTCTTTGGGGAGGACGAGAGGCTTTTCATTAGTAGTAATATTATTTGTATTTGCAAGAGGATCAGGTACTGACTTGGATGAGGATGAAGGCGTACCTTTCTGACCTGAGAGTTCTTCAATGGGATTCTTACCTCTGTTATCAATATTATGAAAGGCCAATTCCTTAGGAGGTTACTCTTCGTCTTGATCTTGAGTACGTGTCCTTTTCTTGGAAGACTGAAGGTCATACTTCTTGTGGAATTGGGCTTGCATGAAATCCACGAACTGCCTGCAATAATCATCAATTTCAAGATCTTCAGTGGGGTTCAATTTCTCTTCCTCTTCCTCCTCTGGGAGAGAGAGCTCTACCTCCTCCTCTTCTGAATAGGTAAGGTACTGGTCATCCTGTCCATCAGGAGCATCTTCAGTAGGAACCTCCATTTGTCCTTCCAAATACAACGGGGGTTGTATGTGCTCTTGCGGCTCCTTTCTATCCATTTGCAATATATACAGAGGCGGTTTACAATACTATGGGTTATATCCTCTATTGGGAGCGGTTTGAGATGGCCGAGACGAGGCATTCTTTGCTTCTAGTTCTATTTTCACTATTTTATTCAAAATATTCTTAATCATTTTGTTCATCTCCTCAATCTTATAATCTGATACCTCCTTTCTTAGTTTTAAGAAGAGGCTTCTTCTTTACCCCTTCGCCTAAAATCGTGATCCAACCTTACTTTCGATTTCCCTGTCGATGAAAAGTTAGCTTCTACCTCTAATGCATTGGTTTGAGCTTGGTCCAGAGAATCAGATTTCCTCTCCGTTAGGGTAAAACAAAACTCAGATTCAAATGCTCCGACGAACACTACCTTAGCAACTGTCTGAGGGGGCTTCATATTGGCAAGTAGGTTAGTGTATAGCTTTTTAAATATCTTTATAAACTCAGACACATCTTCCTTATGTATTTGATTTAATGCATTGAATTTTGTGAGACAATAACCATGGTCTCTTTTCTCTCCCCACTTTCGAGTGAAATAATTTTCCATCTCCTCCCAATTAGTGATGGAGCGGTCTCCAAGAGTCTTGAACCACTTTCGAGCTTCCCCATCAAGATATTGAATGAACAGCCTTAGCACTACGTCTAGATGTTCAACATTGAAATTCTCTATGAAATAACAAAAGTCTTCCAGATGGTTTTGTGCAGCACTATTTTCTTCCCTAGTAAACCAGGGTAAGAGCTTCATGTAATCTTGGGGAATGTCATTTAGAATCTGTGGTAATTCCAGGAGGGCATATTCATTTAACAAGAAGCCGGGAACTTCCATGTGAGGGGGTGGAGTTAGAGGGAGATTTGGATGAATGACAATGGGAATATTTTGAATGGTGGTCTATGAATTGGCTTGGGCAAGTGGAATATGAGGGAGGTCTCCTACTTTATTTCTTTAGCTTCTGGAGTGGGATGAAAGACAAACCATGAAGTATCTATGGACTCTGCTTCGTCTTTTACCTCTGAATGCTCAAGGAAAAGGTTATCTGGTGGGTATTATAGTACTCTGGCTCTAGAGTGAGGGCCTTGGACTTAAGCTTGCTAAGAGGAAGATAGAGAGTCTTCTAGAGAGAATTTGGGTATATCGGTATGAGCAGGTTGCTTTTCCTTCTAGATTCATTTGAAAAAAAAATTCTCTGGGTCAGATACAGAAGGTGTTCTTAACTGAGAGGTATATGACCTTAGGTGAGGCTTATGATAAGGTAGGACTACAAATGGGTTTTATACTTTAAATGACAGTGGAGTCACCAAGGTGAGGGATCTACAAATCTCAACCCTTCGTGCTCACCTAATTTTGAAGGGTGTATATGCTTTTGTCATACCCAGGGATAAAATATTTCAAATTCGGTCCCCGAAAATAGTGCCAAAATGATGTTGTAGCTCCTAGAGATAGCCTCAAGTTGTCAAAGACCAGTGCCTAGGACATCTTAAAGATAAGAGGTTTTAGAAGGGCTGATTATAGCTAACAATATTTGACCTCTTGAGATGAAAAGAAATTGAATTTTTCTAGTGTGGGACCAAGATATTGGAGATAGAAAATGGATAATGATGAGTTCCAAAGATATCACATAAGGGTCTATAAAGGGGTGTTAGAAGCAGACATAAAGCTAAATGATGTGAAAAGGGCCAAGCATGAGACTAGTAACAGTTACTGAGATATATGAATGTGGAAATGATGGTAGAACATGAAAGGAGATGTTAGCTTGAGGTAGGCTTACACTAACATAAGAATTAAGAATCCACCCAACTAACATAAGAGGAAAAACGAAAATGTAAATATAACATGAACTGAATATCATGCCTCGAGCCATATTTAAAGTGTAACAGACAATTAGATATGAGTACCCTCTATGATAAATTCATATCTAAATCATCAACACTCACATTCCGAAATCATTCGATATAGGAAAATTGGTGGAAATACAAATGAACGTTTATATTTAAACACAACTAAGAAATTACATAATGTTACTTGTCTCATTTGGAATCCATTGCACAAGAGAACAACTTCACTTCTATTACCCAATGGGCTCTTCCAACATACATAATAAACAACTCTCAAAATTTACAAGAAAGGAAAGCTCATAACTAGCAATTCTGCTCTGAATAATCTAGAACCCTATGTCAGCTTCAAATTTCATCTTTTATAGCCTCCAACTGAGCTTTACGAAAATATATTTTAAACAATTATTCCACTTCCAAAATATCTTTTTTTTTAGGGTCTCTATCAAAATAAAAATTGATGATGAGGAAAAACCGTCTCTCATCATCTACATAGTGGCCTTAACGAAGGCGCTAACTAAAAACATAACAACTAAATAGAAAATAAAAGTGTAGAGGATGAATCGAAGGTTTCACCCAATATTACAATGTAAAAGAAATAAAAGTAAGTGGGCCACCTGGGCCAGCTCACGAATATCATTTTTTGTGATGTAGAGGGTGCTTGCTACTGGGGGACTTGGAAGTGTTGCTCATGTGGATGAACTAGCTTTGTGCATGAGTGGAGGTAACAACTGGTGGGAAGATGTGGAGGTAGAGATGTTTACGTACTCGATGCATTTTTTTCCATTTGTTCGCCCCTAGTGATGGCATAGTAACAAAAGTATCTACCAGAGCTTGAATGTCTGTCAGTTTGGTGTAGTCCACATGGACGGCCAGGTGCTGCTTAATTTTACAGAGGAGGGAGTTTTCCTTGCTTAGGGTGACAATTATCATTTCCGCTTTTAGGCGAGTGGTCTTCTCAAAGGGTAGATCAGTCTGGTTCATAATGGCTATTAGCTTATGTTCATAATCTATTAGTCCTGAAAATACAGACATTACTGGCTCCCAACATGAAGGAAGGCCTGCTTTTACCAGCTCATCCCACTCTCTATCAAATCATTCCACTCCCCTGGAAACCTGCTTGAAACCACTCAGTGCGTTTATAAGTGCAACCTCTTTTTGAATCACCCTTCTGACTTCCATCACTCCCTTGAAACGGTCTTTGATGCCCTGGGCATGTACCTCTTCAAAGTCCAATCCATTCAGGTAAGTGATATACCTTTTTTCCATGGCCTTCGCTTCGTCTTGACCTTCTTGCAACTTTACCTTGAATAATCGGTCCGTGATATTTTTATCATCCATCAAAGTAATATATTTCCAATGCTTCTTCACCTCTGATATGATATCGGTACAGATGACGCGCCTGGATTCTAGGAGGGTTGAATTTCCCTTCATCTGGTTGGTCAATTATTTGATGGCTTTTCCATGTAGCATCTTCTCTCTTTTCATTTTCTCCACCTCTTCTTGCAGGGCCATTACCACCTTGTCATTTGTTGCCAACTTAGTTTCCAGTTCCTGTATCTTCTGTTGCATTGTACAGAATTCATTTTGGGAAAGCTGCAAGTCCGACAAAGCTTTGGTAAATTTCTCTGGGGTGGTGCTCGGTGCACTGTAATTTGGTGTCATGCAAACATGCTTGTCCCACTGTTTCTTTAAATTTGACAATCACTTTCTGAGGGAAACCATTTCCATGGCTTTTGCAGCATTCCCTTCCTATTCCTTGACCAATGAATCGACGAGGGTTGATTTCTCTCTTTCCACCTGAACTAACTCCTCTATTTGTACATGTTGCCCGAGGGGACTGTGTACTCTTTTCCTTAGCTTAGATATTTCAGTCTCTAGATCCATAATGAGCTATTTTCAGACCACATCCTTGTTGCTCCCTTATTCCCTTACTACTCTTCCGAAATTTTGTAGATTGTTGGCTATGCCTCTGGAACTAGCCCTTTCTTTCTTCTAGTTCTCCAATAGTACGTTGTACTTGTATTCCAGCCTCCCCAGTGAGAGTGCAAGATTTACCACTTCGTCCCTCAACATATCCCTAATGCATTGATGTAGACCGAGCTTGTTTATTAGAGTGACATTGGCTAGATTTAAAGGAAATTCTCAAGCTCGGTAGCTAGTTCCTTCGGCTATAGGATCTAGCAATGCCTCTGTAATGGTGATTATAAATTTCTCTTTGTCCATATAAAGCTCAGTAGTGAGCCGAGTATGATATTTATTCACAAATCCGGCTAATTCTACTTGAATTTTCTCCCTTACAATTTTGTTTCTATTTCCGATCTCTTCCCTTACTTTAGCCCTATTAACTAAAATGGACTGAGATAACACAGAGAGTTCTAAATAAGAAGCACCATCATAATTAACTATGAAACCAGCCTTGCTTCTATCAGGCTCCCCATATCGGACCAATACCTCCTGTGGAGGCTCTTCCCATATAATCTTTGGTTCATCAGTTCTCTGTTCCTTAGAGGGATGGGATCCCTCACCCATATCCATACCTTCCTGTCCTCCTAAAGAATCTGTCTCGTTGGTTTGCCCCCTTATCTTTGTCCCTGCGGATGTAGTCTCACCCCTTCCTTCTACAGCTAAAGATTCAACCTCCATCTGTGAAGCGAAAGGTCATGTATCAAGGTTAGGTCTCCACTCAATGAAGGGCCTAGTCTCATGTACATAAGCAGTTGAGTTTATTTTCCTTTTCCTATTGGAAAGGATCTCTTTCAAGTCATAGGGCCAAGCCTCTCCCTGTATCAGATCCATCCCTTGAAGCATCGCTTCCACTGTAGAGAGGGCATGTCTTTAGTTTATGGTGAAGGGGCCGATAGAGGTAGAGATCTTGAGGATGTATCCCTTCTTCATTAGGACGAAGTGGAACTAGTCTACCTTCAGGGTTTGGCTGATTTACTCAAGGGAAAAAATCCACATCGCAGGGAACAATGGTAAGCGGTAGGGGGTACGTCTACACCATAGACCCTAATCTCAGTGTAGTCGTCAAACAGGTACTAGTCCCCTGTGTTTTATTCAGCATCGAATTGTAGCCAGTATTTTTGCTTGAGAAATATCATGGGCGAAGGGTTGTCATGGATTATAGTGTAGGCTATGGTCATGAATTCATTCAGCAACCTTGTGTAACCCCTCCCATTAGGTTTTTGATGAACAGAGACGTTCCACTCGAAGAAATTTCTTGGTTGGGCATTCACCCTAGAAATCTTTTCAAGACCTAGGGCCTCAAAATTATCAGCATGTTCAAACAGGAAGAGATAAAACACCAATGAACATAACTAGAATGACCCCGAAGAGGGTAACTCTTGGAACTAGGTTTGAATGGTTGAGGCCAAGAAAGTAGGGATATCTAAAATAAAGCCCTACTAAGACATGACCCAAAGGAGAGCTATACACTATTTTGACACCTACTCGATTTCCCTGAGAACTAATAATCCTAAAATGAAAGTGAGGATAGGCTGAAATTTTTCTATGAATGTGGACAATGAAACCATATATGAAAGAAGGATGGTCGTAAGATGAGAATCTGAAATAAAACAGAGGAATTCACTTTGCTGATTCTAGGGTAATTTTGAAAACTGATGGGAGAGGGATAGTTCAGTGAACTAAATGTAACTGTGGCTATGGGGGAAACAGAGGGCTTCATTTATGAGCTCAGGAGATATGAGGAAAACATTATTTCCCTAAGCTGATAAAAAGAAATCCCTGTGCTCGTCATAGGCATCTCTGAGCCAGCATATGAACTCGGTGACTGGATAGGTGGGCAGAGAAATCTGGTAATACAAGCCTGACTAGATGAATCTGAACCAGTGTAATGTTCCCACTTAGCCTTAGCTAAGAGGAACATTCAATTTTGTTTTAATTTCTATTTCATGAATAAATGAATAAAGGAGGACATGTAAAACTCCTAAAAATTATGAATAAATCAATGCCCATGTGAACAAAGACAAATCAGGGCCATGTAAATAATCACTTACAGGTGTGAAAGAGGTTTGAACTAAAGACTGGGTCAACCTTGACCAAATCAACAATGTCGTCTAGGTTCATTGCATCTCCGAAAGGGACAGCGCAGTTCTAGAAGGGAGCCTCTCATGTGAAAAGGGCTAACTCATCAAGATGGTTTAGGGTTTGCAAAGGCTTTCTCATCTTATAAAAGGAGGAGGAGGAGGGTAGCAAGAGAAGGTTGTTGATTGACCATATTTCTGAGTATTTGTCTACTTAGAAAAATACTATTCTCTGCTGTTTAGTGGAGGATTGTATCTGGAATTCCTATGCAGGGATTTCACCTCTTCCTTTGAGGATTCAAGGAGGAAATTTTGCTGAACTGAACCACTATTAGGCTTGAGGTCAAGCTCCTTATTACATTACAACACTGCTCATCTTGAGGGCTGAGCTGTCTTGTGAGCTGCAGCAAGTGGGAGTCTAGATCTACAGAGATCTAATGTATTTTTGGGAGCCTCTTCTCATGGAAGGTGTTCTTTAACCTTCTGAAAGAGTGTCTCTGCTTCTTGTACTTCAGATCTTCAATTTTAAAGTATTTTTCTGTGCCATTTGCGCTACAAAATTTTCCCACTGAGTAAACTGCGTTATTTCTGTATGAGGGTTTACATGGTGTCTTGCTCATAGCTTAGATCAGAGATCTCTTGTGCTGGGCTTTGCCTCCCACTAGGTGATCCATGGATTAGCTTGCTAATATATGTTATATTTATATCTAATCCATTGCAATGAAATGTTATATTCATAAATTTACTGCAACAGTTTCCAGATCTGCATCTTGTTTCTCATATCTACTCTTATTCATGCATGCTTTTGACAAAATTCCAAGTGGATCTTGAAGAGAAAACTATATAGTTTCCATATCTGATATAGATCTGATGTCTCATCCATAGATCTATCCTAGATCTGAGTTGTAACTTCCAGCTGCTGAAGCTCCTCAAAAATAACGTTGTTGAATCATTTCTGCAAATATACTTGTGTTTCTGCTCTCTTTTCTAAATATTTATTGTTGTATTGGCTCATGCATTCTACTGTATAATGAAACAGATTTACCATAATGTTTATTTTGTGCTATAAGACTGAAATATAAGCCTCCTTTCTGATCTCCTCTGAACATCTGCTAAAACTGCACAATTCCTGAAGCAGTGCTTGGATTTTGCTGCAGCCTTCCTCTTTGGGTGCTTTTTAGCTAGTCAAGTTTTTGGGAGATCTATTTAAATAGTCTAAACTGATTTTTTTCTGATGAAATTACATATATAAGTCAAATACATCATAAATGAGGGGAAACAAGCCCTGATGTGTGTTATTTTTTCTCAGTTTTACTTATACAACATTTTTCTTGAACACCTTGTTGAAATTCCTGAAAGGGGAATATTACAGTGGTATTAGAGCTCCACTCTTGGTAGATCCTATGCTTTCCATTCGAGAAATATTCATGCTTTATTTCAAACAAGAGGATCCTCCCACTGAGAGGGAGAGGAGGTACCAAAATATAAGTCATAGAAAGTATGACTACACCACTGTTGATCTTGACAAGGGTCAAGACAAGGGGAAAGCCCCTGATTCTGTGAATGATAAAGATAAGGAAGCAGAGGAGTTTGAAAAAACTCTCTTGGAGTCTATGCAATATATTTCCAAGCAGATAAAGGAGATGAGGGTGGATAGAATGAGGGAATCCCTTGGGAGATTCCATCAATGAGAAAGTTCTGACATGTCTCATTTTGGGACTGGTCAACCTGTGAGCTTGCCACAAGCTCCACAGGCCTCACACCGCTCTACCATGCCTACCTTCTTGGTTTTAGAGAATGAAGGACTGTAAAATCCAACCTCCCTGGAAGGGTATTTTGTAGAATATGACTCACAAAGTAAGAGGTTCAAGGATAACTTGAGCTTCCAAGACTTTTGCCATCTCAAAGACCGAAGGAGACCATGGCAGTAGTACAGAGATGGTGGTTTCTTCCAGGGGAGACACCATACTATGGGCAATTTCTTTTTTCCCAAGTTTGACGGAAAATCCTCTTGTTCTGCCAAAACATGGGTGAAAAAGTTGGACATCTATTTCCAGTTGAATAAAGTGCCTGAAGTAGAAGCCATCAAGATTGCTACGCTGCATTTTGAGGGAGAAGCCCACAACTGGTGGTTTTATGGACTATCTACATTGGGACACAATAATGTGTCTACATATGCTGAGTTCACTAGGAGACTAGTGGAGAGATTTGATCAGAAAGATCCAGAGGCCCCTTTTATAAGCTTGGCAAAGCTGAAGTAGACAGGAGATGCAAAGGCCTATATCTCTAAATTCTTGAGGTTGTCAGTAATGGTCCCTAATCTATCAGTAGCAAGGAGAGTCTACATGTTCATTGATGTCCTGGAGGAACCTTTGCATGGGTTGGTTAAGTCTACCAAGCCCATCACTTTGCATGATGCCATTGAGAGAGCTAGAGATCTCCAAGATGCCTTTCCAAGAGCAAAGGAAAATTTCCAAGACAAAGACCCTCACTCTTATAAGGGGAAATAAGGGAAAGTTGCTCCACCCAAGGAGAGCTCACTGAAGAAACCTCTTGACCTTGATCTCTGGAGGGAGTTGAGGAAAAAGAGATTATGTTTCACTTGTCAAGAGCCATGGGTACCAGGACATAGATGTGCTGCTGCAAGAGAAAACTATATATAAGTCATCTCAGATTTTGAGGAGGAAGATGGGAATGAAGGACCTAGGAGGGGTCACAACGCTGGTGATGATGAGGAGGAATATCAATCACCATCCAGAGCTGAAGAGGGATCCTTTTCTCCAACAAGTGGGACTCTTGCTTCTTTCAGAGGAGTGCCCAAATACTTGACCCTAATAGTACAAGGTTCAGTCATGAACCAGAGAGTGTCTATTTTGATTGACAGTGGGGCAACCCACAACTTTATTGATGCTCAATTTGTGCAGAGGAGAGGGATCCCCACTAATACTTTTGATGGGTTCTTTGTTTTGGTCCCAAGATATATAACTATGCAGTGCATGCAATATGTTCCATCACTTTCTGTCACTATGGGGTCCTACACCTTGGTGGATCACTTCTTTATAGTTGACATACTAGACACCAATATCATCTTGGGTGTCCAACGGTTGATTAACTTGGGGAAGGTCACCACTGATTGGAAGGCCTTGCAGATGGAGTGGGTGGACTTGAAGAGTGGGAAACCACAAATAATTCAAGGCATGCACACTTATCCTGCACCTGATGTTTCCACACAAACAACAGAGATGGATTTGCGCAATGGAAGCAAGGATCTCATAGTTCCTTCTGTTATGTTTATGAGAATGTTGCAAGGAACATTCCTACCTCATGGCAAGCCACTTGGAATGCCATTAGATTCTGATCATGTGGGGAATCCTCACAAAGTGCTGGAGTAATGGAAGAGAAAGCCACAACACTGTGGGAGGAAGAAAAGGGGAGGATCAGCCTTCCCACAAACAATTTTGGCATGTGTAATGTCAAAGAAACAATCAGCAACAACGCAAGCACCACCATAGATGCATCAACAGCGTTGTCCTTGTTGGCTGTGTAGATCCATATTGGAGGTTTCAACTCCTTGTGGAGTACTCCAAAGATCTACACGCCAAGTGATATTAGATGGCATGAAGCAAGGAGGAGGCTATTTGTTCCATGAAGGGGTCATCTATCATCTTGGTAAAGTATTCTTGTCTCAAGCCTCCAAGCTTAAGCAAAAGATACTACAAAGAGCACACAAAGAGTTCCTTTCCAGTTATATGCAGTCAGCAAAGATCTACTCTCTAATCATGAGGAGTTTTTATTGGGAGGGTATGAAGGAAGAACTACATCAACACTATGATTGGGAGGAACTACATCAGCACTTACAAGAGTGCAATAGTTATGAGATTGGGTAGCCAAAGGACTCTATGCAGGAGACATTCTAGCCATCTCTTCCTTCTCTTAAAGGAGGAGAAATGACCATGTGTAACTCCATGTGTGTGGGAGACTTGAATGGTAAAGAATCTGATCTTATGCAGCATGTTTATTTTTCTGATTGGACACATTATCTTACCATATGTATGCAGTCCATGGTTCCTACAAGGAGTGATATTACATGCAGATCTCATGGCATTAATGAGGCCAATAAAAATTCTAAATCTGGCCACTCCCTTGAGGTGCAAAGGGAGATTCTCTATCATGATGGGTGCTTCCCAAAGGCACCTAACTTGGGTATCACTTTCAGCCATGTCAAAGTGAATCATGTAGCAAAGATGTGGTGGGAATACCACTTACCATACTTAGATTTACTCAAGACAAGGAGTGCATTGCGTTGGTATCTTATGTGGGATTGTGACCCACCTCCTCAAGTGCACATTTCTATTTGCATATATGTGATTTTGCTTCCATACATAGATGATATATTGGTATTTAATATGGCTTTGTATGGGAAAAATGTGGGCAGTGTATATGTACCACATGGGATGGAACTTTACCTTGTACTTCATGATACATGTTTTAGGTGTGACATTGCTTCACCCATGTTTATTTATGTTGAGTTTTACACTCTTGAAGGGATAGACTATGCCCCTATCATGTTAGCATTGGAGGAGAAATTTCTGATGTATTGGCTTGATGAGCACTTGGTCCATGATGAAAACTTGATCCTTGATGGTGCCATCAAGGGAGAAGGAAAAGAACTACAGCTTTTACCCTGTCAGTTGCTTGAGGACAAGCAACATTTTAGAGGGGGGAACTATAATTTTCCCACTTAGCCTTAGCTAAGAGGAACATTCAAGTTTTTTTTAATTTCTGTTTCATGAATAAATGAATAAAGGAGGACATGTAAAAGTCCTAAAAATTATGAATAAATCAATTCCCATGTGAACAAAGACAAATCAGGGCCATGTAAATAATCACTCGAAGGTGTGAAAGAGGTTTGAGCTAAAGACTCGGTCAACCTTGACCAAATCAACAACGCTGTCTAGGTTCATTGCATCTCCAAAAGGGATAGCACAGTTCTAGAAGGGAGCCTGTCATGTGAAAATGGCTAACTCATCAAGATGGTTTAGGGTTTTCAAAGGCTTTCTCTTCTTATAAAAGGAGGAGGAGAGCAGCAAGAGAAGGTTGTTGATTGATCATATTTCTGAGTATTTGTCTTCTTAGACGAATACCATTATCTGTTGTTTAGTGGAGGATTGTATCTGGAATTCCTATGCAGGGATTTCACCTCTTCCTTTGAGGATTGAAGGAGGAAAGTTTTCTGAATTGAACCACTATTAGGCTTGAAGCCAAGCTCCTTCTTACA
Source organism: Pinus albicaulis (assembly GCA_034641835.2). Lineage (NCBI taxonomy): Eukaryota > Viridiplantae > Streptophyta > Pinopsida > Pinales > Pinaceae > Pinus > Pinus albicaulis. The sequence continues at coordinate 52,212,615 of CM076576.1, read as the reverse complement.
TTACAACACTGTTCATCTTGAAGGTTGAGCTGTCTTGTGAGCTGCAGCAAGTGGGAGTCTAGATCTGGAGAGATATAGTGTATTTTTGGGAGCCTCTTTTCATGGAAGGTGTACCTTAACCTCCTGAAAGAGTGTCTCTGCTTCTTGTACTTCAGATCTGCAATTTTACAGTATTTTTCTGTGTCATTTGAGCTACAACACTGTCCCACTTAGTAAACTGTGTTATTTTTGTATGAGGGTTTACATGGTGTCTTGCTCATAGCTTAGATAAAAGATCTCTTGTGCTGGGCTTTGCCACCCACTGGGTGATCCATGGATTTCCTTACTGATCTATGTTTTTTTCAGATCTGATTCATTGTAATGAAATGTTATATTCAAAAATTTACTGCAACAGTTTCCAGATTTGCATCTTGTTTCTCAGATCTACTCTTATTCATGCATGCTTTTGACAAAATTCCAAGTGGATCTTGAAGAGAAAACTATATAGTTTCCAGATCTGATATAGATCTGATGTCTCATCCACATATATTTCCTAGATCTAATTTGTAAACTTCCAGCTGCTGAAGCTTCTCAAAAATAACGTTGTTGAAGCATTTCTGCAAATATACTTTTGTTCCTGCTCTCTTTTCTGAAGATTTATTGCTGTATTGGCTCATGCATTCTACTGTATAATGAAAGGGCTTTATCATAATGTTGATTTTCTGTAGTAAGACTGAAATAGAAGTCTCCTTGTTGATCTCCTCTAAACATATGCTAAAACCGCGCAATTCCTGAAGAAGTGCTTGCATTTTGCTGCAGCCTTCCTCTTTGGGTGCTTTTTAGCCAGTCAAGTTTTTGGGAGATCTATTTAAATAGTCTAAACTGATTTTTTTCTGATGAAATTCCGTATATAAGTCACATACAACATAAATGAGGGGAACAAAGCCCTGATCTGCGTTATTTTTGCTCTTGAACACCTTGTTGAAATTCCTGAAAAAGGAATATTACAACCAGTCTTGACCCTTCACATGGCTTTCTAAAAAATCAGGTCTGACACAAGATACACTGAAATAATAGGAAGGATCATGAATACAAGCTTGAGTGTCAATAAAAGATTCAGGTCTAGAGACCGCCCTGACCTCGGGGGCTTGTGGGGTTTCAGGTTTAGAATTTCTGGGCTTTGCTATCCCTGTGACCATTTTGAAAATTAAAATAGAAGGAAAACTATGAGGTGGAAGAGCGACTAAATACCCAGGAGGGAAAGCGGCGCGGGGGTTGAAAGTGACCTAATACTGGAGCTCAAGCTTTGGTGCACCACAAATTTGTAAAAATGAGTATTTTACCAAAGTGGGCATATAACAGGGTTAAACAAACCTAGATTCGTGGAAAACGAGGTCAGGGTTCCAACTGTAGGGCTAACATCATAAGGACACTGACAATGGGGTGCATGGCATTAGGTTATTGGCTATTGGGTGCAGGGTAGGTGGGAGCCACGCACTTGGTTAATATTGGTATTGGTCGTATATCGGCTTTCCTAACTTACCTTACCTTTTCATTTTAGTAGCACCACCTGTCCTTTTTGAGGGGTCCACTTAATAGTTTCAGCGGGGGCCTGTGAGACCTCCCCGCGATGATGCTTCACCCCCTGGAACACTTTAAGACTTACTCCGCCAACCCGTGACGTCATGCGTTCCAGGGGGTAGAGCTCCACTTCCTTCATACCAACCTTGGTAACCCTGGAATGCCTGCACGTGGTGCGCTGCCTTTGACTGTTTTGACATATGGATGCGGCCCCACTTTTGCTTAAATGCACAGTACCATCAATATTTTGTTTGCCTCCTTCTCATGAGGGGGGTTGCATACCATACTTCCTTTGTATTTGCTTGGCACGCTTACCTCTTATGGATTTTGTCTTCATCCACCTTAAGTTTTTCCTTTGTGGCTTTAAGGTGAGGGCTAACATAACAAGACACACCACAACAAAACTAAGTAATTAACTTGTATAATTAATTAATGTAGTTCTTCAGAACAAAATCCCTTTGTTGAAATTTCAACATTTTATTAAAAAAATGATAGTAATCAGTTAGTAAAAGCATTCATTTTAAGCTTGGAAGCTATGGTATTCCAACTTTGAAATTTTTCATTTTCCTTTTTCACTCTTTTTTTTGGGTATATACTCTCGCCATAGAAATGTATATATTTTTTATTTAATACTTATGAATTTCACATATATCCCACTCTCCATTTGTTCAAAGACACAAAAATTATGCATTTCTATTATCTAGTCCACCAAATCCTTTGAAATGGACTCCAAAATGTATTAAAACATTCATCTTTCTTTTGTTGCATAACTTCACTAAGGATTAAGGAAGTGTATCATTCATACCATGCCCTTATTATTCTTGGTCTCCGTCATCATTGGACTTCATATATAAACTTTTTTTCTTTAAAATTATTTTAAATAATAGTTAAAGCTTTTCTAAAAATAACATCATTAACTTCATCCTCATGGTATGTAGAGCTTCTTTCCAATTTCTTTCCTCTTCTTTGTCACTAATAAAAATTCTTATGATTATGATGCTGACTCTAATATCATAAATAAAGTAAGCCCTATCTATAATTAGCAACTATAATATTAAATTAATAATATATTAATTAACATCAACTTTAAAGTAAAAAAATGGGTGGAAAAGATATCCCCTTATATCTAGTAACACCAACCCTTCTCAGCCCAACAGAAAATGAAGTGATTTCTGAAAACAATAAAACCAATATCATTTTGAAGCAGCATGAGGTGACTGTCCAAGGCATAAAACGATTCTGAGCATGGGCATACGTACGTTGTTCTCCTGTCTGGTTGGAAATTCGGTTTGGCCTGCCTGATTGATAAGAATAAAATAGAATATGTGTACTTTGTTCTAAGGTAGCATTGTTGCACTTTTCTCAGAAGTTATATGTGACATACTTACAGGCATTCCTATTCCCCGAAAATTCAGTGTTTGCTAACGAATACTTAGAACATGAGTACTGGTTGGTCAACACAGAATACTTAGAATACCAGTACTTGCTAAAGCTAATCTTATCAATCACTGCTGTTATCATAGTCACGTCAGAGGATCAAACTGTTTGCCATCGAGCAGTGAAGTCCTGTGGATTGGCTGGCTCAGAATTTTCTTTTAAGAAGCCAAGCACACCAAGTTGATAGTGAAAAATAAGCTTTATTTCAATGAAAACACTCCACCTATTCTTTTTATCATAGGTTTTATTAGATTTATAATGTAAAACTACTCTTTGATTAATAGATACTAGATTCTGAACATGGGCTAGGAGATCAGCACTTCATTTTAAGAATCTGATTTTTTATTTATTGACCTTTCATTCAATAACAAAAATATCAATGTCGACTCGATACCCAAAGAATACAATCCCGAAAGAAGTGACCACAAAACAAAGGGATACCGTCCATCAAAGCTGTGTTAGTAGAGGAGAGACATAGGATTTGCACCTTTGAGTCTGCTTACATATTGGCAAAACTTCGTCACAGTTTTAAGTTACTTAAAAAAAAGGACAAAATGACATTCATAGTATACGACTTGAGTTTGAGTGTAAATGGTGGTTTCTTTATTGCAGCTCACAGCTCAGAGAAAATCCTGTTGGTGGATTCTGATTGTTGACAGTGGCATTCTTCTGATTCCGATTCCTTTTGTCAGACTTCAACGTGTGGTTTATATAGAGTCAGACGAGTTAATCATTATTAATTACTATCTATTCCAGTACAATATCAGAGATTCGACAACTGGTTCACTATTTATAAGAACGCACGAGGTCATAGTGTCCAATCTAAACTGCATTCATCGCCCCTTGTTTCTCTGAGCCCCTTGTTTTTGCCTTCAATCCCGCCGATTTTACTGCCAACCAGAGCATCTGGAGGAAGTGGGTACTATGTTCTTGTCTTCATTTCTAAATTTTGTTATTGATTTTAGTATGTTTTTACTAATTCAACTTTGATTTTAATACAATTTGGTACATTCGTTCCTTTAGTTACAGTTTTTATATTAAAGTTGTTCATTCGGTTCTACGTTTTGGAAGAATTCTATCAAAGTCCCAATCTATGTGTGCTCCTGTAGCATTTGCATTTTTTCTATAATTCTATTGGATTTCCAAGGACAATTTGGCTTGTTTACCTAAGATTACTCAGAGTTCAATCTCTTGTATTTCAAGGTTTAATTAATTTTATAAGTTGGATTTTTGTTTATGTTAATTTTAAACAAGGGAGTGAAATATTTTGGCCATGAGCTTGTTTTATATATATATATATATATAATTGGACCGATAGAAGCTTATTTTGTCCCTTCCAATAGGTGGAGTGTCCGTTGAACGTGTCCATCTCCAAAAGTATCAGAAACCGAAAAAACCTGCATTCTGAAATTGAATTTTTGTTTTTTTTACTAAATCTCTATTTTGATAGTGATCTTTATTTCGATTGTGAGTTTGAGACATACACTAAAACCATCCGTTATCCGTTGACTCGTTGTTGTTGTTTCTAGAATAATTTAAAGTTATGAGAACTAATATTTAATGAGTGGGGCTATATATATTTACTATTAAATTTAAGCAAAGTATATTATCCAATTGTAAAAATATACAATTCCACTCATTAGTAAATCAATAGCACAATAAATATTAATTAAGCAAAATATCTAGATTATTAAATACCTTTTTGTTACATGATACTATTATTGAAAGGTTGGTAGAACCTACTTAAATTTTTTTTTTAAACTTTGTCATGAAGGTGTTGGTTCGAGAGTCGAGAGTAATATGGCTAGTCAATTGGTTTCTTCCAGTGATAGTGCAACAAAGTGGACTTCACAGCAAAACAAAGTGTTTGAGAATGCGTTGGCTATCTATGACAAAGACACTCCTGATCGTTGGCAGAAAATCGCTGCTATGGTTAGTGGAAAAACCCCACAGGATGTCAACCATCATTATGAGATTCTGTTAGAGTACTTGAATCTCATCGAAACAGACCAAATTCCTTTCCCCAACTACAAATCTTCAGGCCCTAACAATCGCAGTAATTCTTTAAAGGAGGAGCACAGGCGAGTTTAAAATATCTATGTTTTTTACAAGCTTGTAAATTTCGATTATTGCGATAGTTAGTTCCCTAAATTTCGATTATTGAAATAGTTACATTGCATTACGCCACAAGGATTTTTCAATTAGGACAACTGGACTAACAGATTCATTTTGTTTGTGCAGGCGTTTGATGTGCTTGAAGTTGCAATAATGTTTTTGAAATGATACATTGCAGTAACAAAGCCAGACATATATGGGATGTCTCTTATAAGAAAAAAAAATATAAAGACACAAAAGGATTGGAGGGTTTGAACATGAGGCATTATAATGTTAATGTTACAGCGAAAGGACTGGAAAATGTAAACACCAGTGTTTCCTCCTCGATAAGAATCATATTTATTTTCCATTCTCTATAGATAATATTGTGTGTTTAACTTTTATTCCATGAAATCAAAAGCATTCCGAGTTGGGATCATCCATTATATGTAAAAAAAAAAATCCATGAATTAAATGTATTTCTTGTTGTGTGATGTTCAAAGCAATGTTTTACTTTAAATACTACCACAACTACATTTACCAATGTGTTTTATATACGCTAATAGGATACAACTACATTAGTAAATGTGATTGATTTAGGACTATAGGAATTTATAAATTACATTAATAATTATTATATGTATAATGTTAATGTGACTATTAGAGATTGATTATTTGTACTTATTAATAATTATGTAAATAATAAAAACCATACACATATAAACCCCAATATTATGACCCAAATATTATAAACCCTAATATTCTCACCCAAATATTATAAACCCCAATATTATGATCCAAATATTATAAAACCCAATTTTATAAACTATATATTATAAACGCTAACATATAAATGGAATATTATCTACCAAAATGTCGTAAACCAATGTTAAAAAACAAATGTACAAACCAATTTTATAAATCCCAACCTTACAAACGAAATGTTATAAAATCCCATATTATAAACCAATGTTATAAACCCAACCGATTAATATTATGAAATCAAGATTAATAAACCCAGTAGATTAATATTATAAACTCAAAGAATCAATAAACCCAAGGGATTAATATTATACACCCAAGCGATAAATAAACCAAGGGTTTAATATTATGAACTGAAAAGATTAATATTATAAAACCAAGGAATTTATTTTGTAAACCTTAATGTTAAACCGAATATTAAACCCCAAGCTGTAAATCCTAATATTAAACCATAATTTTGTAATTTCATAATGTAACGCTGAAAATTTTGATATTAAAAGACCAAGCGATTAATATTATAAGCCCAATGTATTAATAAACCCAGTGGATTAATATTATAAATCCAAAATATCAATAAATTCAATGGATTAATATTATAAATCCTTGGGATTAATATCATACACCTAAGGATTAATGTTATAAACCCTAATGTTAAACGTGATATTAAACCCTATACTATAAACCCAATATTATAAGTTGTAAAATTAAACCCAATATTAAAACCTAATATAAAACCCTATATTATAAATAATAATGTTAAACACAATATTGTAAATGCCAAAATCATGACTCCTAATACTAAACCCTAATTTCATAATGTTAAAATGTGATGGTGAAAAAATTGTAATTTAATGTAACATCACAACAATATTATATCGATTGTCACGACGATGACATTTGTCACAATGCGACGTCGGAAAGATTTTTGTACCATTCTAATGTGACAATATTAAACCCTAATATTAAAAGAAAAAATAGAAACCCTAACATTATAAAACCTAATATTATAGTCCATAATACTAAACCCAATATTAGAAAACCTATATTAAACCTAATATTATAAACCCTAATATTAAATCATAATTTTGTAATGTCACAATGTGATGTTGAATAGATTGCAATGTAATTTTAACATTGTGATGATGATTGTCACATTGTGACATTGTTTGTCACAATGTAACGTTAGATATATTTTTGTACCATTCCAACACCACAACATGATTTTTATCAAAACCCTAATATTTAAACATCAATATTAGAACACAATATTAAATCCTAACATTAAAGCGTAATACTAAAACCCCAATATTAAACCATAATATTATAAACCCAATATTCTAACCCTGACATTAAACCCAATGTTGTAAAGACAATATTAAATTGAAGATTGTAAACCTTCATATAAAACCCAATATTAAACCTTAATATTATAAACCCTAGTGTTAATTCTAATATTAAATGTTATACTATAAACCCAATCTTAAAGCCTAATATTAAACCAAATATTATAGACCCTAATATTAAACCATAATTTTGTAATGTCGCAATCTGACGTTAAATAAATTGTAATGTAACGTAACATTGTGACAATAATTGTTAGATTGATTGTCACATTCTAACAATATTTGACACAATGTGAGGTTCGAAAGATTTTTGTACCATTCCAATGTCACAATATTAAACCCTAATATTATACCAAATATTAGAAACCCTAACATTATTAAACTTAATATTATAGGTTGTAATATTGCACCCAATATTAGAAATTCATTATTAAACCCAATATTAGAAACCCTAAATTTGTAATGTCATAATGCAACATCGAACAATTTGTAACATAATTTAACATTATGACAATAATTGTCATGGTGATTGTCATAGTACGATAATGTTTATCACAATGAGGTGTTGGATAGATTCTTGCACTATTCTCGCATCACAACATGTTACATTATAGAAACCCTAACATTAAAACCCAATATTGAAACACTATATTAAAATCCTAATATTAAAAAAAATACTAAAACCCTACACTATAACATGATAGTAAATCCCAATACTAAAACTATAATATTAAAACCCAATATTAAATATGGTAAACATAGGGTTCACCAAGTTTGCTCATCATCAACTATTTGAGCAATGATTATCAAGGTTGACTTTGTTTTTCTATGTTGTCTAATACACTTGACTATGTTTTACTAATTCTGGTGTTTGGTTTTAATGTTAGGATTTTAATAGGGTTGTCCATGTTCACCCTTTTTAAACAACACTCACTATGTTTTGACTATCAATGAGATGTTTAAGTATTGTTTGACTATTGTTGACCACAGTTGACTATATTTTTCCATGTTCACCATGTTTAAACATCGCCAACTATGGTTTTGTCTATGGTTAATAATCATATCACTTTGCCTCACCATAGTTTGACTATGTCTAATATTCCCTTTCTTGATCCATTCAAAGTAGATAGAATCAATCCATGGTACTTACCATGGTATTTTCCCATGGTATTGACCCATGGTATTTCTTGTTGGTATTGACCCATGGTATTGACCCATGGTATTGACCCATGGTATTTCTATGTAGCCCGTCTATAAAAAGAGGAGGAGGAATGAGAGAAACTCATGGAAAAAAAAACAAATTGGGATCTTTCTTTGTGATATTTTTGAGGGCTCAGGCGAGTTTTCAAGAGAGGATTTCAGGTGAGATCCTCAGGCTTTCTTCGATGGGATTCGATCTCACTCTAGTAAGCAAACCCAACTTCGGTGGTTTCTCTGATCAGCCTAGCTGGTTTAGTTTATTTTATTTCTTCAGTAAAGAGAGAATTGTCCATCATTTTAATTTTCTGTGTTAATATTGTGCTAAGCTCACGATTCTACTTTACCGTGTGATTGCCCACCCTTCACACATTGTCAAACTACCTTGGACTGAATAGTAATAAAGTGTTCTCTTGAAGTGGATTTATGTGTATTGAAATGGAGATTCATAATACATCGTATGCACCTTTATGCTTATGGAGTTTATGGATTTTTTAAACATGCACCTTTATGGATTTTATGGATATGGGTATTATAATCAAGTTTATGCTCATATTATTTTATGGCATTATTTCCATATATTAAGAAGTATGTTACTCTAGTTTGTCATTTTATCAAGCATCATTACAAAAGGGTGTTATTTTTTTACTGAAGCATATTATAGTGGTATCAGAGCTGTGCAGCCTGAGAGTTTTATGCAAGGAACTTCGGTGAAATTTATTTTTTACCCTAGCCAACATTTCTCACTTCGATGATATTGATCACCGTAGTTGGATTTTTATTTTTTAGTAAATTGTTTTTATTGGGAGACATAAGTGAGGGGAAAATCATTTATAAGTCTGTGGGTTAAATTTTTGAAAATATTTGAAGGCATGATTGACAAAATCTTCTTGTTTGGGTATGGGAGAAGATGGACCGTCTTGAAGAAATTTTGAAAAACAACCAGAAAATTCTTGATTTACTAGTGAGGTTATATGGTCCTTTAAGTAGCCATATCTCTATATACCAAAATGATAATAAAAGCAATAACGAAATCTGCATCAAGAATAAACTAAGGAGGAGAGGACTATGCTTTATCTACAAGGGACCTTGGGCCCTTAACCATTCATGTCCAGGTGATAAGAAGAAGGCAACAAAGATAGAAGAAGATGATATTACTTCAAATCAAGGGGAATCTTTTGTAGATGGGTCTATTGATATTCAGGATGGTGAGAAAGATCATGACATTATTCAAGGAGGCTTGTAGGACGACAAACATTTGAAAGTGCATGAGGAAATTCCACCTAATGCCTTTGATGAGGTTGATTCCTATACAATGGATTTCGTAGATCCCCAGGGGAATATTCATGAAGAATATGAACAATCAAGTATAGATAAAATTCCACCAATGCATCTATGTTCGACAGTTGAAAGGGATGAACAGATGGTCTGCACAGGTGAAGGAGACTTGGGAGATTTAAGTGAGGATCCAGCCATAGTGAAGTAGCATGATGAGTATGATCATGAGGAGCAACATGAAAAACATAAGGCACAAAATGGACCATTCCTATAGAGTTGGTCAAAGGCTGAAGTTGAAGATGTGGTCATTGGGCATCGGGTGCAAACAGATACAAAGACTGTCATCACGATACTAGAATTACGAGTAGAAGACTTTCGAGAAAGGATCAAGCATTTCAAGACAGATCTTATGTTGTTGAAGCAGAAAGTCTGGACAATCCGAGACACTGTCTTACAGTAGAATAGAAAATTTGAGGAACTCATAGGGGTATGTGCCGAATCAAATACCAAGTTGTCTAGTGTTGAGGAACGACTCAAATCCCTCATAAGGCAGCAAGAAGAGTACAATTGGGAGTTCCAGAGCAGCCCTCTACAATAATACATAGATAAAGCTTGCAACACGAACAACCCACCTTTATACATTGAGAAGAACAGGGAAGATTTCTCCAAATACATCATGTTGGATAACCAGGTAAAGCAGAATGAATCGAGCATCAAACAACATCAACATAGTATATTTGTAGATATTCATTCTTTCCCAAGTATGGATTGGCAAGAGATTATGAGTTGGTATTCTATCGATAGGTTGATTCTTTGGAGGATACTCACAGCCGAGGGCATATTACAGCTTGGACCATTTGGTGTAGGCAACAATGGAAAGTTGAAATGGTACCATAACCCACAGGTCCCAGGATTTAGGTGGCATTGGGATCTAGGAGAATCCATAGGGGAAAGGATTGGTTGGGATCCAGGAAAATCCATTGAGGAAAGGATTGGTCAATGTATTCTTTGGGATCCAGGTATCGAAGGATCCATTCAGGACCATTCAACATGGAGGGCACATCGGATTGTATGGGATCCTGGTATCAATGTAAAAATGCTTCTGTTGTGGATAGAAGTGGATCGCTTGAGGACAAGAAATATCTGGGACGGAGGATTTGTAATATTCCCTTTCTTGATCCAGTCAAAGTAGACAGAATCAATCCATGGTACTTACCATGGTATTTTCCCATGGTATTGACCCATGGTATTTCTTGTTGGTATTTTCCCATGGTATTGACCCATGGTATTTATTGTTGGTATTGACTCATGGTATTTCTTGTATTGACCCATGGTATTTCTAAGTATCCCGTCTATAAAAAGAGGAGGAGGAATGAGAGCAACTCATGGAAAAAAAAAACAATTTGGGATCTTTCTTTGTGATATTTTTGAGGGCTCAGGCGAGTTTTCAAGAGAGGATTTCAGGTGAGATCCTCAGGATTTCTTCAGTGGGATTTGATCTCACTCTAGTAAGCAAACCCAACTTCGGTGGTTTCTCTGATCACCCTAGCTGGTTTATTTTATTTTATTTCTTCACTAAAGAGAGAATTGTGCATCATTTTAATTTTTTTTATTAATATCGTGCTAAGCTCACGATTCCACTTTACCATGTGATTGCCCACCCTTCACGCATGGTCAAACTACCTTAGGCTGAATAGTAATAAAGTGTTCTCTTGAAGTTGATTTATGTGTATCTAAATGGAGATTCATAATACATCATATGCACCTTTATGCTTATGGAGTTTATGGATATTTTAAACATGCACCTTTATGGATTTTATGGATATAGGTTTATAATCAAGTTTATGCTCATATTATTTTATGGCATTCTTTCCATATATTAAGAATTATGTTACTCTAGTTTGTCATTTTATCAAGCATCATTACAAAAGGGTGTCATTTCTTTACTGAAGCATATTACACTATGGTTTCTTTTGAATAACTATGGTTTAATATGGTTTGATTATGATTTACCATCATTTGACCATGGCTTGCCTATGTTCAGCCATAGTTGAATATGATTGACTATAGTTGACCACGGTTTGAATATGGGTACATTATGGTTTCCTATTTTTTCATCATCATTATAGACCATAATATTACACCCAATATTAGAAAATCAATATTAAACTCTAATTTTGCAATGTCGTAATGCGACTTTCAACAATTTTTAACATAATTTAATATTATGACAATGATTGTCGTAGTGATTGTCAGAGTACGGCAATGTTTATCACAATAGGATGTTGGATAAATTATCGCACCATTCTCACATCGCAACATGTTTTATTATTAAAACCCTAGCATTAAAAACCCAATATTGAAATTAAATATTAAAATCACAATATTAAAACTAAATACTAAAAACACTATAACCTAATATTAAATCCCAATACTAAACCCATAATATTAAAACCCAATATTAAATATGATAAACATAGTGTTGACCAAGCTTGGTCATGGTCAACTATTTGAACAATGACTGTCAAAGTTGACTTTGTTTGTCTGTGTTGTCTAATATGGCTAACTATGCTTTACTAATTTTGGCATTTGGTTTTAATTTTAGGGTTTTAATATTAGGGATTTTCATGTTCACCTTTTTTGAACAACACTGACTATGTTTTGACTCTAAATGACTATGTTTAAGTATTGTTTGATTAAGGTCGACCATGGTTGACTATATTTTTCCATGTTCACCATGTTTAAACATCGTGAACTATGTTTTTGTCTATGGTTGATAATTGTATCACTATGCCTCGCCATGGTTTGACTATGGTTGATTATGAATAACTATGGTTGAATATAATCTGACTATGATTGACCATCATTTGACAGTGGCTATCCTATGTTCAACCATAGTTGAATATGATTGACTATAGTGGATCATGTTTTGAATATGGTTACATTATGCTTGATTTTATTTTGACTACGGTTTGTCTATAGTTTATAAAACCTAATATTATAGACCATGATTTGACTATGGCTTCGCTATAGTTTACCTTGATTTGACTATGGACACCACTGCAATGATCAATGTTCTTGGTTAACCATGGTTCCACTATAATTAACCTTGACCATGCATTATAGGCGTCAATGGTCAACCATGGTTATCCACTACACGTTAATATAGTTGAATATGGTTCATTATAGGTGAGTTATAAATACATGGTTGTATTAAATTGTTAACATAGTTTTCTAAATTAAGAGTTTTAGTATCAAGTTTATTTTTAATATTTTACAATGATGGTTTTAGTAATGCTTTTTAATTTTGGATTTAAATAATGTATTTTAATGTTATGATCTTAATACAAGTAAAGATAGGTTAAGTATTCGACTATTAGTAAATGTATCTTAATATTAATGATGTTAAACATAAACCTACTACAATTAATTAATTCTATTATTAACTATTAATAATAATGTAATATTAATTAATTAGAGTATTAATGAAAATTACTATAATTAGTAATAATAACATTGTTAATATTAATATTATTAATATTAATTCTATCATTAAATTTGAGAGAAAATATTACTAACAATTGATATTAGTGTTCTATAATTGTTATTAACATTATATAAATGTTAACATAAATATTAGTGAGAATTAATGTTAAAATATTATTAATAATAATCAATAATAATGTTATTAACCATTACTATACTAATCTAAAATTATTAAACTTAAACCTAATAATATTAATTAATATTAAATTTATAAATGTTTTTCAAAAACATATTATTAATAATTAATATTAATGATCTATAATTATTGAGATGTTAATATTAATGAAATTAAATGTTTACTATACAAACTTATTATTATTATAAATTTAAATAATATTATAATATTAGTATTTAAACTAAACCTATTATTATCATTAAACTTAATATTAAAAAATCTAACCCAATTTTCAAAATCCTAAATCTAATATGAGTAAATTTAATATTAAATATAATTAGTAAACTTAATATTAAATATAACTATAAATGATTATCACATATCTTAGAGGATATTACAAATAAGTACCCTAATTATATAATATTGTTTACTCACTTAAACATCACCATAATAATTTTTGAAGAGTATTGATCACTTCAACACTTAGAAATACAAGTACAAAAATAATTAATAATCCAAGAATGTATGTTTAATAAAAGTTGAATCTTTAAAATATATTTTAATAGAATAAAATATATAAACAAATTATAAACCTAAAATAATATTTAATATATCATATAACACCATAACCTAAAACTTAAACTTACAATAATAATGCTATTAACAATTACTATGCCAAGTTAATATTATTAAACTTAAACTTAATAATACTAATTAATAAATTTTATCAATGTTTTTCTAAGAAAAATATTATTAATAATTGATCTTAATGTTATATAATTATTATAGTGTTAATATTAATGAAATTTAATGTTAAAATATTATTAATAGAAATGATTACTAATGTTATTAACTATTATTATACAAAAATTATATTATTATATTATTAGCTATCAATATTTTATAACTATGGTTAAGGTTATATAAATATTAATATTAATATTAGTGATAATTAATATTGAATTATTATTAATAATGTTAAATAATAATGTTATTAACGATTACTATACTAACTTAATATTATTAAACATAAACCTATCCCTAATAATATGAATTAATAAATCTTATCAATGTTTTTTAAAGAAAATATTATTAATAATTGATATTAGTATTGTATAATTGTTATAATGTTAATATTAATGAAATTTAATGTTAAAATGTTATGAATAATAATTCTTTATAATGTTATTAATCATTACTATATGAATATAATATTATTATAAATCTCGAAAAAATATTATTATATTATTATATTATTATTAAAACTAAGCCTATTATTGTTATTATTATTAAACATGATGGTGTAAATTTAATATTATAAAACCTAAACCTAATATTAAATTTAATATTCAATCTCAATATTAAACCTAATATTTAAAAAGTTAAACTTAATATGAATAAACTTAATATTAAACCTAATAACTATCGAGGCTCACTTTGATTGTCTATGTTGTCTAATATGGTTGAGTATGTTTTACTAATTTTGTGTTTGGTTTTAATTTTGGAATTTTATTATTAGGGTTTTTCATGTTTACCTTTTTTCAAGGGCACTAACTATGTTTTGACTATGAATGACTACCTTTAAGTATTGTTTGATTATGGTTCATAATTGTATCACTATGCTTGAGGATGGTTTGACTATTGTTGATTATGAATAACTATGGTTGAATATGATCTCACTATGATTGACCGTCATTTGACCATGGCTTTAGTAAGTTCAACCATAGTTGAATATGATTGACTATAGTGAACCATGGTTGGAATATGATTACATTATGGTTGGTTGTATTTTGACTATGGTTTGTATATAGTTTATATAACCTAATGTTATAAACAGTGATTTGACTATGGCTTCTTTATAGTTGGGCATGATTTGACTATGGATACCATTGGAATGGTAGTTGTTCATGATTTATCATAGTTTGACTACAGTTAACTTCGACCCTCCAATATAGGCCTCAATGGTCAACCATGATCATCCACTACATTATAATGTAGTTGAATTTGGCTCATTCTAAATCAATTATAAATAGATGGCTGTGTTAAATTTTTAACATAATTTTCTAAATTAAAAATTTTAGTATCGAGTTTATTTTTAAGATTTTACAATGAAGATTTTAATATTGGGTTTAATTATTAGATTTTAATATTATGATTTCAATATAAATAAAAATAGTTTAAGTATTCAACTATGCCACTAGGAATTCAAAGCTAATCTGGTTTCACAAATACAACATCTGCAAATTGATATCTTAATCTTGCAGACTGCTGATAAATCAGATCCCTTTAGCTCTACCCAGCATACGCTTGTTCTAAATTTACGTAAAGCATTTAGCCCGTTGTTGCTTCATAAATATCTAGGCATTCTAGTGAAGGCTTCATCAATATAGTTGTGTTATCTTGTGAGACATCCTATGTTAGTCAAAATTCTTAATTAGTATTACGGGTGCGGTAAATTATCGAACTTGAATTTCAGTGTGAATACAAACTTACAATTAACTGCTTTTATGTGATGAAAAAACCATGAGTTTATCCATTTGTTGGTTGAACTGTTAATGTAGTTTTTAGAGCAGCGGGAGCTTACTATCAAAATGGGTTTTACCGGAGAATCCCAAAGCCACATGTCCTAGGAGTTTCGACCAAGCCCCACAAAAAATAAGTGATTTCTGAGGACAATGAAAACAGCATCGATTTGCAGAACCATGAGGTAATTAGAAAGTAAAGAAAGTGTGACTGTACAAGGCATAGAACAATTCTGAGAATGGGCATACGTACGTTGTTGTCCTGTCTGGTTGGAAATTCTGTTTGGCCTGCTTGATTGAGAAGAATAAATAGAATATGTGTAGTTTGTTCTAAGGTTGCATTGTTGCACTTTTCTCACAAGTTATACGTGACATACTTATACGCATTCCTATTCCCCAAAAATTCAGTGTTTACTAACGAATACTTTGAATACTGGTCGATCAACACAGAATAATTAGAATACCGGTACTTGCAAAAGCTAATCCAACTCAATCACTGCTGTGATCATAGGCATGTCAGAGGATCAAATTGCTTTCATCGAGCAGTGAATTCCTGTGGATGGGCTGGCTCGGAATTTTCTTTTAAGAAGCATAGCACACCAAGTTGATACTGAAAAATAAGCGTTATTCCAAAGAAAATACTTCACCTATTTTTTTTATAAAAGGTTTCATTAGGTTTATAATGTAGAACCACATGAAATCTCAGATACACACTATATGATATTAATAGAAAGAATTACAAATATATACATCAAGTATGGTTTTAAGATAGGAAAAAACTATCTTGGACGCACAATGGTTGTTAGGAGAATATCTCAACCTCACACCAGAATAGGAACTTAGGTTTATCTAACTCTTATTGAATAGGAACAGACTCTATACATAGAAAGTCACAACTGAAGACAAGTAGGAATTACACATTCCAATAGCCCCTTAATGACTATTTGTGTCAATATCGATCTGCAAAATCTACATTTGGTCATGTTTGGTGATTACACTGGCTTTGTTTGGTAATTACACTTTGTATCTGGTTCATGCTATTGTCGATGTCCATATAAAGAAACAACCATCTACCGAAATGCATGGGTTCCCAACCACTGCAACCGCCAGTCTACTAGGAAGTCCTTCACATACATGGTTCATCAAACTTCTCGATGAACTCCCCCTAGATATAAAATTTCACCTCATGGAGTCTAAAACCAATATGGCCCACCCAAGTGTATCCATGCCGCATGACACACTCTACCAGGGTGTTAAAACTCTCTAATAGAGGGAACACATAAAAAAGGGGTATGCATGCCTCTATGAGTCTTACAACACGTACAAACAATAAATGACATGTAGATTTTCTCTAATTACAAATTGTGACTCATACTCTACCATGGTCATGAGTCTATTCCACAAAATCACACAAACTCGATTGTCCATTCATCCTCCAATCTCTAATGATTTCATCTTCAATGTCATGTCTTCATTACAGCTAGTGGTTAATCATTCCTGCAAATAAATTTGTCTATTGTTGGAATGGGCCAATTCCAACATAGACTCACACATGTGACAATAGTTGGCCACACTGATTGTCAAACATTCAATCCTTTCCACCAAAACTATAACTTGATTTTTACCAGACATTATAACCAAGATGCCCCGTCATAGAAATAAGGAGCATTGGAGCTTCAATGACCACCAGAGTTAGGCACACGAACTTTGATCAACACATCCAGTATCACGGTCACTGGCCAACCTTGGAACAATTTTCTTCCATCAACGAAAGTGTTACATACTCTCCATTTTGTCCCTCTTGTTCAGCCAAGCGATGGCCTCAGCCCAGCTTCGGCCTCAAAGGCTCCTCTTAGCAGTGTTATCGCCTCTTGACAGTGTTCCTCCCGGCAGATACCCCTGATCCTCCATGTCTCCATGCAGAGGGCAGATGGCCTCGGCCTTCACTAGTCCACGCCAACAATAGTTAGCATGATGACGGTGGGAGAAGTATGCAATAGGCAGCATAGATCAATCCTCTAGGTAGGAAGACAAGAAGTTATTCTCCTCACACTACCAATGGTGGCAACACAGATAGGTAGGTAGGAAATGCAGCGTAGCACTCCTCACACACCATCAACGGTTGCAGCGTAGGTAGGTAGGCATCCAGGGTAGCGTACTGCTCCTCACACACCAACAAAGTTGGTAGCACAGATAGGTAGGCAGGCAGCACAACACTCCTCCTCACACAACAACAATTATGGCAGCGTTGATAAGTAGGCAGGCAGTGCAAGCCTCCTCCTCACACAACAACAATTTCGAATTTGCGGTCTCTACAAACAGAGATATCCTTCTCTGCAACTCCTCCTTGGTTCCAACAACGTTGATGCAACACACATGACACCAAACTAAACTCCAAGTAAATTCAAGAAGCTGAAGTTTTTTTCCGACCATTGTTGGAATGCATGTCCCCATTATTAGTTGTGATCCATACTTTTGTTGCGCATCTTCAAAACCAAACAGTTGTAACGCCAAACGGTGCTTGAACGAGAACAGTCATCCTTAAATGCCAAACAATCCTTGAGCAACACAACATCGCTTCTAGGACTTTCACTGACATTCGACTTCTTTGAGTGGCCTCATTCAAATAGCAGCAACTATGAATCGGTCTCGGCCTTCACTCAAACCATCAAATAGACCTGTCATATGTAGTCTCCAGTCATAGATTCCAACAGGTACACCGCTACTATGCTGATGCAGGATCTCTCGGGGAGAAATTTCTTCTCACACATACCAACATGAGCACTTCTTGAAGGCAAGCTCACAACATTCCACAACAATTCATTTTGTGACGTAGCATAGCGAATTCTGGGTAGCTAACACTACCATCTCAACGTCCTCTGAAACAACGCAGCCACACCTCAACACACACGCAGAAAAAATGTCCTTGCAGATGCTCCAAATTCAAACACTGCTCTTCCTCATGCTGGATCTCATAAAAAAAAACTCCAAGTCCATATAAACAAAACAGTTAGGCATACGGGTAGGCTGATTAGCTTCAAAAAAATGGTTCCAAATATTGGGCATCAGATGCCAACGAATTCCTTCACTGTGATGAGAATGCCGATTGCAGTTATGTCTGTGGCTCCCTTCAGCCCTGATAGAGACTTTAAGACTTCCACAACGCATCTCCCTACAAAACCAAAGTGACTCTCCATAATCCTAAGGGCAGGCACCAGGTCCAAATCCTTGGAGCCATCCTCACCCCAGTTCGACTGTTTGCGGCACATTAAGTTGAAGCGGGGATGGGCCAAGTCATCCAGGAACAACGCCGAAAAGGAACTCGGGTGAACTATGAAGGGTAACTTGCTATCCCGATTCATGAAGTTTATCCACGCTGAAGACAATAAAAATCCCTACGCGCCGACGAATCCCTCATTGTGGTCACCAATGACGAAGCTTCTTCCATTGACGAATACCCTTCATGTGCACACCTATCATTCTTCCTCGAATAATTATTAATTTTGGCCATACTAGAACCTATGAGATTTGAAACTGTTGCGTCTGAGATCTAGATAAAAGGCATTCTTTTACATTAAAAAGTAGAGAAATCGCAGGCAGAGAAAGCAAAGAAAAGATCTATAATATTGATGTTAAGACTTCACATCAATGAGCCCAAAAAACCACACTTTGATCAGTTTTGGTGAGCACCGCGACACCACAATGGCTCAGTGCACAGATATTTACACTCGCCAAAAGACCTCTGGTAGCCTGCAATAACAGCGACATCGTCGCCACAAAACAATTCTCCCTATCATTTCTCGTATGTTACAAGAACGTACTCACAACCAAAAATTCTTGCATGGAACGAAGACTCTGCTACTATTTTTCACGTTATCAAGAAAATATGATCTCACAAATGCCTCGTTAGGTCAGGTTCACCACGTGGAATATGCAAACACGTCTATCACACACTTACGATCCATGCAAAACACTTGTGTTGTTTAGGTCTAACACAACCAATGCTGTCATCACGTAGATGCACCACCGACTTTGAAAAAATTTCTGATTATCACGACCTCTAAAGATAGTTGATGCGAGATTCAATTTGAATCCTCACATGTGACAACTGGATGTTGACCACTGAGGAAGATGGGCACCGTTATTTTATTTTTGAGCCTCCACAGAAATCTTGCTGCACATCTCCGCCGACCCAACCTCATTGAGATATGAGTTGTCTTGTTGTTCACCACTGCTTCTGCTATGACTCTAAGGAAACAAGTGACTCCAGTGCTCAACTTACAAAACATGACACATACAACAACACCAATATGTCGCAAAAAAATCAAAATACTACACACGAATAGAGATGGAAGCCACTTGACTTAGGCACACAGGCCACTGACCGCCGGTTCGCCATAATCGTTGTTATGAATGATAGGTTCTTGATGGACTTGTTGAAAGTGGGACCATCTATATCAAAATTGAATCTGCAAACTATAATAGTAGCAAGGCACCACTACACCAAGTGCATAGGTCGCTCCAAATGCAAGGCATCTAGAGGTTTGAACTATAGGTTGCTTCCTTTTTGAACTCGGCTGCCAACACATAGGAGTTGTTCCACCAATGCACCAATGCATGACAAAAATAGGTATTCACTTCTATCTTGACCACGCTTCCACGCAGATCCAAGTGGTCACGCTCCTTGATTATGGTGAGCTTATACTTGTATTTGATTCACTCCTACACAGGGACATCCTCAACATAGCTATCCTCTAGAGCAAGTGTTGGCAGTGGTTCCTTACGGGATCTTCTACAACTACAACCATGTAGAGCTAATATCTATTGTAGAAATTTCTCATTTCCCACCCCAATTTTCAGTTTCACCTTATTACTCCAAAACAATTAAATGCCCTTTCCCATATCCATACATTTAACAAGCTGGAAAATAAATTTTGCTGAAAACACAAATTCTGGAAAAATTACAAAATGTTGAAAATACAGAAATAAAAATCAGCAGATGCAAACATCCTTTCAACACATTTAAACACAGTGATTTTTTGTTAATGTGACCCTGGAAAAACCCCCTACAACTCTTGGGGAAAACCAGTTCGAAAGCTCCTTCTTATTTCTGGAAAATGCTTTTTACAGTGAGAAATATTCAGCAAAAATAAGCAAATAGACTTTACAACTTATCTCGTTTTCCGTGCTTAACCACCGCCTCGGAAAATGTGCAAATAGCAAAAGCAGAACAGCAATAAATGTTGTACGTCCTCCTCGATTTTCGTGCCCAGAAATTTGCAATAAATGCAGCTGTACGGACTGCCAAGAAAAGCGTGCAAGCTGCCATAAATTCTGCTGTATGGTTTTCTCGGTTTCTGTGCAGAAAAATAGTTGTACGGTTGTACGGATTTCTGCCTAGAAATGTGTGCCAAGGTACAGCCACTTGTTGTACTGCCTCCCTTGAAAAATGTGCCAGCAACCTTCAGTTCTGCTCCTCTATTTCTGTGCAAGCTTGTTGTACGGCCTGTTGTACGGCCTGCAGTACGGCCTTGCTGTACGGCCTCCCTTTCTAGAAAATCGTGCCCATAAAATCTTCCTTTCACTGTGCTAACTCAGCTGTACGGTCTTGATGAAATGCTACCTTGGAATGTGTGCCAAGCTGCTACCTCCTTCTCCTCACTGCCCAGAAATCTCCCTTGCTCTCCTGCTCTCCTTCTCTCAATCTGCTCATGAAAGAATGAATGACCTTTTCCTCCTTTTCCTCCTTGAACCTAACCCTAAGTGACTTTTAAGGAATCCCTAAATCTAATGGCTGAAATAGATTGAGATCTAGGGCTGAGATTAAATGCTCATTTAAATCTCACTTTCTATTTTTTAATTCACCCCACTTTAATAAAGACCCACTTAGTCATTTATTTCCAAAGTCACTTTTCCTTTTCTAATTTTACATTGACTTTATTAAAGTCACTTTAAAATTAGACTTTAGTAACTTTATCACTTAAAGTCACTTTTAAATTAGATTTGACTTTATAAAAATTATAAAGTCACTTTAGGAGAAAAAATAAATTCTTTTGGACACTTTTCCCTAGGCCAAAGATCAAAGCCTTAGGGAACCACCTGTCCTCCGGTACCAAATTTCAACACTCCCTCTTACCGAGGAAGTGTTCCTCACCACACCCATCTTGTCTCTGAAGTAGACATGCTTGCCCCATGGTAAGGCTTTGGTAAGAATATCTGCAACTTGCTCATCAGTGGGAATATACTCAAGCTTCACATCTCCTTTCTGAACATAGTCTCTGATGAAATGATATTTGATCCCGATATGCTTTGACCTATCATGAAATACTGGATTCTCCGTGAGTTTAATGCAACTCTGATTATCACAGTAAATCACTGAAGGTCTCAACGGCTGACCAAATAAGCCAAACAACATCTTGCGAAGCCGGATGGCCTCATAACTAGCTAGACTGGCTGCCATATACTTTGCTTTCGCTGAACTCAATGCTACTGACTACTGCTTTTGGCTGAACCACGGCACCATTGCCGAACCCAACCCAAAACAACACCTTGAAGTGCTCTTCCTATCAGAAGCACAACCTGCCCAATCAGAATCAGTGTAACCTGCCAATCTCACTCCATCCCCCTGCTTGTAGTCCAGACCATAATCCACTGTCCCCTGCAAGTACCGCAAAATGTGTTTTGCAGCCACCTAGTGAACCTTCCTAGGCTCACACATAAACTGACTCATCGTGTTGACTGCAAAACAAATATCTGGTCTAGTGTTGACCAAATACATCAAGGAACCAATCAGCTGTCTGTACAATGTGGGATCCACCAACTCGGAATCCGAAGCATGAAGCTTCTTCCGGTTGGTGATCATCGGTGTCGACATGGGTCTACAATCCTCCATGTGGAATCTGCCAAGGATGTCCACAATATACTTCCCCTGTCCCAGGAAGAAATGCCCCTCCTCTTGCCACACCTCCAAACCCAAAAAGTAATGCATCAAGCCGATGTCCTTCATCTCAAACTCCGCCGCAAGATCTCTCTTGCAGTGCTCTATGAGTCTCTCTGCACCTGTAATGACCAAGTCATCCACATACAGCACCAGAATGAGAGGCTCCTCACCTATCACAATATAGTAAGGGTTCGGATCTGCCTCACTCTTTGTGAAACCCATCTTCTGCAAGTAAGTATCTATCCTGGAGTACCAAGCTCTGGGAGCTTGCTTCAGGCCATAAAGGGCCTTCTTCAGTCTGCACACATGGGACTCCTTTCCATGCACCTCAAAGCCCTGTGGCTGCTCAATGTACACCTCCTCCTGTATGAAGCCATTGAGAAATGCGGTCTTCACATCCATCTGGTGGATCTTCCAACCCATCTCTGCTGCTATCGATATAATGGAGCGAATCGAAGTATATCGAGCCACGGGAGCGAAGGTCTCCTCATAATCAACTCCCTCTACCTGGGAGAACCCTCTAGCCACAATCCTCGCTTTGAATTTCTCAATGCTGCCATCTGTAGCATGCTTTACCTTGTAAAGCCATCTGGAAGTAGCCACGGATTTGCCCTCAGGCCTCGGCACCACCTCCCAAACATCATTCTTCATGATAGAAGAATACTCCTCCTGCATGGCCTCTCTCCAGACCTGCTAGCTAGCTGCCTCCTCATAGCTAGAAGGCTCAGAGTCAAGGATGTTGGTAGCCATTGCCATATAGCTACAAAACCTCTCAGGTGGTCTGCTCTCTCTGACCGGCCTCTTAGGCTCAGCAACAGATGTGGCATCTCTCAAGGTGTCCTGAAGCCACTTGGGCTTCCTCTTCCCTGAGCACACTTCTCCCGCCGGAGAATAAAACTCCTCCTCCTCAACATCGGGAGCCTGAACTCCTGACTGTCTGTCTGCTGTCCTCCTGCCTGCACCTGAACCTGTAGATGCTGAGGTACCGTGTGAACTGTCCATCAGTGGACTCCCCAGTGAACTGCTCTGTGGACTGCTCTGCATGCTGCCCATAGCACCACCTCTCTGACTCGGTGAGCCACTCCCCACTGACGGACCTGACATCGTCATAGATGTACCTCCGGATCCTCCTGATCCCTGCCCACTGGATCCCTGCGACTGACTCAACTGCTGCTGAGGGTCTGGCTGATCCGGATACTCTAACTCCCGTGACCTCCTAAAGGCCCTATCCTCCTCGAACTTCACATCCCGCCTGACAACAACTTTCCTCTGTGCAGGAATGTAAATCCGAAAGGCCTTGGAGGTCTCACTGTAGCCCACAAAGATACCCTTCTCTGCGGTGGGCTCTAGTTTGGTCCTCTTTTCCTTGGGTATGTAGGAGTATGTCATGCACCCAAAGATACGAAGATGACCCATATCAGGCTTCTTCCCAGAAAAAACCTCCTCCGGAGTCATGTGCCCCAAGGCACGATGCGGACTCCTGTTCTGCAAGTAAACAGCTGTGTTGCAGGCCTCTGCCCACAAAAACAATGGCAACCCATGATCATGTAACATGGCTTTGGCAGCCCCTCCGATGGATCTGTTCTTCCTCTCCGCAACCCCGTTCTGCTGGGGGTTGTAAGGAACAGTGAGCTCCCTCCTAATGCCTGCCTCCGCACAATAGTCAACAAACTCTCCAAGGGTGTACTCTCCCCCATTGTCCGACCTCAGGGACTTGATCTTCCGACCTGTCTGTGTCTTCACAAGAGCTCTGAACTCCTGAAACCGCTTGAAGACCTCACTCTTGGTCTTCAAGAAATAGATCCAGGTCCTCCTAGAGTGAGCATCAATGAATAAGACATAGTACTCATATCCAATCAAGGAAACATGAGACATCCGACCGCTCACATTGGAATGAATCAAATCAAGTATCCCAGTCACTCTGCTGTCACTGCTGGGAAAAGGGGATTTGGCAAACTTGCCCATCGCACATCCTCTGCAAGTATCAAAGTGATCAGTACTGAAATCTGGCACACCTGTAGTGATCTCCTGCAAGGTCCTCAAGGCTCCATGATACATATGTCCCATCCTGCGGTGCCAAATCTCACACATCTCAGAACTGCTAGCTCTGCTGTCAGTACTACTGCTCAATGCCAAAAGGGGCTGAAATGCAAACTTGTACACCTTTGCATGGCATACACCTATCACTATAGCTGAATCAGCTGGAGTGCCCCTGGGAAACATCAGCACCTTTCCTCCCTTGAACAGTACCTCATATCCTCTATCCTCCAAAGCTGAGATGGATATGAGGTTCTTCCTGATCCCTGGCACATAAAGAACATCTAACACCTTCAAGGGAGGTTTGGACTCCCTCTGAAATGTCAGTGTCCCCACACCGACTGCTCTAACAACTCTGTCATCACCGAGTACTACCTCTATATCAGTGCCACTCTCTGAAAGCTCTGAGAAGTACTCACGGACTCTTGTCATGTGACGTGAAGCCCCACTGTCCACATACCAGATACCCGAAGATGCTCCGCTAATCGAGGGAAATGCATGCTCCCTCTGAACCTCTATGGCAGATAATCCCGCACTAGAGGACTCACATGCAATGAACCCAAACTCCTGGTCAAAGCGATCTGCAAAGTCCTCAACCTCTGCTGAAGCTGCCATGCTCTGGTTCTTCCCCTTCTTCTTCTTCTTCTCCGGACACACAACTGCATAGTGTCCCATCTTCTGACAATTCCAACACTTCACCTTGGAATAGTCCTTCTGTGTGTTATCATGTTTACCTTTACCTTTTCCTTTGCCCCCACCATTGCTTGTGGAAGCCTGCTTCTTCCCTTTGCCTTTCTTGCATCCTGCCAACAGTGCTACATCCTCATCCTGCTCAACTGGCTTGGCTGCCCCAAGCTGACCTTTCCTGATCTCTGTCTGAATGCAATCATCCCAAAACCTCTCCCATGTGGGAAGGGTCTCACGTGCACAAACCCCATCAGCAAAGTTCATCCATGAACTGGGGAGGCCATTCACTACAATCCACACCAACTCAGTGGGTGGAATGGCCTCTCCAATCACTGCCAACTCATCTCTCACATTAGTAATATTTGTGAGATATCTAGCTGCACTATCAGTCTTACCCATCTTAATGTTCTTCAGCTTCTCCTTCAGGACCATTTTTCGGTTCTCATTGGTACTTTGGTAGAGGTTGGTCAATGTTGTCCACATCTCATGAGAATTTCTCTTTCCTCTCACATGAGGAATGAAATGGTCTTTGATTCCGTCTAGAATCAGTCTCTTACCCTTCTTGTTATTTTTATTATATGCTGCCAACTGAGTAGCATCAGTAGGCACATTTACAGGGTTCTGTGCGGTATGCACCATTATGTCCCAGACTTCTGCCTCCTCATAGATACTCTGCATTCTCTCCTTCCAAACACTGTAATTGGTATGCCCATCCAACCTATCCTCCACCCTCAGTCCCAAAGACATCCTGCTATCCTAAAACTGAAAAATAGCACTGCTGTAGTAAAGGTAAAAATTATGTTTGTGAAAAAATCAGCTTGCTGGAATTTTCTGAGTGAAAAATCAGCATGCTGTATTTTCCTCCTTGCTGTCCCAAACTGTACTTCAGCACTCAAGCTCTGATACCATGTAGAAATTTCTCATTTCCCACCCCGATTTTCAGTTTCACCTTATTACTCCAAAGCAGTTAAATGCCCTTTCCCATATCCATACATTTAACAAGCTGGAAAATAAATTTTGCTGAAAACACAAATTCTGGAAAAATTACAGAATGCTGAAAATACAGAAATAAAAATCAGCAGATGCAAACAGCCATTCAACACATTTAAACATAGTGATTTTTGGTCAATGTGACCCTGGAAAAACCCCCTACAACTCTTGGGGAAAACCAATCCGAAATCTCCTTCTTATTTCTGGAAAATGCTTTTTACAGTGAGAGAAATATTCAGCAAAAATCAGCAAACAGACTTTACAACTTATCTCGTTTTCCGTGGTTAACCACCGCCTCGGAAAATGTGCAAACAGCAAAAACAGAACAACAATAAATTTTGTACATCCTCCTCGATTTTTATGCCCATAAATATGCAATAAATGCAGTTGTACGGACTGCCTAGAAAAGCGTGCAAGCTGCCATAAATTCTGCTGTACGGTTTTCTCAGTTTCTGTGCAGAAAAGAAGTTGTACGGCTGTACAAATTTCTGCCTAGAAATGCGTGCCAAGGTACAGCCACTTGTTGTACTGCCTCCCTTGAAAAATGTGCCAGCAACCTTCAATTCTGCTCCTCTATTTCTGTGCAAGCTTGCTGTACGGCCTGTTGTACGGCCTGCTGTACGGCCTTGCTGTACGGACTCCCTTTCTAGAAAATCGTGCCCATAAAATCTGCCTTTCACTGTGCTAACTCAACTGTACGGTCTTGCTGAAATTCTGCCTTGTAATGTGTGCCGAGCTGCTGCCTCCTTCTCCTCACTGCCCAGAAATCTCCCTTGCTCTCCTGCTCTCCTTCTCTCAATCTGCTCATGAAAGAATGAATGACCTTTACCTCATTTTCCTCCTTTAACCTAACCCTAAGTGACTTTTTGGAAATCCCTAAATCCAATGGCTGAAATAGATTGAGATCTAGGGCTGAGATTAAATGCTCATTTAAATCTCACTTTCTATTTTTTAATTCACCCCACTTTAACAAAGACCCACTTAGTCATTTATTTCCAAAGTCACTTTTCCTTTCTAATTTTACATTGACTTTATTAAAGTCACTTTAAAATTAGACTTTAGTAACTTTATAACATAAAGTCACTTTTAAATTAGATTTGACTTTATAAAAATTAAAAAGTCACTTAAAGAGAAAAATTAAATTCTTTTGGACACTTTTCCCTAGGCCAAAGATCAAAGCCTTAGGGAACCATCTATCCTCCGGTAACCAAATTTCAACATCTATGTAGTAGATGTTGGACAGACGCTCTTACCTACTCATGTTCTATGATAAAAAAGACTGAGTTTCCAGTCACATTCGGTGAAACTTACCCCCTTTGAATCATAGGCGCAGGATTGAACATGGAACTCTTCTTCAAGATCGTAGACAACAAATTCATCGTCGTGGTCGTGGATGCCTCCTACATGAAACCCTACTGAATGGTAACTTCAGGCCAGGTTTTCGACATCCTGCTCACCGCCAACAGAGCTCCAGGCCAATACTACATGGCTTCCAAAGAATATTCAAGCTCCATAGCCCCATTCAATAGCACTAACAGAGCTCGACTCATCACTACGCCACACTACCACGCTTACTTGGCCTCCTGCGTGAAGGAAACGCTGCCACATGAACTTTGTAGCCAATGATATTCCTCAACATTAGGTATTCCAGGACAAACAACATCCAATTCCTTCTCAGGTTATATCAGATGCCCTACTGGACAACACATCGAGGATCTGATCTACAAATTTCACTGATCTACAACAATTCAAATCAGTGTGTCCATAATAGCTAGCTGGGCACTGATCCATGCATAAACCAGGTCACCAATCGACCTAATACCAGCTTTTCTCACTCGAATAAATAGGCTCACAAACCAATCTGTAGAGATATCACCCAAGCTCTTCTCATGGGCGTCCAACAAACCTTCAACACAGTAAGGCTGCCACTAGATCAACACTTTTCTCCCACACAATCACTGTGCTTCGACACAGTTGCACTCTCTGGTTTCTTTCACGTTCCAGCTCTCGCCACGTCAAATTATGGGCACAACTCCAATACACCTTTGCCCAAACGAATGGACAACCAAAAAACTAAAACAAAAAGATATATTTTTCTTATTTATTTCAGCCTAGGAGGGGTTGAGGTCCAGGCCCGTATGGGCTCTGATACCAAGATGAAATCTCAGATACACACTATATGATATTAATCAAAATAATTACAAATATATACATCAAGTATAGTCTCAAGATAGGAAAAAACTATCTTGGACGCACAATAAGTTGGTTGAGAGAATATCTCAACCTCACACCAAACTAGAAACGTAGGTTTAGCTAACTCCTATTGAATAGGAACAAACTCTATACATAGAAAGTCACATCTGAAGACAACTAGGAATTACACATTCCAACAAAACTGCTCTTTGATTTATAGATACTAGATTCTGAACATAGCCTAAGAGATCCACACTTCACTTTAAGAATCTGATTTTTTATTTATTGACCTTTCATTCCATAACAAAAATATTAATGTCGACTCGATACCCAAAGAATATAATCCCGAATGAAAGGACCACTTAACCAAATAAAACCATCAATCAAAACTTTGAGTCTGAGGAGAGACATGGGATTTGCACCTTTGAGTCTGTTTACATATTGTCAAAGCTTTGTCATAGTTTTAATTTATTTAAAAAAATTGACTAAGCGACATTCATAGCCTACAAATTTAGTTTGAGTGTAAATGGTGGTTTCTTTATTGCAGCTCAAAGAAAATCATGTTGGTGGATTCTGATTTTCGACAGTGGCATTCTTCTAATTCTGATTCCTTTTGTCAGACTCCAACGTGTGGTTTATATAGCATCAGATGAGTTAATCATTATTCATTATTATCTAGTCCAGTACATTATCAGAGATTAGACTACTGGTTCACTATTTATAAGAACACATGAGGTGATGGTGTCCAATCTAAACTGCATTCATCACCCCTTGCTTCTTTGAGCCCCTTATTTTTGCCTTGAATCCTGCAGATTTTACTGCCTACCAGAGCATTTGGAGGAAGTGGGTACTATGTTGCAGTCTTCATTTATAAAATTTTTTATTGATTTTAGTATGTTTTAAGTAATTTAACTTTGATTTTAATACAACTTGGTAATTTCGTTCCTTTAGTTACAATTTTATATCAAATTTTCTCATTCGATTCTACTTTTTAGTAGAATTCTACTATGTATGTGCTCCTATAGCATTTCGAATAATAAGGGCTTTGCAATGTTTCTATAATTCTATTGGATTTCCAAGAACAATTTATTGTGTTTATCTAAATTCTATTGGATTTCCAAGAAAAAATTAGTTTGTTTATCTAAGGGTACCTAGAGTTCAATCTCTTGTATTTCAAGGTTTATGTTAATTTTAGAGATAAATTGTGAAGAGTCTGAAAATTTTTATCCATTATCAGCTTGTTATATATATAATTTGACCGTTTGAAGATTTTTTTTGTTATATATATAATTTGACCTGTTGAAGCTTTTTTTTGGTACCTTCCAATGGGTGGAGTATTCATTGAACATTTCATATTTTTGTATAGTGTCCATCTCCAAAATTAATAGAAACTGGAAAAACCTACATTCTCAAATTGAATTGTTGTTTTTGTTCTTACTAAATCTCTAATTTGATAGGGATCTTTATTTTGATTGTGATTTTAAAGAAAACACACTAAAATTATCAGTTGAATTTGTTACGAGCCCATCTTTGACCAAGTGCATTATGTATATATAGCCTTCGACATTAATTGGTCAATAAAAAACATATTTGGATTATTAACACTATAAATATTGGTTGCACAAACATATTTCGATTATTAAATACATTTCTTGTTACCTTGCTTGTTACATGATACTATTGTTGAAAGGTGGGTAGAACATACCTTAAACTTTACATTTAAATTTTCATTTAAACTTTGTCCTGAAGGTGTTGGTTCCAGAGTTGAGAGTAATATGGCTAGTCAATCAACTTCTTTAAGCAAAACTGCAACAAAGTGGTGTTGAAACGTGGGTAGAACATACCTTAAACTTTGCATTAATAGTTTTTCCTAAAGGTATTGGTTCTAGAGTTGAGAGTAATATGGCTATTCAATCAGCTTCTTCTAGGGAAACTACAACAAAGTGGTCCGCACAGCAAAACAAAGTGTTTGAAAATGCATTGGCTATCTATGACAAAGACACTCCTGACCATTGGCAGAAAGTGGTTGCCATGGTTGGTGGGAAAATGATCTAGGTGGATATTGGTGGCCACCCACCTATTATACTCGGGGCCCCACCATTTTCTCTTTCATTTTTTCAGTTTCGGCACAACTTACTATTTTTAGTATTTTTTCGGGTCCTCAACATCCGGAGCCGTTTTCAGGCCCTAAACGATGTTTTTTGGGAAAATCGGGAGCAACATGGGTCCATCGACCGATGTTGCCCACATAAGAAGTTGTAGTACTCAGATAGATATTTCTAATGAGGTATGGTTCACATCAAATGGAGATCGTACACCAAAGTTATGTCCCCGAGAAGTTGAAACACCAATTTACCCAAACGGGGCCCATAGTTTTGGTGCTTCATCTCCTAAGGTTAGGGTTTTAGATGTTTAGGGTTTTCCATTGTTTCTAAATAATAAATAGTCCCTCGAACCTCATTGTAACTAAGTTCAGAGACCTGTAGCCGCCACATCTCTTCTCATAGATAAGCTACTAGCGCCCTAGCTATTTTATTTCCATTCTGTCTATAAGAAAATTTTAGTTCTTTGATATTAATGAAATGAAGTGTTATTTATGATGCATATTTATATTTATGGTTACATGTGTATTTTTTTTCATTCGTACATAAATCCAAATTAGAAAACCCCATAGGAAGTCAAAAATCATTATGAGATTCTGTTAGAGGTCTTGAATCTCATTGAAGAAAATCAGGTTCCTTTCCCAAACTACAAATATTTAGGCCCTAACAATCACAATAATTTTGTAAAGGAGGAGTGCAACCGATGTTGGAATTTTACTCCCAACCACCACCACGAATGATAAGTGGCAAAAGCCCACAACTTCATCAATGTTTGACCACAGAGAAGGAAAGCAGCAGATCCGAGAACTAGAGGCATTTTCATGAATCGTCACAAAGATCAAAACAGAGTACCGAGCCTTAAACTCTACGTTTAATTCCATCTACCACATTGACTTACCTTTTGATCATAGCTTGCCAATCATAAGTCTTTTGTTTTACCATTTAAGCCATTCACGATATGTTGTTTTACGGCCGATGAGATATCTAGAAGGACCTACCTTATCCTTACCGCATGGACCAAAATTTGTTTTGTGTTCATTTTATTTGTATTTCTCCCTTCGCACTTCCCACCGTTTAAGCCGCCCACAAAGCACATTTCCCATTGTTTACCACTTACCTTTCTGCAGCCGCAAGTTAAGTTATTTGACATGTTATGTGATCATGCTATCGCACATTGCATTTGAAACTGTTCATGTTTTACCATAAAGTGCCACAACATATGTTGTTTTTTTGCGATGTGATTGTGCCATCACACATTGCGCCCGCAACCTTTTATGCTTATACGTGTTCGCGCCAGATAAAAGTTAAGCTCATCGATCAACGATCTATGATGAGGAGCCGGATGCGATGAGGACTCAAACGAAATCACATAAGTTTGAAGTCCGCCAGCTTGTGTGTTTGAATGTGTTTTCACATGTCTTTTGTCTATAAGCAGAATACGGCCTGCATCCTGATTAAATGCAGAAATGGTTCTTTTGACATCACAAGGACAAATGTTTGTTGAACGTTTATTCAGCATTGAACAACATTGATTAGAACTAGGTTTTCAGGCTTTGGCCACTTTGTATTGAAAGAAATTTAATTTCATTTTGATAGTGTGATGGAATGAAAAATAAATTTTTCCACTCCTGTATTTTATCTCTGCCTGTGTATTGACTGTTATTTCCACATTTTTTTTTGAATTTTCTATGTTGTGAGGAAACACATTTCCTCTATCTAATTGCACTCATAATTTCCAACATGGTATCAGAGCTTGCCATTGGAATTTTTCAACATGGTATCTGTAGGAATGGGTGCCCATAAAGCCATGAAGCAATCATGAATCATGTCAAGGTGAGAAATGATGAAACAAAAAGTACAAGCCTGGGAAAGATACCAAGACTTCAAACTGACTGCAAGAAAGCAAACTGGACTGTAAAAGACAGAAAAAACTGTTGGCAACCTACCAAACAGCTGAAACAACCCAACAGGAGAATCACAAAAATGTGATCCCCAGAGGAGTCGCCATTTCTGTTTCGGGGAATTAACACCCTAGAGGTTGGTTGGGATTCAACCTCCACAGAGCAGGGGCGTACTACTTAACAGAGACTCACACGATCATGCACATTCATAAGAACTAAATAGAGCAGAATGAGAGGTTTACCCGTTGGTCCTACATTTGAAGTAGATCCACGTGGAGTTCAAACTCCCTGCAACCGTCCTTCCTCCTTAACCTGAAACACAAGAAGAAACCAGCACAAAGGACAAGTTGTACAGCATATTTCTACTCTATATGTTAGTGAGATTCATATAAAACATTAAATAAATCATAATGAATGCTTGTATAACAAATATTCTTCATACACTAAAGCATACTAACACGTTTATTTCGGGAACGACATGAGTAGTGCAGCCCCATTATAAATGATACGTACAAAGTAATCAAGAGGAGAGATCCCCCGATCCTTCCAAGGCCTTCGCCAGAACCGTCGTCCCGGATCCGTCCGGCCCTTGCCTCGCTAAGACTCCTTCCAAAGGCGTGCACCATACGAGATAACATATAAAGGGATGTATATCTCAAGGAAACAAGGGTTTCCTGAAATGAACTGGGAAAGTGCAGGAGGCACGGGGAATCACACTTGGATAGGGAACCAACAGAGTATAATATCAATACTCTCTCTCTCCCTTAGGCCATACACATGAGGTCTTTTTATAGTCCCTCCAGAGTAGTTTCGGCGAGTTGAAGCTTGATTGGCCACGGGGCACACACAAGGGTGGTTGAACTACCTGAGTAACCATCAACCCAGCGCGAAATTAGGGATTTTTATATATTTTTTAATCATTTAAATGGCATACGCGGAAAAGTCTAGCTGTACTCGCGGAAAAACACGGGCATATTCGCGTATGGAGGATTTTACACTGTTTTTAAGTGAATTTGTCCAAGTCTGTAGGAATGGGTGCCCATAAAGCCATGAAGCAATCATGAATCATTTCAATGTGAGAAATGATGCTATAACGGATGCCCCCTAATATATGAGGTCGGAAGGGGTACATGATGGGCGAGATGGTATTATGCACATAGAAAGAACTTCGCAAGAACAAGAGAGGACTTCACCAGATTTCAGCCTGCCAAAAACCAATGAAAGAAATCAGAGAGTCAACACATGCTGAGGCGGGCATACCCATGCTCAGTCAAAAATACATCGTATATATAGAAAGTACTGAATAGATCCAACATGTATACAAGTATAACTGAACTGAAAATACATAGTGAATCATCTGAGCAGGGCCCGAAAAGACAAGTCTGTATCAATGTCCAAGTATCACATATAGAAAGCTGATCAAAGATAGTGCAACTGGATGTCTGATCAAGTAACTGAATCTCCAAGTACCAAATCATAAGAGGTGGAATAAACGGTACAATCACGCAACTCGGGAGCCAACATATAAGATGCTGTTGTACTGAATTGCAACATATAAGGGTGAATGGCATCATTGGAAGAAACTGAACGGACTGTCAAAAGTGAACCGAGAAATGCTGATGCAACCCGAGGTCTTCACTGATCACTATGGCACAATTCTACACAATGGGAATAAATGAGCTGAAGTCGACCATGTGAGAAATCGTTGGATTACCGGGCAATGATGTTTCCCGTTAACCAACGCGAGACAACCCATCGATAATGATAATGAGTGTCAAGGTGCCCCAGTACAATCTGACAAGTGTGAATGAATGAGTTGAAGTCGAACACTTGAAAGAATCTACCAATCAGGAGGCAATGATGAATCCCCATTGTCGATAGCGAAGAGTCTGCCACTGATGACTGCAAACCCTAAGGTACTGACAAAAAGACTCTAGACCTTGTTCCCAGAGCAATGAGTCGGAGTCGATGGGAAAAGATCTGCTGGAAGGAAGGAATTAAGGCATCCCACATCAGTCCAGCGCGAGTGTAACCCGCAGGCCAAGATTTGGAAGGAATCGGACGAAGGAGAGTGATGGAACCAAAACCGAAGTACGTTTCCGACGTGCACAAGATGAAGCTAGCGCACGGGAGAAACCCTCTGAACCAACCAATAATGAAAGCTGACACAGAGGCGAGAAATCCACCGATAGGGTCAAATGGAAATCCAGGTACTGCACGAATCCCAAGTGTGATAATGTGTGCTGACGTCGAACACAGGGGAAACCACTCAGTCACAGACCCATGATGATGATCAAATGCTGAGCACGAGGTCACCTATCAATAATGAAAATAGGCCCAAGGTGCGGCTCTAGGCTTGCTCTCAGAGCAATGTGTCGTAGTCGATAAGAGACAAACCCGCCGGCAAGAAGTCAACGAAGACCTTCTCAAACCAGCACGAGCAGAAGATCAAAACATCTGATGTGATAGAACATGATACTGACAAGACCGGGAAGGCCGACTGAATAATGAGTTAAGAGACACCGCAGAATGGCCGACTCAGGCTAGACTTCCCTTGAACAAAAACACGACTCTGTGATGACCATGGCAGTAAAAAGTGACACTGTATAAATCTGTTCTGCAGGAGGCAAAACAAACTCTCCATATGATTGGAAGAGATAACCAACCGAGGGAGAACTGACAAGTGCAACATGGTAAAGGCTGAACCTAGGTCAAACTAGAACCATCCCAAAATGAAGGAAATATATATAAGTATATGTGCTTTGTTCAAGGGCGACAAAACTGACTCTGTACTGCCATCAAAATAACGAAGATACATCCCGTTCCCGCTCTTTTTGTTATATTTAATTTTTTTGTCTTTTTCATAATAAGCCTGAAAAAGAATAAAAGAATGCTATGGTACGATGGATAGAACGAGTATCAAGAAAGCAGATGCACTAGTTCCGGGGTTTGGAACAATCCTATGCTCAATGCAAGGTGGCGAAAACTGGTCAGTGATACTCAGAGGAACGTTCCATCCATGGGTACAAAGGTGTCAAGTCGTGATAGCTAAATGCATGCAATGGTTAACTTGTACAGAAAGTCAAGGTCAAAAGTTGGCTTAAACATCGAGTCCAAATGAAGCCGGCTAAAGGCCAGGATAAACAAGTAGCCAATATGCAATGCGGTAATACAACTTAACGACACCAGGGAGCCTCTAGGGTATAAGCCAGAAAAATGATAAGTGATGAAGGAGAAGAATGAAGCTTCAACACAAAAGACATGGCGGGACTAAAGAGGACTCCCGAGCCTACATAAAAGCAGCATGGGCAACAAGTGATAGCGAGGAACTAACTAGGAAGCCCATGTAAAGGAAGGCTCTACCATCAAGTCATGATTAAAAATCGGCGAGTGAAATGGGTGTAATGCTCATGACCTGATGGGATCGACCCTAAGGCAATTGATCAGTATGGAGGCTAGAATGCAAGATGCAACGGAAAGTGATCTCCTAACCTATATGCCAGTGAAGATCATATACCTGCCGTGAAGAGTCTGAAATCATGGATCAAAAACCGGGAAAAGTCTCAAAATCGTCAAAATGTACCTGAAATATACCAAACTGGGCACTTCCAAGCAATCAAGTTATACAGCATAGGACAGATCGAAAAAATAAGCATAAGGAAATTTTTACAAAAATTTTCAATTTTTTAGTCATAAATACACAAATTACCTCTCAATTGGTTCATTATTGCATCGCTGATTTGGAAAAAGAGCTCTGGAGCTAAAAACTTGTTTCGTCAAATCAGGAACAACCGACCGTCGGAATTCAGCGAAACTTCAGGTAGGCTCCTTAATCATCCTGTTTATTCATTTTGTCTGTTTGAAAATTAAAATTAAGTGAGTTTTTGCCTAGAAACCCTTCTTAAAAAATGCGTATCTGCGCATACGCGGGTTCAATGAAGTGAAGCCGCGTATACACGCGACTGTGCACAGGAAAAGTCGCGTATGCGCAAGTCCGTAACCCAAAAAAAGAGTTTCTAATGCAAATTTTGATGAAATTTCTCAGGATGACCATCTCATGGAGGGAACGTGAGCATAGCGCAATAGACCAAGAGGTCATGTAGGATCGCGCAGCACAAAATGTCCTCCGAAACTGTGGATTGTTCAAATTTTTCAAAATGCCCAATATGAAAAGTAATGTGAGATTGCTTGAAATGCTCGTAAATTACTGGGAACCAGATCAGGATTTCTTCATCATTGATCAGATGCCACTACGCATAGAAGTGGAAGATATATACTTTATCACTGGACTCTCCAGGAGGGGAGACCCAGTGGACTTGCACGGAAAGCCCCTGGGAGGGTTGACCGTGGAAGACTATGTCCAAATATACTGCGTAGATAATTCCAAGAAAGTTGGCACACAGATTGCAATCAAAGATATCAGGGATTTGCACATAAAGATCCTCCTATTCACCATCGGCAGAGTGGCAGGATCTGCCTCACTACACCAGGCGTCCAGGACGCACATGAGCATAGATGTAGAGTGCTTAATTCATGTGTATGATTGGTGCACTGCCCTGCTACAGAACATGAAACAACAACTGACCTCCATTCGCCAAACAAAAACAAAACATTTTGGCTATGGAACCATTTTGACTACATTCTTCTTCGAGAGAGTTCCGGCTTTGAGACCCAAAGTCATCTCAACTATCAGCAGCCCTCGGGACCCAAGAATTGCCCGTTGGGCAGACATGATGAAGAGACTGGGGGGCAGCGAGGTACCCCGAACTACCTGGGACGATGAGTTCTTCTTATGGTGGAGAGAACAGATCATCGCAGTAGACGACTATCCCTATGCCGGGATGGATTTCCGAGGAGATCCAGATCTAGTACTTCCACCCGGTGCAGCATGGGGAGCAGTCGGTAAGTTTTTTCAAAATTTTTAACTTATATGATTTTTTTTGGATTTTTCAAATATGTATGAAAAATGAAAAACAAACATGTTTTTGGATTGGATTCATAATGACTGACAAATGAAAAATGATCATGTTTCAGATGTTGGACCAGTTCGTCCTGAGGGCCTAGCACGTCACAAGCGCCGCAGAGGTGATGCGGAGACAGCGGATTCTGACAGGACACTCCAGGCCGTGCAGAGAAACTTGGAGGGACTGACCCGCCAAATCCCTCTGGCTGCTGTGGAGGACTTGCCAGAAGCCGTCCAGAGACGGGTTGTAGGAGTACCCCGATACTGGGTTAGATTGTTCCGCCGTGTGGCCACTGCAGTGATGTTCTATAGGAACACAACTTCTGGGCAGGGTCCTCAGGAGTAGACAGATTTTCCATATTAGATGAATGTATATTCTTTTTGAGACTGAACATGATGGGGCATAAGCCCAAGTTTTGTACGGCATTGATGGATCCAAATTTTGTAAAGTTTTTGACATACCGATGATATATATACAGCGATATTTGATGTGATGTGATAAATGTATCAAATGTATGATGATTTTGATGATTAGATTTTATTGTATTGAATGATTAATATGCCAATCTAAATCTTGATTAGCCAATGAGTCAGCAAACCAATTGTCAGCTCGAGGAATATGAATGAATGTTAAAAATTGAAATGACCTTTGTAACAAACGTACCCTCAAGAACAATCGTAATAAAAATGGATCTCGTACCCGATAAGTGTTGTTCAAATGCGACACCACCAGCTGAGAGTCCAAGAAAACTACCAACGAATCAACACCCAAAGATATTGCCTCCGAGAGTAGATGAATGACTGCAGTGTATTCTGCTACGTTATTGGAAGCAGGACCAATGCAGACCCCTCTTGATACCAACATCTGACCGGAAGGATAATGAAGCACCCAAGCCGCGGAAGCTAAGTTCCGGGTGTGTCTACTAGCACCATCGGCGAAACCAAAATGACTCATGACATCAACACAACCTGCCAAAGCAGATCAAAAACATCACCATCTCATCAAAAATCGAAAATCAAACAGATATGTACAAAACAAAACTACTATATACAAAGCAAAATGCCAGGCCAAAGCCTAGGCATAATACTTCTTCAGATAGAGCCCATTTCGGGGCTCCGGCAACTCGTTCCCTTCGAAGTCAACCAAGGTATACGCTCCTTTCTTAAGGACCTTTTTGATGATATAGGGGCCATACCACATCGATTTAAACTTTCCTGCCCCCAAGGCATCTTTCTCTTGGGCATAGACCAAAACAAGGTCGCCTTCGGAAAAGACCCTAGGCTTAACTGCCTTATCGTACTGAACTTTGACTCGGTTTTTATGCGCTTCGTTCAACGTGGCGGCATCTCGACGCTGCTCATCAAGATGTTCCAGATGAAGAAGCCGCTCTGCCAGACTAGAAGTGTCGGGAAGAAGCTCAACAGCCAGTTTAAGGGAAGGAATCTCGCATTCAATGGGAAATACGGATTCCACCCCGTGGACTAACTGAAACGGAGTAAAGCCAGTTGCAGTTTTCACTGACGTCCTGTATGCCCAAAGTGCAGGATATAGCATAATATGCCAGTTGGATCTATGTTTATCGATTGTCCTTTGAAGAATTGTCTTCAAGGATTTATTCACGGCTTCCACTTGCCCATTGGCTTGAGGATAATATGGAGATGAATGCTCCTGCTGGAAACCCAATTTGAGAGCCAACTCAGCCATCATACTATTCTAAAAATGACTGCCATGATCAGTGACAATCTCTCTAGGAATACCAAAACGAGCAATAACCTGGTTGAAAAGAAAAAGAGCTGCAGTCTCACCATCATTCCCAAAAGTAGGCATCGCCTCGACCCACTTCGTAAAGTAGTCTACTGCTACAATAATGTACTTGTGACCTTTTGCGGACCAAAGGAGTTTACAAGTAGTATAATCCATACCCCACTTTGTAAAGAAATTCAGCGGTAATATTTGGAAAAAGGCGAGGCTGGATGAGCGCGCATTTTTCGAATATACACCCCAAACGAGGATGACACTTCTTGACCGATTCAATACAATCTTTGAAAATCGAGGCAGAGAAGTAGCCGGCTGCAAAATATTTTGGTATGTGAAGCCCTGATAAATGACCCCCACAAGCTCCACCGTGAGAATCATTGAGCACAGCCTCAGCTTCTTCGAAAGTTAAGCAGCGTCTTAGGATTGAATCAGCCCCTCGACGGTACAAAGCATCACCAATAATCAGATAACTTTTAGCTAAGTGACGCAGCTTACGACGCTCATCTTTCGAAAAAGAAGAGGGAAACTTCGCAGTCTGGAGATACACGATGATGTCCCCATACCAAGGATCTTGTGGAGAGATCAAAAACAAGTGTTCGTCCGGAAATGACTCATCATAGATCATCTCCTCTCCACAAGGCAACTCAGAGATCAATTCCGCAAAGACTAATGAATTCTTGGATTTGGCAGACATGAACTCTAGATCAAATTCTTGTAATATCACAATCCATCTATTATATTTGCCCCCAATCACTCGCCTGCTGAGGAAAAACTGAAATGGATTGGCAGCTGCCAAGACATAAGTTTTGCGAAGAATAATATAATGCCGGAGTCGCTGCACAGCATGAACTGCTGCTAAGGCTAATTTTTCTATCGGGGTGTATCACAGTTCAGGTCCTACCAGTCCTCGACTAAGGTAGTAAATAACATGCTCAGCCAGAGCATCATCCTCCTGAACCAGAACCATACCAATGGTAGATTATGCTGTAGCCAGATACAAAAGAAAATCTCTGCTATAATCGGGTGGACTCAGTAAAGGAGCAGAGGTCAATGCCTTTTTCAAGGCATCGAATGAGCGTTGAGCATAGTCGTCCCAAAGAAAAGGGACTCCTTTCTTCAACGGTCTCATATATCCCTTTGTAATCTCAGCATAGTTAACGATAAACCTCCGAAGAAAGTTAGACTTCCCTTGGAGACTTTGAAGCCGACGAATTGAAGACGGGGGAGGCAACCGAAGTATTGCCTCAACCTTGAAGGGATCTACCCTTATCCCTTCCCTAGACACGATAAATCCCAACAGCCGACCGGATGTTACCGCGAAAACGCACTTGTTCGGATTCAAACGAATTTTATAGAAACGACATCTTTCAAATATTTTCCGGAGGTGACCTGGATGATCCATCCTCTTTCGAGAATGAGCAGCTAGGTCATCTAAGTATGCCTCGATAATTTTCTTGATGTCGTGGAAGGCGTAAGACATGGCCCGCTGAAAAGTAGCTCCAGCATTTTTAAGACCAAAAGGCATTTTCTTATATGCAAACGTACCCCAGGGACAAATAAATGCGGTCTTATGTTGATCTTCTGGACGGATAGTAATTTGATTATAACCAGAGAAACCGTCCATGAAGGAGAAAATCTCGTTACCGGCACACTCGTCAATAATCTGATCAATGAAGGGTGTGGAGTAATTATCTTTAGGACACGCCTTATTCAGGTCTCTGAAATCGATGCACACTCGAATCGTTCCTTGCTTTTTATCAACGGGAACGGGGTTTGAAACCCATTCAGTCAGAGGAACTGGGAAAATGAATCCCGCCTTAAGCAGCTTTTCAACTTCAGCTTTGATAGCTGCTGCCTTCCTAGGATTAACCGGACGAAGTTTTTTCCTGACCGGCTTAGCGTTTTCATACGTCTTGATCTCATGCTGGACAATAGATGGGTCTATGCCAGGCATTTCCTCATAAGACCAAGCAAAAACATCCCTATACTCTTTGAAGAGTTCGGTATAGATTTGAACTTCTTCACGGGAACATTCAGCTCCAATGAAAACGTTCTCGATAATGTTGGGATTCCTGGAGATGTTCACCGGGATAGTCGGAGAGATCACGGCCATGTTCCCTTCAGCATAAACCTGTGCTGGTGCTAAGGGGCTCAAGACTGGGTGAACAGGTCCAGGAGACTGAGGACTTGGAAAACTAGCTTCGACTTCGCTCAAGTCGGGTAGGAAGTAAGACCGATGATGCAAGTCATCCCACGGTCTCTCTATACCTGTCATTGCTTCCAGGATGGCCTCTTCAGATGGAAGAGTGGTATCTAGACGATCCTGGGCAGAAGAAGAAGTAAGCGTCCAAGCCGGAGCCACATCACCATCCAACTCTTCCGGCGAAAGAGGAGCTGGATCAGACTCTGCAGTGTCAACAACAGACTGATATGCAATCTCAGCTGCAGAAATCGGGAATGCCATTCCACCCACTTGCCCTTCTTCCAATGTGGAAGTTGGAGAAGGTAAGGTCCAAGGGTCCGAAAAATAATGAGTTCGAAAGAACTCTCTTCGAAGGGGAGCCTTGGAGGATGAAATAGCATTAATAGACACTTTAGGAGGAGGAAGATCAAAAGAACCCATCAGGGAAGAATACATTCCAACTCCCAGATTCTCGACAGGCGCCTTAGTATTATCCAACTTAGGCACAGATGAGTCAGAAGGCGCATCCAGGTCTACAGGAGGACAGTCCAGTTGATCCACCGTAACTATCCTCCCTTCGTGGGGGAAATATACTATTCGAAATAGTGAGGATGCAATAGCATCCATATCATATATCCAGTTCCTCCCCAACAGAAGGTTGTAGTCCAAGGCTGCGTCTACTACCTCAACCTCTATGTTTACGGTTTTGCCCCCAAAACAGATGGGCAAAGCCGGGACAATACCATGGGGTCTGTGAGAATGACCATCGAATGAAGTAAGAATAGTGCTAGATGGAACAGCTTTAGGAGATCCTAGTGTCTTCCAGCATGCGAGAGACATCACGCAAGTAGAAGCACCCTCATCAACAACCGTGCGAAAGATATTAGTCTTCCGATACGATGATTTAATATGGAAGGCCATATGATGAGGAAGTCTCTTCTTAAAATTCTTCATATCAAAGGTAATCAGAAGAGAATTTTTCGGATCAATAGCCCCAATGGCGGCGAGCAAAGCACTGCGCTGAGCCGGACAAGACTGGAGTACCTCTAAAGCTGACATAGCACAAGGACTCTGCGCCAGATCTTCTACAATCGAGTAGTTCTGGGCAGCCCTTGCGTTCGGATTAATCGTTGACCGCTTAGAAGATGCTTTCGGCATCCGAGGCATAGACTCAACAGTTGGCTTCGTGATATGAAGCGGCTCAGTAGCATCAGGAACTTCCTTAGCTTTCGAAGATTCTTCTCCGCCATAATCACGGGATCTCGTAGCGACATCCACGTGAGCACTCATCATAAAGATATTCGATGGAATTTCCCCTTCCTGGGCACCTCCAGAGGAAGCCCCGGGATTTTGATTCGCGCCAGCAATTAATTGCTGCCCTTGGGGAAAAGGGTTTGTTAGCACAGCCTGGGAACTAGAAGAACCCTGCTGAGATAACAGGCGCTGAGCATCCTGAATTTTCGGGCAAAGATGTGTGAGATGGTCTCCAGCACAAAGCTTGCACGGAAACTTAACTTTCTTTTTCTCCTTTTGCCCTTCACCAACACGCTCGTTGGTCTTATTAGCATTGCCCTTCCCATTCTTGCCCTTCTTCTTGTTATTACGTCCCTTCTTCTTCCCATCGGACTGTTGATTTCCTTTGGGTTCGGAAGATTGGACAGCATTAATGGACAAAGACTGGGAAGGTGATGAATCAGCAGGCACAGCCTGACCAGAAGAAGCAGATTGTAAAGACAACTGCTGCAATTGAGAAAGCAGGCTGGCTGCACTACTACTGACCGATCCGACAAGTCCGTCACCATGCGGACCGGGTTTGGGTTTCGATAGATCCACTTTGGAGCGAGGAGCATTGGGAAAATACTTGTAAAGCATGCCAGACTGAGAATAGATCAACTCTAACTGCTGGGCCCTAAAGATGGCCTGCTCCTCGGAATATACCCATGACATGGATACATCCTTTGAAATATCTGACTGAAGCGATTTCAAAAACCACTCGAGAAGGAACTCACCTGGAATATGGGCTTTGATAAGCCTCTTCCCTCTCCTCCATTCCTGAATATGATCAGAAATGTGAGTTGCCTCATCCTGCTTAAAATTAGCCAGGAGTTCGGTCCCAGCCTCATATCTGACAGGCAACTGGAAATGGTTAAGAAAAGTGACAGCCAGTTCTCCAAATGTGGCGAAACTGCCCCCAGTGAGCTCTTTATACCACTTTGCGGCATTTCCAGTTAAGGTGCGCTGAAATAATCTCAATCTAATCGAGTCGTCGATCAGAGAGTTCGACGAGCACCATAAGTGGAAAGTGGTGATGTGATCTGCCGGATCTTCACCATTCTTGCCTTCAAACTTAGGAATGTCTGAAGGAAGTTTGGTTGGAACCGGAGGCCACCCCGGACTATACCGAATCGGGTCATTAGTTAACTTCGACAAGTCTGGCAAGTTTAACGTTGCCAGAAATGGTAATCGAGGTGGAGCCTGAGAATTCCATCCTTGATAGGATGGATTTCCCACATTCTGAAAAGAATAGCCTGGATTTGATGAGGCACCAGGCTGCCAGAAAGGACCCGTAGAAAATGGAGAAGAACCTCCTCCCCACGCCGAGTTACTAAAACCCAGACTAGTTCCCCCCGCTGAAGTATTGACTGAAGAGGAAAGCCCCTGGTAGGGGTTCCACGCATTAGACAGAGGAGAAAAAGACTGATAAGCACTCGATGCAGGGAAATAAGCATTCCCTTGAT
Source organism: Pinus albicaulis (assembly GCA_034641835.2). NCBI lineage: Eukaryota > Viridiplantae > Streptophyta > Pinopsida > Pinales > Pinaceae > Pinus > Pinus albicaulis. Next base: position 52,168,269 of record CM076576.1, on the reverse strand, counting down.
GACTCGCGAGGAACTGATTCCCTGCCCCCGACGTTGAAAACATAGGATTCCATCCCATAAAAGCGGTCGAACTTGGCCCCTGAGCCCAAGGGTTGAAACTCTGGGTCTGGGACGTAAAAGGAAACGACCCTAACGAAGGATTGGGACTGGGAATATGCCCAGTCCCAAAGGGGAAACCCCGAAACGAAGCCGATCCACTAGCCATGTTAGACATGGGCGTAGATCCAGTTGCACCGGCAGTAAAGGAAAAAGAGGGATTTCCAGCAATGGACATCCCTGAAACGAAGGGACCAGATTGAGAAGCATATGCTTGGGTGAACCCAGAGCCAAACATAGCAGTGCTAGAAGCACTTGAAGATAGAGCAAGAGTGCCCCCTGCCTCGACAGAAGCAGGGGTCTGAATGCCCGCAGCACTCACGGTAGAAGCCGCGTTCCCAGTCGTGGCCATCGAAAGATAAGAAAGATATGGAAGATCCGGCGGTCTCTCAGACTCCGGTCCGACGTATTGAATAACAAACGGATGATCAAGAGGAAGAGGAGATGGACCTGTAGCTGCAGGCTCAGGTATATCTTCTATCTGAAAATCTTCTTCCTGAGGAAACAATACTCTCGAGGTGAGCGGAACGCTCCTCTCGGAACCAACACCGGAATCAGCAACGAAACCTTCAGACCTTAGTGGAGGATCTCTCTCCACAGCGTCAGACTCTACAGGGTGAAAACCACCTGCTAGATCGCTCCTACGCCTTCTCGAAGAAGGCTCTGCACTCTCGGGAGATAACCCCCGGACTCTCCTCGAACGTCGAGGCGCTTGATCAGCCACTTTTACAAATTTGTTATATTAGACTCAAGAAAAGTGAAAAGCTAGGCAAGCTAGGAGCAAAGAGCACTCACTAAAATCAAAACCCTGAGAAACAGCAAGCAAACAGCCTCCAAGTATTTCCGCTCCGAGTGATGAGGACCGGACACCAAAAATACAGGAAAGCGAAGTATAGGGCCTTCCGAAAGCAGTCTGGGATGATTAGGGCCCAGAACAACTAGCGAAGGTATCAGAAACAGTTACGCCGACCTCCTGACAACAGCCTTTGCCGGCTCAAGCACCCAAGCTTCGCAAGGGCACCCCCCAGAAGTACTGCTGGAAGTGATGCGACGTCTGCCTCAGGTACCACGGGTATTCCCCCCCGCAGTCACCTGTGTGGAACCTAGGAACAACAGCTATGGACACCAATCCGTATCAGAAGCTGGGCGGAACGGTCTTGAGGTTAGATTCAGCTAATCGGAGGGGGGTATCCCTCTTCTTAACCTTCACTTCCCCTCGCGCTTGACTCTCGGATGAGAGCTTTCCCAGTCCACTTCACGGAGTTGGATTTCGCTCAATTAGTAAACTTCTATGTCTGTTTGAGCGGCCTTGGAGAGTTAACTCTCCTCTCTCCTATTCCAAGGCCCTACAACCTAACTAGTTGGTGATTGACACTAAATAAAACTTGCTAGTTGATTTTAGATTTAATCGCTTATTTTAAGGGCTGTTGTATTAAGTCACAAGGATATGGAGTTGAAACCAATGATGTTCTGACGCAAAAGAAATTAATAAAAACCTGACTACATGCACATGCAGTTCTTTGTCTTTCGATGAAGAGCAATTTCTATATAAGTTCTACGAGACTAAAAAATGTATTTTTCTTTTCGAATTACAAACTCAGACTCACAAAAACTAAGAAGCTAACTAAATGATTCAATGTACCTAATGCAAATGACTACAAGCATGTAAATTCTGAGATGCAAAAGTCTCTTGAAACAAGGTGAAATTTCCCAAAAAGGCTCCTTCAATTTTAACTCATCTTTTGCTGTTCAGAAAGCCAATTCTTGCAAACAAGAACTCTTAATATAAGACACCAAAATACTCAACAAGAAGAAGAAGAAATCAAAAGACAACCTCTCCTCAAAATCAAGCTGAAAACTAGAAGCAAGAAACTCCACAAAATTTCCAAAAGATATAACCAAACGAAAATGAAAAGGCAACAACAAAAACAAAAACAAGAAACAATGTTTTTTGAGTTTTTGATATGCAAAAACAAAAAGCAAAACAAATGTTTTTTGGGCTTTTTAGTTTTATAAAACAAGAGCTTCAAAAAAAAACCAAGAACAACTATCACAATCCAAGCCAAAACGAGACCGAATTTCAAGCATAAACTTCAACTATGCTCTCAAACCTTATAAATCTAATGATAGCAAGATCAATAAGAGCAACAGAAGACCAAAAACTCAATCAAACAGCCTAGAGAAATAGTGCAAACTTGGTGCAACACAAAACTCCAAAGAAGCAAGAAAAGTTCTCCGAAAATTGCAACAAAACCCTAGCCTATGAAACTCAAGAAAACCAATCGAAAACAAAGCAAAGAGCGCAATGCAAAGCACAACACAAATATAGGAGCGAGTCAGTGAGCAGAAGCTCTCTGTTTTGATAAAGCAGAACAGCCAAGAACACTCAGAAAGCAATCTTGGAACTCAATCCAGGAGTGCCAGCACCAACAAGGACACTTTGCCAAAAAGATCAGTTTTCGGACAAACGAAAGAGAAACAAGACTTGAAACCACTTCTGTCACACTCCAGTAAGTACAGAGACTCTGCAGACACAGGCCTCCACAGCCAGAAAAGACCAAAAACACCAGAATCTTAAAATTTCAAATTCAGCCTAGTTATACGCGACCTTGCAGTTATGCAACCAGCGTGTATACGCGTCTGTGTGGAGGGAAACTCGCGTATACGCGGATCCTTCTACACAAACTCGCGGGTATACGCGACTGTGTGCAAACAAAAAAGCGTATACAAAGAAAGATAATGAAAAACAAAAAAGAAAAGTCTGGGAAAGACACCAAGACTTCAGACTGACTGCAAGAAAGCAAACTGGACTGTAAAAGACAGAAAAAATTGTTGGCAACCTACCAAACAGATGCAACAACCCAACAGGAGAATCACAAAAATGTGATCCCCAGTGGAGTCACCAGTTCTGTTTCGGGGAATTAACACCCTAGAGGTTGGTTGGGATTCAACCTCCACAGAGCAGGGGCGTACTACTTAACAGAGACTCACACGATCATGCACATTCATAAGAACTAAATAGAGCAGAATGAGAGGTTTACCCGTTGGTCCTACATTTGAAGTAGATCCACGTGGAGTTCAAACTCCCTGCAACCGTCCTTCCTCCTTAACCTGAAACACAAGAAGAAACCAGCACAAAGGACAAGTTGTACAGCATATTTCTACTCTATATGTTAGTGAGATTCATATAAAACATTAAATAAATCATAATGAATGCTTGTATAACAAATATTCTTCATACACTAAAGCATACACTAACATGTTTATTTCGGGAACAGCATGATACTTTTGTATTATAAATAGTACGTACAAAAGTAATCAAGAGGAGAGATCACCTGATCCTTCCAAGGCCTTCGCAGACCGTCGTCCGGATCCGTCCAGCCCTTGCCTCGCTAAGACTCCTTCCAAACTGGTGCATACGAGATAACATATAAAGGGATGTATATCTCAAGGAAAGAAGGGTTTCCTACAATGAACTGGGAAAGTGCAGGAGGCACGGGGAATCAGACTTGGATAGGGAATACCAACAGAGTATAATATCAATAATTCTCTCTCCCTTAGGCCATACACATGAGGGCTTTTTATAGTCCCTCCAAGTAGTTTCAGCAGTTGGAAACAGTTGGCCACGGGCTGGGGTGGTTGAACTACCTGAGTAACCATCAACCCAGCGCGAAATTAGGGATTTTTTATATATTTTTTAATCATTTTAATGGCATACGCGAAAAAGTCTAGCTGTACTCGCGTATACACGCGGAAAAACACGGGCATAGTCGCGTATGGAGGATTTTACACTGTTTTTAAGTGAATTTGTCCAAGTCTGTAGGAATGGGTGCCCATAAAGCCATGAAGCAATCATGAATCATGTCAAGGTGAGAAATGATGCTATAACAGTATCGGAGCAGGTCTAGGCTCTCAGTCAAAGAAGCATGAACTCGCTTTCTTTGCTGTAGAAGTTGTAAGATTGGTTTGAGAAACATATTTCTCTAGCTCTGAGAAAGCTTCTATTTTACATAGTCAAGAAGATTGTTTTTTTTAACACAGTCAGAATGGCAGCAGTAGGTACAGGCCTGAGAAATCCCCAACTACCACAGTTTAATGGGAAGAATTATGATTATTGGGACAGTACAATGAGAGCCTTGTTTAATTCACAAGATATAAGGGAGCTGGTGGAACAAGGTTTCCAAGAACCAGCAGACACAACAACGCTAGATGCTTTGACATCGGTAGAAAGAGACTTGTTAAGAGATAATAGGAAGAAGGACTCCAAATCCCTCTTCTATCTCTTTCAAGAAGTGCATGAGAGTATTTTCTGAAGGATTGTAGTAGCAAAAAGTATAAGGAGCTGTGGGATATTCTCAAAACAGTCTATCAAGGCATGGAGAAGGTGAAGACAACAAAGCTACAAATGTTGAGGAGAGACTTTGAAACTATTTGTATGAAAAATTCTGATAATATAGACTCATTTTTCACACATGTGATTGGGTTGGTCACCCAGATAAGGTCTCATGGAGAGACACTTAAGGAAAGAATAATAGTGGATAAAAACTTGAGAAGTTTACCCTCAAGATTTTATGCCATAGTAGCGTCAATAGAAGAGAAAAAGGATCTCTCACAATTTTTAGTGGATGAGATTTGTGCATCCCTGATGTCTGATGAACATATACTGAACAAAATAGAGAACTCCTCAATGGAGTATGATTTCAATAAAAAAATTTCTTTTGGTCGAGGTAGAGGTCAAGGAAGATCAACCTACCGAGGAAAAGGAAGAAGCCCATAGACAAGTGGAAGGAGTAGCCCTGCAAGCACAAGTGGAAGCAGCAGCAACCAGAATCAAATTGAAGGCTCAAGCCAACACCAAGCACAAGTAAAAAGGTATGATAAATCCCAATTCCAATGTCATTATTGTAAAAATTATGGGCACTATGCCAATGAATGTAGAAAGAAAAAAAATTACATGATAATAGGCAAAATTAAAATTTTGCAAAAGAAGATAAGAACCAGAGTAATGTGCTTTTAACATGTAATGTAGCACAAGAAAAACAAGATTATGTATGGTTCTTAGACTCAAGTGGTAGTAACCACATGACTGGAAACATAGCGGTGTTTTCTAATCTGGATGAAAATGTGAAATCTGAAATGATAACAGGGACTAATAGTAGAGTCTATGTCAAGAGAAAAGGAAGAGTATAAATACTCACAAGGAAGGGAGAAAAGAAGTATGTGCCATATTTCTATTATGTACCTAGCCTGATATGTAACCTTCTAAGCATTGGACAGCTCCTCAACAAGGGCTACAATGTGTTTTTTAGGAATGATGTCTGTACTATCACAGACATACCTCCAAGTAATAGGGTCATTGCAAAAGTGCACAGGAAAAAGAATAGGATGTTTACTCCCAAGCTTAGAACAGACTTGAAGGAAGGAGGTGTGGTAGCAACAATTGCACAAGAGGTCTTTCAGGAAGAATTGAAAGACGAAAACTAGTTATGGCATTTGAGGTTTGGACATCTCAATTTTAGAGGTTTTAATCTCTTTCATAGAAAAGGGATGGTAAAAGGATTACCACTCATTGAGAAACCTGATAGCATATGTGAAACATGGAAAATTTTAGGGGCTAATATTCATAGGTGGGCTAATTTTCCATGTTTTTTCCAAAAAAAAGATTCGTCAATTTCCATTTTTTATCAAAATGATTTGCCCAAATTTTACAATGTAAAATTATTTTAACTTAAAAATTGCCAACATTATATAGAGAGTATATAGAAAACCATTATAAATTTTTATAATTTTACAAATATATCAATAAACATTTTATAATTTTCATATTAGGGACTAGTGAGATTCGCCAATGTTTTAAACTTCAAAATAATTTCCCATCCTTAAAATTTTCCCTGATGTGAAAGCTGCATGCTGGGAAAACAACATAGAGAAGGATTCCCAACATGGAAGAGTATAAGGGCAAAAGCACTCTTAGAGATTGTCCACTCAGATTTGTGTGGACCAATGCAAACACCATATTTAGCTGGAAGCCATTATTTTTTGACATTCATAGATGATTACACTAGAAAGGCATGGGTGTATTGCTTGAAACAAAGGAGTGAATTGTTTGAATAGTTCTACGAGAAGCTCTTATTGAGAAATAGAGTGGGCACACATCAAAATTCTGAAAACTGACAGAGGTGGAGAATATATCTCCAAAGATTTCATACATTTCTGTAGGGAGAATGACATACACAAGAAGTTTACCACAAGGTACACACCATAGAAAAATGATGTTGTAGAAAGGAAGAATAGGACCTATTAGGGTCCTAAAAATATAGGATTCATAATTTTGAATTGAATTTTGATAGTCTTTTAAAATATGTACATACCTTTCTTTCTACAAGTTGTTTTCCCATATTTTGAAAAAAATAAAAAATAAAAAATAAATGAAAAAATAATAAAAAATCAAAAAAGAGGGTAAAAAGTCCTAAAAGAAAGATCAAAGGACTTAGAAAATATATACCCCAAAATAAAAAAGATGAAAATAAGACCTAAAAGTGAGCAAGTCCAAATGCCACTACTTTTACTTTTTTGAAAAATAAATGATTATGGCAGAGTGTCAATAAATGGCATAATCCTTGATAGGTTAAACTGTTTAATATTAACCTGTCATGTTTTCAATTTCATGTTTTAGATAGTGAATAAAGATTTGTCAGACAGTTTAATCCTGACAAATCAGTAGATAGGTAGAGAATGATGAGGAGCTCAATAATTTAATCTGAGCCCTCAGATTAAATAATGTAGATTTAGATAGTTTTATGCTTTAAAAGAATAATTTTTTTAAGTTTTCAAGCCTAAATGCACCTGCAAAATGAAGAAAAAATGTTAGAATAAGGCTGGGTAGGTAGAATGCAGTGGAAAAAGCATGTAATAAATGATCATTTGGTAAAATCACTAATTTCCCATCCCCCATAAGTATTCAGTACTCTAGGCTATCAGTCAAACAGGCTCAGAGCATTTCTCTGACTTTTGCTGGGACTGGACCCAAGGCTCGATGACTCTTTAGTTAAGAATATTGAGTTCTTATGTTAAATCCATATTTATTATCATTCATCCTTCATTCATACATTAAAATCCCTTTTCCTAAGTAAAGACACATTCTTACTTAGCGAAGATTAAAATCCCATATAATTAACTTCATCCCTTGAGAAGCATTCATAAAATCCTCAAAATTACATCTATCCTAAGTATTGGTGAAATAAAATGAAGATGAGCAATGCTTTGCTTTTTACACTTTACTTAGAGATTTTGTGTATTGTTTTTTTACATTACACTACCCTTTCATATTAACTTTTAACATATTTTATTAAACCCCTAAGAAATACCCTATCCTACTTATTAATTCTCTATATTTAAAATACCCCAAAAAAACCCACTATTACAATGATTTAGACCAAAGTTTATTGTCCATGTGCTCTGTAATGTTCCAAAATTTTCATGAATAAATTGGAACATTAAATTTTATTCATATTGTGTAGTAGATGAATAAAAAGGAAGACGAGGCCTCTTGACATGAATAAAACCCTTCCTAATGTAAAAATGGAATCTTTGAGCAGCTTATTTAGCACCTCCTAGTGTGAAAAGGGCCAATTGCATGAGGACAAGGTCAAGTTGACCAAGTCAACCAACGCAGCCTAAGGAGTTGTAGCTTGCCTAAGAAGGCAGCGTAGTTTTGGAGGGAAGAGATTCAAATGAAGCTGGAAACGGTAAGAGGTGGGACCAAAGGTGAAGGAGCTCACAACTACATAAGGAGGAGAAAGGCAGCTTTGTGGGGCTAGTTTGTGTATTTAGATTTCATGTCTGCCTAGACATTTTCCGCAAACTCCTACTACTCAGCAGAGTTTGGAGGGATTCCTCTTTAGGAATTCGTTCTCCTTCAATCACTTGAAGGGGGTTGTGCTTCATTTCTCCTACATATGGACGGTAGGCCAAGAATTTCTCACATCTGCAGCGTTATTTCTGTAGCAGAGGACGTTGTGTAGCTGGACAGTGCAGTGAGAGGGTTGTTTCATCTTCTCTTGTGCATTTCTATTCAGTGGAGGGAGTTTCTCTCGAATTAAGGGAGCTTCATAGGAGATTTAAGAGTTCATTTCAGATCTTGGCATGTGGCCAACTCATGCTCTATCCATGACAGTGCAGTTCACTGGGTAAACTACGTTATTTTTGTGAGAGCAGCAGCTGCAGGGTTTGATCCCTTGCTTGAGATCTCATCCTTTGGAGGAAGGACCAACCCTTCTCCTGAAAAGCTCTATATTCCATTCCTCTTTTTTATTTTTATATTCTCAGTCATATTTATATTCAATATTGCAATGGATGTGTTTTCTACCTACATATATTTGCATATCTACACTTGTACACTTGTATTTTCATGAAACCCCTTGTGGGTGATCTTTACTGTGTATAAAGAGGAAAGGAATCACTTTTTCTTAGCCATTGGATGCTTGTTCATTTCAGATCTAATATTTCATGTTATTCTCTACATAAACCCTATATAAAATAATGTTGCTCTTGATTTAGTGGTTTCTACATAAGTTAGGCTATGGGGTTAAGCTCATTTGAGGCACATAGAAATAGGGAGATATGTTTATATGAGATAGAGTCATTTTTTTTACCTCCAATTATCCATGTGAGCTATATATCATGTCTACTGAGGGATATAAGTCCCATTTCTCACTTGTATATCGTTATTTTCTGAAGACAACTGTTTGGTGCTCAGATGTTGCTGCAATTTTCAGCTAGTTCACTATGGGAGATCTGAATAACCCACTTAAGGTTATTTCTTTGAGCCTACATTTAGCAAGGAGGTTAAATCATATATTTTTAAATGCAACACATCAGTTTTTTTCCTTATTTTCACATCTGCTTCCTTATACAGCGTCCCCAAGGAGCTGCTGCAGCAATTTCCTGAGTAGGGAAAATCACATATCTGTAGACAGAGACTGCAAAAGGATAGGTAGACTCTGGTTCTCTCCCTTCTTTGGAAGGAGACATAACCAGTAAATTCCTCAGCATTCCATCTCTGGCACAACATGATATTTCTGAAAAAGGGATATTACAGTGGTATCAGAGCATGATCTCTGGCACTGCCTGTGAGATCAAGCTTTCAGAAAACTAAAGAGAAGAGAAAGGAGCAGCCATCTTGGCTTAGTCTACAAATTTCATATCCACCCAGAGAATGCAAAGAAGAGGAGAACAAATATGGATAGGATGAGGTTACTCTCATCCATTTTTCAGATCAGGAGTGAGCCTCTCCAAAGGGGCTCAACCAATGGGAAAGAAAGGTGTAGTGAAACTCCAAGAGGGTTTCAAGATGAAAGAAGCTGCAGTGAAACCTCTAGAGGGTTTCAGGACGAAGGAGAATATGAAATCACTTCCTATTCTCATGGAGGAAGTGAAGAGTATGGAGGGCCACAAGAGGAAGTGGATAGATGGCCAAAGGGGGAGGAGCATTCTTCTCCACTTGAGGAAGCTTCTTCCAGCGCTGTCCAATTCATAGAGGAGTATCCCACCATATCAACAATTGGATCAGCCAACAAATCAGAGAGGGGGACTCTTGCAGCGATACAAGATGTCTCAAAGACCCACCAAGGTATGCAAAAATTTCCATGCAGTGACAATTCAGAAAATTTTATAGGAGGTTTGGGAACTTTGCATTTACATGGCCCAAGATCGAAACATCATGCTGATAAAGAGGAGCAAGGTTGCATAGCACTTTTTAACTAGTTCTTGGTCCAAGAAAGGATTAGCATTCATTATTTTGCATCCTTATTGAGCTGCATGCATCATGTGGAGTTGTGGTGCAAGGTTGTGGGAGACATCATGCATTATGTGCCATCTCCTAAGGATGTCTTGTCCTTAGCACACTTGGATTCTTGTGGATTCAAGGGTTTGATTGGTGAGAGGCCTTTCTTGGAAACTATTCAAGGGGTTACATCTCAACATGCCATGAGGTGTAAGGAGGAATTCTTGCTTTGGGATAATGGCAGTCTTCATTGGGAAGATACCAAAGGAGAGAAGGATTGGGGATAGTCATATCTTGATAAAGGAAAGTGGATTGAGAGAAAGAGGCTTGTGATCCACTTGCATAACTATGATACAGGGCAGCAAGAGGAAAAGTTGTGTTGGCTCCTAAGGAGAGAGTTTGGCCATCATGATACATGTCCTTTTCTCAAGGGTATGTGGATGGAAGGAGTTTGGTAGGATACTTTGATCATGGGACAGCAAGGGGTATGGATGCATTATGATGGTAGGGTCATTTTTTTTCCACCACTTATGATGAGGGACGAAGGTATGAAGGGCTAGTAAGGATATTTTTTGCTTCGGAGGATTGGGAGAAAGCAAGGGAAAAATTGCTCTCCCAGTTGGCATAATGTTGCAAGGGTGAATTATGGCACTATCATGGTGCAAGAGGTGTTTTAATCATGGAGGATACCCCTCATATATGGTAGCATTATGGATATTACCTTTGACAAACTACATGTCAAAGGATGGAGCTATATTTTGGCTAGAGCTTGCTTGCATGAGTCAACAGCATTGTCTCTTGGGAGCAGTGACCTATGGATGAAATGTTCCCAGTGGAAGTGTGGGGGATCCATAACCCACAATTCCCAGGATCATTTCATATCTCTTGCACTTGATGGAAAAAGAGGAGGTGAGATGGACAAGGTAGTCATATATTACTATGCTACATTCTTCTTGACTTGGATCCCCAAGCATGAGAAGAAGGATTTTCTTGAAGCACCTAGTTCATTCCTCCTCATGGGAGCATGCCAAACAACTATGGAGGGTTCATTCATGGATCCATACATCATTTTAATCTCGTAATATGGTAAGAAATATTTTTTTACATTGGCTGATTTTCATACTCTTACCATTAATTTGCAGTGCATGGCTCTACAAGAGGGCAACCTTATCAGATTGCTCCATGAAAAAAATTGGGCCAAATTATATGATGGAGGCAGCCATATTTCACATGGCCTTTGGAAAGTGCTTTTCCATTGCATACATTTTCAACTAATTTACATTGTCAGCCATGAGTCACAAAGAATTTTTCCATGTAAATTTCTGAAGCAGCAACTTGGAAAATTGCGCTGCCACTATTGGGGAAACAGTTGGTACTTCCTGGCATCACATGAGACCTTCAGCATTTTCCCCATTTGGTTGCTGATCATGTATTTTTGTGCTGATGTGGATCTTATTTACATTGGGAGCATGATTGGAAGGATGACACATGAGTTGGGAATGTCCTTAAAGGGGAAGGATTCCCACATTTTCTGCATTACATGTTCTAAGGGGAACATGAGAAAAACTATGGCTACCACAGCTAAGTATTTGTTTCATTTTGAGGTGGACCATAATTTTGATGATAATTCATTTTATAATCAGGGGAAAGTGATAAAATATGACTTGTATTTTCAGCTGACCCATTCAGCCATTTAGTTTTTACTAGTGAATGTGAGAATTTTCACCACTAGTCATTTAGCAACATACTACTTGCCATGCCATTTTCTAAAGGAGCAATGGATGAGATTGCACTATGTCCTCTTGAGAATTTGTTGGTATCATACAGCAACATTCAAAGCCTACATAAAACATCTCAATTGGACATTCTATGATGACCATGTCCTATTCATTATGGAAGGAATGTTTTGGGGCAGCTTGTTCTTCAATGTTGGAGGAGAAATCCTTGGCGGATTGCTCTACATTTTTCCACTTGAGGGCAATACCTTTGCAGCCCATGAACAGCAAATAATATACACTATTCATAAGTGGAGAGGAGGATAGCATGGGATAGGCCTTCCTACCTATCATGTTCAGTCATTCAGCCCACCTACACTTCAGGAGCCAAAGGTGGAGGGGATTCTTCATGAGTTACCATGCTGGAAGGTGACTCATTATATATGGATGATAGCTTGGGGGTGGAGGTTTCACTTTGGGGGAATAATATTTCCCATGCATATTACACTCCATGCCTTGAGAAGACCTCTAGACCACACATGGTTGTCTCCTTGAGCACTTTCCTTCTCATGATCTTAGTCATTTGGGGTGTTTCACCAAATGCTAGTCTCTATGCCTAGGAGAGGCACTATGGAGTTTCATGGATGAGATGGCATAATATTATTTGGAGGATTACATCATATTATGATGCTACCATAGGAGGTAAGGAGATTCACTCAGTTCTATCCTTGCAGTTTCTTGAGGACAAGCAACATTTGGGAGGGGAGGACTGTAGTGTTCCAAAATTTTCATGAAAAAATTGGAACATTAAATTTTGTTCATATTGTGCACTAGATGAATAAAAAGGAAGAGGAGGCCTCTTGAAATGAATAAAACCCTCCCTAATGTAAAAATGGAATATTTGAGTATCTTATTTAGCACCTCCTAGTGTGAAAAGGGCCAATTGCATGAGGACAAGGTCAAGTTGACCAAGTTAACTAACGTAGCCTAAGGAGGAGTAGATTGCCTAAGAAGACAATGCATTTTTGGAGGGAAGAGATTCAAATGAAGATGGAAACCCTAAGAGGTGGGACCCAAGGTGAAGGAGCTCGCAAATACATAAGGATTAGAAAGGTATCTTTGTGGGGCTAGCTTTTGTATTTCGATTTCATGTCTGCCTAGACATTTTCTGCAAACTCCTGCTGCTCAGCAGAGTTGGAGGGATTCCTATTTAGGAATTCCTTCTCCTTCATTGAGTGATCTCTTAAAGGGGGTTGTGATTAATTTTTCCCACATCTGGATGGTAGGCCAAGAATTTCTCACATCTGCATTGTTATTTCTATAGCAGAGGACGTTGTGTAGTTGGGCAGTGTAGTGGGAGGGTTGTTTCATCTTCTCTTGTGCATTTCTATTCAGTGGAGGGATTTTCTCTTGCATTGAGGGAGCTGCATAGGATATTTCAGAGCTCATTTTAGATCTTGGCATGTGGCCAACTCATGTTATATCCATGACAATGTATTTCACTGGGTAAACTGCGTTATTTTTGTGAGATCAACAGCTGTAGGGTTTGATCCCTTACTTGAGAGCTCATCCTTTGGAGGAAGGGCCAACCCTTCTCCCGGAAAGCTCTATATTTCATTCTTCTTCTGTATTTTCATATTCTCAGTCATATTTATATTCATTGTTTCAATGAATGTGTTTTCCAGCTACATATATTTGCATATCTGCACTTGTACACTTATATTTTCATGAAACCCCTTGTGCGTGATATTTACTGTGTATAAAGAGGAAAGGAATCACATTTTCTTAGCCATTGGATGCTTTTTCATTTCAGATCTTATATTTCATGTTATTCTTAGCATAAAACCTATATAAAATAACATTTTTCTTGATTTAGTTCTTTCTGGATAAGCTAGGCTATGGGGTTTAAGCTCATTTGAGGCACATAGAAATAGGGAGATCTGTTTATATGAGCTAGACTTATTTGTTTTACCTCGAATTCTGCATGTGAGCTGGATATCATGTCTAATAAGGGATAAAAGTCCCATTTCTCACTTGTATAGTGTTATTCTCTGAATACAGGAGTTTGGTGCTCATATGTTGCTGCAATTTTCAGCTAGTTCACTGTGGGAGATCTGAATAACGTGCTTAAGTTTATTTATTTGAGCCTAAATTCTGCAAGGAGGTCAAATCATATATTTTCAAAGGAAACACATGAGTGGTTGGCCTTATTTTCACATCTACTTCCTTATACAATGTCCCCAAGGAGCTGTTGTAGCAATTTCCTGAGTAGGGAAAATCACATATCTGTAGATAGAGACTACAAAAGGCTAGGTAGCCTCTGGTTCTCTCCCTTCTTTGGAAGGATACATAACCATTAAATGCCTCAGCAGTCCATATCTAGCACAGACCTGTGATATTTATGAAAAAGGGATAATACATGCTCAATTAAAAACCCAAATTATACACCCTTTGGTCTAAACTATCTTTAAATAAATATCCTGCCCCTATGGTCTTTAAACTATTCAAAAAAAATTTAAATACATATAATGAAATAAATCACACCCATTATGTTTTTATTAAGACATCTTACAAATGTTTTGAATAAAACATATTAACCCCCGCAAATAACCATTATTCCAAAGCTTTGAATCGAATAAAACATTTATAAAGTTCAAAAGCTTTAGTCCCTTATACACAAAACACCCCCCCACATAATTTATAGCCCAAGTCTTTGAAATAAACCTATGTTTTCATAAAGACTAAACCCTTGCCCCGTATGAATAAAACCTTGCCTCTTTATATAATCAAAACTTTACCTGCATATATTTCATAAAGGTTTAAACCCATGTTTTACCTATATGCGCGCATATATGAAAGCCCTGGTCCCACACCGTCCCATTCAGTGCAACTCCCAGAGAAATATCATCCCTTCGATTTTATCCTTCTCATCCGAAGGTTGAAACACGATCTCACATTGAAAACATGCCCGACCACCCGAGCTCCAAAATGCATGCGAAATAGGTGGTTTTGCGAAAAATCCTCCCCTCGACGTGGCCTCCATTTATTGGATCGCATTAGTTTTGCTCAAATCCGCTTACCACCATAACCCCGCGCGATAACCACTGCTTGGTTTTTCCATTTGAATTCTGAAACTTCCCTCCTTCCTGATGTGACTTGCATTCAATGCCAAGGGTTGATACAACTGAAATGTTTATTAAACATTTGTATATGAATTTTTCATTCTTCTACCTTCTTTCATTTAAAACCTATGCCTTATGCATTACCTCTCCCCACTGTATAAACTATGTTAAAACCCCTGGTTGCCATTTTTATGCCTGATACCTCCAAAATTTACCAGAGGACACCCGTGAAGACTGATTGAGGAGCTGCACCTTGCACTAGAAAAGATACTGCAGAACCTATCAAATGCCTCAGAGCCATTTTTGAATCATTTTGAAGATTGGAATTAAAGGATGAATTCAAGGATAGAACTATATTATGCGTATAAGAACCCCTATCTAAGCCAAAAATACTTCTATAAACAGTGTAAGCTTGCAAAAGTGTACAAAAAACCTAAAAACAGAGTTCCTAAGACCTGAAGGTTAAAATTGCGAGAAAACCCCTGTTATGGATAGAAATACTTTCACTATATTCCCCATTCCATAAAAAGCATTATTAGCTTCCCTTGTAGACTTGGATTTCATTAAAAAAAAAATTACTTTTGCAGGTTATTATCAGAATATGGAATTGAGCCAACAGTGTCAATACTAGTTGACAAAATTGTTTGCTCCAGATTCTCATATTTTAATTCAAAAGCTTCATTCAACCAACAGTTTGTATACAAAGAAAGAATAAAATCAAGTCGGAGAGAGATCAGAATGATGAAATGTTCACAGTAAATGGAAAAAGTGAAATCATAATTCGCAATGACAGTGAAAACAGAATAGTAAAAAAGCATTAGAGTTAAAGTGTATGAGGTAAAAGTCAGAGTGAAAGTTAAACAAAGTTACAGTGCAGTCAAGGTAAAATAGTAGAAGTAAAAAAAGAGGCATTAATGGTTAAATGGAGATGAAAATACTTTCAACAACGATGAAATTTATCCAAAGTGAAAGTAAAAACAGTTAAAAGAACAAAAAGGTTAAAAGATGAAAACAGAGCAAGAAGGAACGTTTTTGTAGAAATTTCTTGTTTAAGTCATTGTTTTGGAGAAACTGTTGTAACCAATACAATATGAATTTTGAAAAAATGAAGGAGTTTTATGTTCTTAAGATCTCCAAATACAAAAACCTCTCTCACTTTTCTAACAGCCATTATGGGTTGGGAAATATTAAACAATATTAGAAAGCACTTTTTCTAGAAAATTCCTATTAAGTCATCATGTTTGAGAGACGATTGCGGCCAATAAGAAATACATCTTACAAAAATAAAGGAGGTTTTTGTTAATAAGTGACCTATATACAAAAACCTATCTCACTTTGTGCACAGGTATTACAGAATGAGAGATCCATGTGCATATTTACAACCTATTTTTCAGACTCTATAAAATGTTGTTTTACACATCGTTTTTCAAAGCCTATTGTGAACATATGGAGTAGAATTGTAGGGAACGGAGAGATTTTTATCTCACCAACATATTCATATAAAATAACCTCTTTCACTTTTTACATATCTATTTCGGATTGAGAAATAAAAAGGTATAATTGGAACCCAAGTTTGCAGAATTTCTGGAGTAGAATGCACAAAGAAAGGAGACAGTTAGTGACTTGGATGCCTCATCATCAGCTAAGACTTGAGATCAAATTTGAATTCTCCTATTTTTCATCACCTATCCATAAAAAATAGTGCCAAATAGATTCATTAGTTTTGAGTGTCCTATACTTAAGTTATATTTATGTAAAACAGTTGGAGATAATTGTAAACCAATCTTAATATTTTTTCAAGATATTCTAGTTTAGAATTTTTATAAATACTTCACTCTTTGAAGTATTTTTGGTGGAATAAAATTTTTGGATTTACTATAGACATTTTTTTGAACATTGGAGGCTATTGTTTGTTTGAATTCGAAGTAGAAAACTATACAAGCTGACTAGCATCATAATTCAAGATCCTTGTGATAAGCTAATGAGTGAAGTACTTCCTACTTGTCATTGTTTCCTTTTCTAAGTTTCATGCATTCATTTTATGTTTTTTCTGTCTGAATGTGTAACTAGGAGTATTACTACAGGATTATTCTAGTGCTCCCTATCTTTAACTTGTTGCCATTTTAATGTTTTCTTCTCATTTATGGTGCAAAGAACCCTTAATTGCTCCTTCTCCTGTTTGACATTTTCCTTCTACTTGAATTTTCTGGATCAAAGGATCCTTAAGTGCCTTTTATCCCAATCATACCACCTCACAAAAAAACCACTTTCCTAAATCTCTGAGGGTTATCTATCTTTCCATGAATATATTTGTACCTTTTTGGCCTTGATTTCTAGTGCTCCTAGCTTGATTTAGACCCCATAGCCCAATGGACAAGTAGATTTATCTCTATCTTACCTCCAAGTGATTTTTTCCCACCAAACCCTTTAAACCAAAACGAAATTGTACTTTCATAACTAGCCTAAGATTATAAATCAAAAGAAAGTTAAACTTTAAAGAGAGAGCCCTCTCTGAACCCTAGGAAGGCTAGATTCTAGAGTTTGAAGTAGGTTTGTGGTTACCTCAGACTATTTCTCTTGAACCTGGAGAAATTACTGAGTGATAACATAATGGCGACTTTGCTTGGGAAGACTAAAATTTTCTTCAAAAATATGTTACAGGTTCAGATCTGATCTATGATGGTGGATAGTGATCAGACACACAAAGGTTAAAAATCATCCACCTAGCGACTCCAAATCAATTTCGCAATCAAGACTCCACTGGAGGAATGAACCTGAAAGAACAATATGGAAATATCAGGCTTTCAACTTGGATTTTAATCCAAGACATTATTTTCTTTCTCATTAAGAATTTTTTTCAATATATATTGTATTTTATAGAAGGATCTAACTTGGTTGTATAGATACAGTGGCCCTTATTTATGACTAATTTTCAAGATGACCCAAGAATAAAACACAGGTATGCTCAAATGAGCAGATATCACATACTTGGATTTCCACATAAACTACCAAAGGTAAATTGGGATAAAAAATTTCCTATGTTTCAAGATGAGAATATTGATGATCCTTTGTTACATCTCATTAATTTCATATACACTCATGGAGATTGAAGGGTGATTGGCATGAGGATTGCCTCATGAAGCTATTCATGGCAACCTTAGAAGGTCAAACAAGGGAATGGTATGAAGCTCTCAAACTTGCTCGTTTATTTTCTTTAAAGTTTTTTCATAAGGTATTTTATGAGCATTACAAAGAAGATTTTCCATCATTATCATTAGCTGAAAATTGTTGTGATCAAGCTAAATATATCATACATTACCTTAAAAATATTGATGAGGATTTTGGAAATTGGCATCCTGAAGATTTATTAGAATAAGTCCATAAATTTCATTCTCAAATTAAGTGTCATGATAATCAAGAGGATTTTATCAAAGATGAAATATATCAGGAGATGAATCAAGATCCACAAAGCCCCTCTATAGTAACAACTGATGTTTCATATAATGTTTTGAATGAAGTTAAAGAAAATATTCAACCTCATGATCATTTTTTACATAAGAGAGAAAAAAAATTTTATTCAAAGATAAAAATTCAAATATTCCCACCCCCCTCACCGAAGAAGAAACCAATTTGCTTCTAAACATGCAACCATCCTCAAAATGTTTACATAATGAAGAAATTTTTTCTACTTATTCTAATTTTTATGTATGTACTAAAGTTTTAACCCATGAAGAGACAAAAGAACAGGTTGATGCTCATTTTTTTCTACCTTCCCAAAAACTCCCACTGCCTGATAATACTCCTATTGAACAAAATGACGACCTTCAAATAGAATGCAACCAATCTAATCAAGATATATCAACATTACTGGAAAAGAAATCTACTGATCTAATGTGTACAATTGATGACATTCCTTCTTCTGAATATTTGCCTTAGTATGATCAGTATGATGATAATTATGTTCTCCAAATTCAAGCTAACTTCACAGAGAAATCACTAGCTAGTTTGTGGGATGAGGAAGTTTAGTTTCAGCAGCTCAAATACAGTGATCAAACAATACACATCAAATATGGGAGTGAAGAAGAAAGTTCAGAAATTTTGAAAGAAAGTTCTATACCATTATGCTCTAAAGCACTTCAGTTTTTAAAGGATCAACAACCCCTAGAAATCTATGAAGTTCCATTAAAACCCATATATAAATTGCAGCAACCTTTCAAAGTTTTTCATGATCCAATAGCAGATATGTTGGATAATTAATGCATTCAAAGTCCTTCTTCATTTATTGACTATGAGATTCAAGGTCAAGATGATAAAAAATTCCTCAAAAAAACATTTTCATCAGTAGAAATATCATCACAAAGCTTATCTGAAAATCTGAAAGTATCTCATAACAATCATAGGTTGATTTTGCAAGGGAATAAAGTTAAAAATGACAATTTAGTCTCATGGCATGGAGGTCATCCAGAACATATGTACATTTATTTAGATCAGTTAAACATTGGTGTATATACCTTGGAAGATCATTTTAAAAGGTTTCTAGAGTAAAAAAAGGAAATCAAGTATTTCCTTATTCTCTCATTTGTTGACAAGTTTCTAATAGGTTGCAGAATTGCAGTTTTGACAATCAACAAGCACATGCAACAAAATCTATCAAAGTACATAATTCTTGAATGGTTGCATTGACTATTTCATTTTACCTAACCAGCAGTTGGAAAGATGATTAGAGTAAGTAGGTAGATGAGTGAAAATAAGCTCAAAGCTCTGAGCATTTTTTCAATATTCAGTTTTCAGCTAGTTTTGAAATAATTCATTAAGATTTAAAGCCAAGGAGAAGGTCCTAAAGATATTTAAGATCTATCAGTTTGGTTTGAGAATTGTAGTATGTTCTTTTAGTTTCAGATCAGATTTCAGTTTAAAGAAAAAGGACTAAATTCAGTTCAAGAGTTTCAGTTACAAAGATTTTATAACAAAACAAATGCATGTTTGGGATTGGCTCAAAGGATCAGGCTACTAGTCAACGGTGTTCTTGACATCTCATAAGGAGATGCCATCCCCATGTGAAGCCACTGTTAGGGTCCTATAAATATAGGATTCATAATTTTGAATTGACTTTTGATAGTCTTGTAAAATATGTACATACCTTTCTTTCTGCAAGTTGTTTTCCCATATTTTGAAAAAAATAAAATATAAAAAATAAATGAAAAATAATAAAAAATCAAAAAGAGGGTAAAAATTCCTAAAAGAAATATCAAAGGACTTAGAAAATATAGACCCCAAAAGAAAAAATATGAAAATAAGACCTGAAATTGAGCAAGTCCAAATGCTACAACTTTTACTTTTTTGAAAAATAAATGGGTAGAGTGTCAATAAATGGCATAATCCATGATAGGTTAAACTGTTTAATATTAACTTATCATGTTTTCAATTTCATGTTTTAGATAGTGAATAAATATTTGTCAGATAGTTTAATGCCGACAAATCAGTAGATATGTAGAGAATAATGAGGAGCTCAACAATTTAATCTGAGCCCTTGGATGAAATAAGGTAGATTTAGATAGTTTACGCTTTAAAAGAATAAATTTTTTAAGGTTGCAAGCCTAAATGCACCTGCAAAATGAAGAAAAAATGTTAGAATAAGGTTGGGTAGGTAGAAAGCAGTGGAAAAACCATGTAATAAATGATCATTGGGTAAAATCTCTAATTTTTCATTCCACATAAGTATTCAGTATTCTAGGCTATCAGTCAAACATGCTCAAAGCATTACCCTGACTTTTGTTGGGACCGGACCCAAGACTCGATCATTCATTAGTTAAATATATTGAGTTCTTATGTTAAATCCATGTTTATCATCATTCATCCTTCATTCATGCATTAAAACCCCTTTTCCTATGTAAAGACACTTTCTTACTTAGAAAAGATTAAAATCCCATATAATTAACTTCATCCCTTCAGAAGCATTCATAAAACCCTCAAAATTACATTTATCTTAAGTATTGGTGAAATAATATAGAGATGAGCAATGATTTTCTTTTTACACTTTACTTAGAGATTTTATGTATTTTGGTTTACATTACACTACCCTTTCATATTAACTTTTAACATATTGTATTAAATCACTAAGAAATACCCTATCCTACTTATTAATTCCCTATATTTAAAATACCTAAAAAAAAACCCACTATTACAATGATTTAGACCAAAGTTTATTATCCATGTGCTCAATTAATAACCCAAATTATACACCCTTTGGTCTGAACTATCTTTAAATAAATATCCTGCCCCTATGGTCTTTAAACTATTCAAAAAAAGTTTAAATACTATATAATAAAATAAATCATGCCCATTATGTTTTTATTAAGACATCTTATAGATATTTTGAATAAAACATATTAACCCTCACTTATAACCATTATTCCAAAGTTCTAAATCGAATAAAACATTTATAAAGTTCAAAAGCTTTAGTCCCTTATACATAAAACAACCCCCCCCCCAACATACTTTATAACCCAAGTCTTTGAAATAAACCAATGTTTTCATAAATACTAAACCCTCGCCCCATATGAATAAAACCTCACCTCTTTATATAATCACACATTTACCTACATATATTTCATAAAGGTGTAAACCTATGTTTTACCTATACGCGCGCATATATGAAAGCCCTGGTCCCACACCTTCCCATTCAGCGCAACTCCCAGAGAAATCTCAGCCCTTCGCTTTTATCCTTCTCATCTGATAGTTGAAACACGATTTCACGTTGAAAACATGTCCAACCACCTGAGCCCCAAAATGCACGTGAAATAGGTGGTTTCGTGAAAACACCTCCCCTCCACGTGGCATCCATTTATTGGATAGCGTGGGTTTTGCTCAAATCCGCTTACCACCATAACCCTGCACGATAACCACTGCCCGATTTTTCCATTTGAATTCTGAAACTACCCTCCCACCTAATGCCACCTGCATTCAATGCCAAGGGTTAATACAACCGAAATATTTATTAAACCTTTGTATATGCATTTTTCATTCTTCTACCTTCTTTTGTTTAAAACCTATGCCTTCTCCATTACCTCTCCCCATTGTATAAACTCTGTTAAAACCCCTGATTTCCATTTTTATGCCTGAAACCTCCCAAATTAATCAAAGGACACCCATGAATACTGATTGAGGAGTTTTGTCTTGCACCAGAAAAGATACTGCATAACCTATCAAATTCCTCAGAGCCATTTTTAAATCATTTTGAAGATTGGAATTGAAGGATGAATTCAAGGATAGAACCATATTATGCTTATTTTTATCCAAGAACCCCTGTCTAAGCCAAAAATACTTCTATAAATAGTCTAAGCTTATAGAAGTGTACAAAAAACCTAAAAACAGAGTTCCTAAGACCTAAAGGTTAAAATTGCGAGAAAACCCCTGCTATGGCTAGAACTCCTTTCACTATATTCCCTGTTCCCTAAAAAGAATTATTGGCTTCCCTTGCAGACCTGGATTTCATTAGCAAATTTTTTTATTTTTGCAGGTTATTATCAGAATATGGAATTGGGCCAACAGTTTCAATACTAGTTGACAAAATTGTTTTCTCCAAATTCTCATATTTTAATTCAAAAGCTTCATTCAAAAAATAGTTTGTATACAAATAAAGAATAAAATCAAGTTAGAGAGAGATCAGAATGATGAAATGTGCACAGTGAATGGTAAAAGTGAAATCATAATTCACAATGACAGTGAAAATAGAACAATCAAAGAGAATCAGAGTTAAAGTGTATCAGGTAAAAGTCAAGAGTGAAAGTTAAACAAAGTTACAGAGCAGTCAAGGTAAAACAGTAAAAGTAAAAATAGAGGTAGTAATGGTTAAATAGAGATGAAAATAATTTTACCAACAATGAAATTATCCAAAGTGAAAGTAAAAACAGTTAAAAGAAAAAAAAGGTTAAAAGCTGAAAAGAGAGCAAGAAGGAACATTTTTGCATAAATTTCCTGTTTAAGTCATTCTTTTGCAGAAACTGTTGTGACCAATCCAAGATGAATTTTTCAAAACTGAAGGAGGTTTATGTTCTTAAGATTTCCAACTACAAAAAATTCTCTCACTTTTCTAACAACCATTATGGGTTGGGAAATATTAAACAATATTGGAAAGCACTTTTTGCAGAAAATTCCTGTTAAGTCATCTGTTTTCAGAGAAAATTGTGGCGAATTAGAAATACATATTACAAAAATGTAGGAGGCTTTTGTTCCTACAATAACCATCTACAAAAACCTATCTCACTTTTTGCACAGGTATTATATAATGAGAGATACATGTGCATCTTTACAGCCTATGTTTTAGACTCTGTAAAACTCCGTTTTACACATATTTTTGCAGAGCCTATTGTGAATATCTGGAGAAGAATATTAGGGAATGGAGATATTTTTATCTCACCAACATATTCATCTACAGTAACCTATTTCATGTTATAAATATCTATTTCATATTGAGAAATAAAAAGGTATCATTGGACCCCAAGTTTGCAGAATGTTTGGAGCAGAATGCACAAAGAAAGGAGACAATTAGTGACTTGGATGCCTCATCATCAACTAAGAGTTGAGATCAAATTCGAATTCACCTCTTTGTCATAAACTATCCATAAACAATAGTGCAAAATAGATGCATTATTTTTTAGTTTCCTTTACTTAAGCTCTATTTATGTAAAACAGTTGGAGGTATTGGTAAACCAATCTTGATATTTTTTCAAGATATTCTAGTTTAGAATTTGTATAAATAATTGACCCTTTGAAGTATTTTGGGTGGAATAAAATTTTTGGATTTACTATAGAAATTTTTTTTTGAACATTAGAGGCTATTGTGTGTTTGAATTTGAAGTAGCAGACTAGACAAGCTGACTGGCATCATAA
Organism: Pinus albicaulis; assembly: GCA_034641835.2. Lineage (NCBI taxonomy): Eukaryota > Viridiplantae > Streptophyta > Pinopsida > Pinales > Pinaceae > Pinus > Pinus albicaulis. Next base: position 52,144,660 of record CM076576.1, on the reverse strand, counting down.
TTCAGGATCCCTGTGATAAGATGATGAGTGAAGTACTTCCTACTTGTCACTATTTCATTTTATAAGTTTCATGCATTAATTTTATGTTTGTTATATCTGAATGTGTAACTAGGAGTATTACTACAGGATTAGTCTAGTGCTCCCTGTCTTTAACTAGTTTCCATTTTAATGTTTTCTTCTGATTTCTGGTGCAATGAACCCTTGATCGCTCCTCTCGTTTAACCTCTACCTTCTACTTCCATTTTCCGGATCAAAGGATCCTTAAGTGCCCTTTATCTCGACGATACCACCTCATAAAAAAACCACTTTCCCAAATCTCTTAGGGTTATCTATCTTGCCCTGAATATATTTGTACCTTTTTGGCCTTGATTTCTAGTGCTGCTAGCTTGATTTAGACCCCAAAGCCCAATGGACAAGTAGATTTCTCTCTATCTTACCTCCAAGTTATTTTTTCCCACCAAAAAATTTAAACCAAAACCAAATTGTACTTTCATAACTAGCCTAATATTATAAATCAAAACAAAATTAAAGTTTAAAGGGACAACTGTCTCTGAACCCTAGGAAGGCTAGATTCTAGAGTTTGAAGTAGGTTTGTGGTTACCTCGGATTATTTCTCTTGAACTTGGAGAAATTAATGAGTGATAACAAGACCATCATGGACATGGTCAAAAGTTTGTTGAAGGAAAAAAAAATTCCAAATGAGTATTGGGTTGAAGCTGTAAATTGTGCAGCATATATTTTGAATAGATGCCCAACCAAATCTTTTATGAACAGAAATTCAAAAGAAGCGTGGAGTGGAACAAAGCAATTTGTCACTCACATGAAAGTATTTGGATGTGTGGCTTATGCACATGTCCCATATCAACTAAGGACGAAATTGGACAACAAGGGGGAGAATTTTATCTTTGTTGGATACAGTGATGAGTCCAAGGCCTACAAACTCTATAATCCATCCAATATGAAAGTTATAATCAGTAGAGATGTGCATTTTATTAAATAAGAAGCTTGGGATGGAAGCTTATAGAAAATAGTGAACATGAAGACATTTGTGTCTCACGAAGAGCAAGAGGAATGCACAACAGAAAATAATTCCTCCATGGTGGTTCCTCCTCCACCTACACAAGCACAGTAGAGCACACCACAAGAAGGAAACAAAAAAACCTTGAGAAATTAAGGAATTCCTCTCCAAGCACACCACAGAGATCGAAAACGCCCTTGAGTTCAAGTGGAACTCCAAGCACACCAAGAAGATGAATATTTATAAATTTAAGTGAAATTTATGAGCAAGAAGATGATAATGATAATGGTATGAACTCTTTATTTGCTTTGTTTTGTCATATTGATGACCCAATTCATTTTGAAGACGTGGTAAAAGAATAAAATTGAAGCAATGAATGAAGAGATTTGTGCAATTGAAAAGAATGATACATGGGAGTTAGTGGACCTCCCACAAGGTAAAGAAGTCATTGGAGTAAAATGGGTCTATAAGACCAAGAGAAATGATGAAGGCACAATTGAAAGGCACATGGAATAATTTTTGTGAAAGGCTATACGCAACAACAAGGAAGAGATTATGAAGAAACCTTTGCACCAATTGTAAGGATGGAAACAGTGTGGATAGTGTTGTCCATTGCAGCACATCAAAAGTGGAAAGTCTACCAAATGGATATGAAATCAACATTCCTGAATGGAGTGTTGAAAGAGGAGATATATGTTGAACAACCTCCACACTATGAGATTGAAGGCCAAGAGCACAAAGTGTGCAAGTTGAAGAAAGTTCTTTATGGGCTGAAGCAAGTACCAAGAGCATGGTACAGTAGAATTGATGCTTACCTGACAGAAAATGGGTTTGAAAAATGTGAACCCGCACTCTACATTAGATAAAATGATGGCAAGATCCTTAACATTGTTTTATATGTAGATGATTTAATATTTACTAGCAATGAAGTTCCTCTCATTGCTAATTTTAAAGCATTCATGAAGAGTGAATTTGAAATGACTGATTTGGGTTTATTGAGATACTTCTTGGGAATTGAAGTAAAGAAAAATGAAAAGGGAATTTTTATTTCCCAAGAAAAATATGTTGCAAAATTTTTGAATAGGTTTAACATGCAGCACAACAAATCAGTAGTAACTCCAACTATCATTGCGTTAAAGTTAAGCAAAGAAGATTGCAGCAAGAATGTCGATCTGACATTGTACAAGAGAGTAGTTGGTGGCATCATATATTTGACTACAACTAGGCCTGATATTATGTATGTTGTAATTTTAATTTCCATATTCATGGAGACACCAAAGGAGACACATTGGAAAGCAGCCAAGATAATTTTAATGTATGTGAATGGAACAAAGGAGTATGGTGTTCTATACTCAAATGATAATTTTAAATTGATTGGTTACACTGACAGTGATTGGGCTAGAAGTGCAAATGATATAAAGAGAACATCTGGGTATGTGTTTCACTTGGGATCAGGAGCCATCTCATGGGCTTCCAAGAAGCAACCAATAACTGATTTATCAACAGTAGAATCAGAATATGTGGCAGGAACAACAACATCATGCCAAGCAGTATGGATGAGAAGGATGCTGAGAGATTTATGTCATGAGCAAGACAAGGGAACCATAATTTATTGTGATAATATCTCAGAAATTACATTATCAAAGAATTATGTTTTCCATAAGGGAACAAAGCATATTGATGAAAAGTATCATTTTATCAGAGAATTGGTTAACAATGGTGAGATTGTTTTGCAACACTGCAGGACAGAGAAACAGTTTGCTGATATCCTCACAAAGCCATTAGCACAGAATATTTTTTAGTATCTCAAAAAATGTCTGGGAATGACTAATGGCGGAAATTGTGATTAAGGGAGAGTGTTGGAATTTTACTCCCAACCACCACCATGAATGATAAGTGGTAGCAGCCCACAATTTCATCAATGTTTGACAACAGAGAAGGACAACAACAGATCCGAGAACTGGAGGTATTTTCACGAATCCACACAAAGATCAAAATAGAGTATTGAGCCTTAAACTCTCTGTTTAATTCCATCTATCGCATTGATTTACCTTTTTCCCGCAGCGCGCAAATCACAAGTATTTTTTTTACCATTTAATCCATTCGCCATATGTTGTTTTACCGCCGATGCGATATCTGGCGGGACCAACCTTATCCTTACTGCATAGACCAAACATTTTTTTGCATTCATTTTCTTTGTATCACTCTTCGCACTTCCCACCATTTAAGCCGCCTGTAAAGCACATTTCACATTGTTCACCACTTACCTTTCTACATCCGCAAGTTAATTTATTTGACATGCGATGCGATCGTGCTATTGCACATTGCATTCGTAACCATTTATGTTTTCCCATAAAGAGTCGTAGAATATGTTTTTTGTTTTCCGACACAATTGTGCCATCGTACATCGCACCGGAAACCTTCTATGTTTATCCATGTTCTTGCCAGATACAAGTTAAGCTCTTCAATCTACAATTTGCGATGAGGAGCTGGATGCGATCAGGACTCAAGATGAATCATATAAAGTTTGAAGTCTGCCAGCTTGTGTGTTTGAACGTCTTTTCACGTGACTTTTTTGTATAATAATAATACGATTTGTGTGTCGATTAAATGCAGAAATGGGTCTTTTGATAGCCAAGGACAATTTTTTGTTGAACGTCTGTTCAGCATTGAACAACATTGATTAGAATTAGGTTTTTAGGCTTCAGCCACTTTGTATTAAAAGAAATTTCATTTCATTTTGATAGTGTGATGGAATGAAAAATAAATTTGTTTTATTCCTGTATTTTATTGTTGCCTGTGTATTGAATGTTATTTCTACATTTTTGTTTGAATTCTCTGTGTTGTGAGGAAACACATTTCCTCTGTCTGATTGCATTCATGATTTCCAACATGGTATCAGAGCTTTCCATTGTAATTTTTCAACAAGCGAGTTTAAAATTTCTCAGTTTTTTACAAGCCTGTAAATTTTCCATTATTTTGATATTTAGTCTAATGTTCCATTATTGAAATAGTTATGTTGCATTAGGCCACTAGGGTTTTTCGTTTAGGATGAATGGAGTGACTGATTCCGATTGTTTGTGCAGTCATTTGATGCTCTTGAAGCTACAATAAAGTGTCCAAAATGATGCCTTACATCAGTAGCCATAGACAGATATGACATCCATCTTATAAGAAAAAAATAACCACGAAAATATTGGAAGATTTAAACATGAAAAAATATAATGTAATATCTAAAAGACTGCAAAATGTAAACACCATTGTTTCCACATCTATAAGAATCATAGTTCTTTTCTCTTCTCTCGGCATGGTCATCATCTATAAAACTAGATGAAGTATTGCATATGTGTAACTTTTATTCCATGAAATCAAACATATTCTGTAAAACTTCTCTTCCATGAATTAAATGTATTTATTGTTGTGTGACACTCAAAACAACATCTTACCTTAAATATAATTCAATATTAATTCATGATGCTTAATATTTATTAGTTCATTTGGGCCACCACCATCAACCCTTCAATATTAGTTAGTAATATTCAATATTTTTATTAAAATCTACTTCCTCCACCACCACATGATATCGTTTTTTCAATGTAATTTAATGTGTAATATTTTGATTTTTTAAGTATAAATTATATATATTGTTAGAAAGGAAGAAGAGGTATCAAAATAGCACAAATAATTCATACACACAATAACATGAACTCCGGCTCTTCAATTTATCAACTAAAACTTGATTTTACTTGACTTAGTTAACTCACTCTCCAAATTTAGCGAATTCTAACATGGGAGACTAATTAAAATTTCCAACACTCCCCTTTAATTAAACAATATGAGTCAATATAACTTGAAAGATGACTCAACATGACTTAAATGTGTTTGTTATGCTTACAATATAGATTCACTCAATTATTAGTCAAACTATGTCTCAGTTAGGCTTACAATGACTCAAAAATTTTACAATTTTTCATTTTTTTTGTTTCTTCCAGATTCTATATCCTCAAAATTTCTTCATTCTCTATTGTGTGCTCTTTTTGTAGGCTCCATATTTCTTTATTTTTTGTTGCTGCAATGTTCTTTGACTTGTGTTTAATTTGTGCTGAAAAACAATTTGATCGTGACTTCTACATCTCCCTCTTCAAAGACTCGTTTAACCATATACTGTTGCCAAAACTCTTCATCTTTAAATATTCTTATTTGTTTTTCTTCTTGTGCTTCATATTCCTAACTTTCTTTCTACCATATTTCTTGATAGCAAGATCTTATCTCTTCTTGACTCCATTGCTTAAAAAAAAATTTAATGCATTATTCCTTGTTTTGATAAACTTCCATATCCTTCTCTTCACATTCATGATGAGGTGTAGTTTTTTTTTTTCCTGTAATCTGCACATTCAAGATCATTATTCACAATTTCATTCAATTCTTTTATTATATCATTCTAATTAAGATTCTCATCAATTTGTTCAATAGGCTTCAGAATCCATTCATTAATGAGCTTCATATCTTCATCAAACTTATTAGCAACTTTGTTTTCAACTTCTATGCCTCTGTTATTTTGAACACCCGCATATTAAAAAACAATGTTAAAAAAATCTTTCTTATGCTCTTTAGTGAAACCTTCCATCTCTACCTCTTCCTTCTCTGTCTTTTTTGTTCTTTCATTGAATCATAATTTTTATTTTCTTCCTTTTTACCAATCCTTGCTGGTGCAAACATGTTGTCTTCCACTTGGCTTCCAATCACAAGTGGGTTTATCTCACCAAAATAACAACATATCAATATGTTCTTTCTATTGCATCATGTGCAACCACTCATCACGAGTTAATGGTTCTTCATAAAATTTAACATCAACATAATTTTCATCCACATTATCGTGGGATCATGTGTTTATTAACAATTTCAACTTCGTTGAATTCATTAGCTATAGCTGGATTCACCAATGCGCATATCACTTTGAAGTAAACATGCAGATGTATCTCATGACAGTGGATTTCACTATCATCTACACCATCCTTGTTACAGTGGAGTCCTTGAGAATTTTTATGCTCTTGCTTTGTTTCACACAAAGTGGCTTCAATTTGTCTATCTGCAATATTTTCTACATCTTCTTCATCCATATGCATGTTTGCATAATGAGTTTCACTTTTATAGTCTTCATGACCATTATCCACTTTTAAGTGTGATTCTCCAAGTTTTGTCTTATTCTCAGAGTCTTGCGCATCTACTATCATATTTGTGGCTGACTCACCAAATTATGACACATCTTGTTGTTGCATGTGACTCCCCCTTGCACCAAATTCTTCTTCTATGATTTTCCATGCTTCCTTGGAAGTTGCAGTTTTTGCTACCTTGTACAAAAAATTCTCATCCAATGCTTGTTTTATAAAATTCAATGCTAAAGAATCACATACTTCAACCAATATGTTATTAGATTCATACTCAATTAACTCTTTAGCTCGAAGAAAAGTTAGCATCTTGATAATCCAAAATTCAAAATATTCACTAGTAAACATATGAGGTGGTAGTAGATCAAAGCTACATCAATCAACCTCGATTTCTTATTTGTCTTCTACTAGACCTCTCAATTCCTCAGCTGCAACATGAACCTCTCTAAACATGGGAACAAACTTTGTCTCTTCTTTTCAATTCCTTATTTTAATCTTCTTCAATCGTGCTTTGCGACCCACGTCTGTTTTCTTTCCTCTGTCTTATAGCTGAAGTGCTTTCATGATTGCATGAGACTATCTTTCATGTTGCCCCCAAAAAATAATATGATATTTAATATGCATTGTAAAGCACAATTTTCACCCAAAACATTATCATGCTTAACAAAACACAAAATAATTTTGTACACTCATAAAATTTACAAAAACTGAAATTTTTTTTCAATAAAACTCTTCTTGAAATAAAAACTTAAAAGAGCATCTTCCACCAAAAATAAAATTATTTATCTCGTGAGCTTCTTTTATAAAATAAATCGTTAAAAAAGTCATTTTATGAGCCTCTCCAAACCCTTATATAAACCTTAAATAATCCTTGAACAAAACTTTAATACCTTTGACTTTTAAAAGAAACTTCGATACCCTTTTAACAAGCGTTTTCAAAATGAGGCCCTTTTCAATGATCACATAAATAGTTAAAAAAAAATACCATTTCAAGATATCACTCATCACCAACACGCAGCAAGTTCAAACTTATTACACAACCAATATATATTCTTACGCAATCTCTGTAATAGCAAATTAAATATTGTATAGTTTAAAAACTATATTATTGAATTTAAATGTTATATATTCCAGTGTATATTCACTTGTATATATTTTAATTATATAGTATTTTAATATATCTTTATGAAATGCATATGATTTGTCAACTTGTTTCTACTTATATAGTCACAAAGTGTAACTTGATTTAAATAATTTTGATGTGCTTTGGTTGATCCGGATTTATGTAGGAACACAACAGAATACAGATATAACCATAGATACAGAGATGCAGCGAAAATAATGCTTCATTTTATTAATAAAAGAATGACTGCAATAAGCTTAAAAACATAATGGAAACAAGCTAGGGCGTTGGTAGCGTATCTCTGAGAAGAGATGTAGCGTACGCAGGCCTCTGAACTGTGCTACATTGAGGCTCGCAGGCCTATTACAGACATAATGGAAATAGATGAGCTAGGGTACTGGCAGCGTATCCCTGAGAAGAGATGTGGCGGCTACCAGCCCCCTGAACTGTGTTACAATGCAGACATGCTAGAGATGTGGCGAGATAGGGCACTGGTAGTGCTTATCTCTTAGAAGAGATGTATCGGCTCCCAGCCCCCTGAACTGTGTTACAATGCAGACATGATAGAGATGTGGCGAGCTAGGGCACTGGTCGCGCTTATCCCTGAGAAGAGATGTGTCGGCTCCCAGCCCCCTGAACTATCTTACAATGAGGCTTGAGGGCCTATTTATTGTTGAGAAAAAATGTAGAATCCAAAACATCCAAAACCCTAACCGCAGGAGATGAAGCGCCAAAACTGTGGGCCCCGTTTGGGTAAATTGGTGGTTCAACTTCCCGGGGACGTAACTTTGGCATCCGATCTCTGTTTGATGCGCTCAATAGCTCGTTAGAAAGATTTTTCCAAGGAGTAAAACTTTTGAATGAGAAACATCGGTCTATGGACCCATGTTTCTCTCTGTTTTCCCAAAAAACGTCATTTAGGGCCTCAAAACGGCTCCGGAAGTTTAGGCCCCGAAAAACTGCTAAAAATAGTAAGTTGTGCCGAAACTTAAAAACTGAAATAACTGATGGTGGGGCTTGAAATGGACTCGATGGGTGGCCACCAATATCCACCTGGATTATTAATGCCCCAAAATGGCTTCGGGTGTGCAGGACCCGAAAACCTGCTATAAATAGTAAGTTGTTCTGAAGCTGAAAAACTGAAAGAATTGATGCTGCGGGTCCAAATGGAATAGGTGGGAGGCCACCGATATCCACTTGGATCATTCCTCCCTCCTTAGGAAGCGATGGTCTCCATTGCGTTAAGTTCCTCCATGGGGGGGGGGAATTTTGCTGAACTTGGTGTTGGATTTGTCCAAGATGTCGCGGACCTGTTGGCAGACGTGCTAGATGTAGATGTGCCAATGGTTGGCAGCCACTGAAGGATCTGAAAAAAAAATTTCCATCACCGCATTCCTCTGTTTCTCGAGGGCATCCTCGAGCAAGATTTTGACATGATATCCTGCTCCCTCGTCTTTCTTTCCTTCCGCCATGGGGGGTCGTCGGGGTTGCGAGGTTGAACTCCTTATACCCTGGTCGCATTGTGGACATGAATAGAAAAACAGAGAAAGAGCAGACCCGCTCCAATACCACTGATCCGGATTTATGTAGGAACGTAACAGAATACATATATAACCATAGATACAGAGATGTAGTGGAAATAATGCTTCATTTTATTAATAAAAGAATGGCTGCAATAAGCTTACAAACATAATGGAAACAAGCTAGGGCGCTAGTAGTGTATCTCTGAGAATAGATGTAGCGTACGCAGGCCTCTGAACTATGCTACATTGAGGCTCGCAGGCCTATTACAGACATAATGGAAATAGATGAGCTAGGGTACTGGTAGCGTATCCCTGAGAAGAGATATGGCGGCTACCAGCCCCCTGAACTGTGTTACAATGCAGACATGATACAGACGTGGCGAGCTAGGGCACAGGTAGCGCTTATCTCTGAGAAGAGATGTATCGGCTCCCAGCCCCCTGAACTGTATTACAATGCAGACATGATAGAGATGTGGCGAGCTAGGACACTGGTCGCGCTTATCTCTGAGAAGAAATGTATCGGCTCCCAGCCCCCTGAACTATCTTACAATGAGGCTTCAGGGCCTATTTATTGTTGAGAAAAAATGTAGAATCCGAAACGTCCAAAACCCTAACCGTAGGAGATGAAGCGCCAAAATTGTGGGCCCCGTTTGGGTAAATTGGTGGTTCAACTTCCCGGGGACGTAACTTTGGCATCCGATCTCTGTTTGATGCCCTCAATAGCTCGTTAGAAATATCTGTCCGAGGAGTACAACTTTTGAACGAGCAACATTAGTCCATGGACCCATGTTGCTCTCCGTTTTCCCAAAAAACGTCGTTTAGGGCCTCAAAACGGCTCCGGAAGTTTAGGCCCCGAAAAACTGCTAAAAATAGTAAGTTGTGCCGAAACTTACAAACTGAAATAACTGATGGTGGGGGTTCAAATGGACTCGATGGGTGGCCACCAATATCCACTTGGATTATTAATGCCCCAAAACGGCTCCGGGTGTGCAGGACCCGAAAACCTGCTATAAATAGTAAGTTGTGCTGAAGCTGAAAAACTGAAAGAATTGATGCTGCGGGTCCAAATGGAATAGGTGGGAGGCCACCGATATCCACCTGGATCATTCCTCCCTCCTTACGAAGCAATGGTCTCCATTGCGTTAAGTTCCTCCATGGGGGGGCAAATTTTGCTGAACTTGGTGTTGGATTTGTCCAAGATGTCGCGGACCTGTTGGCAGACGTGCTGGATGTAGATGTGCCACCAGTGGGCAGCCACTGAAGGATCTGAAAAAAAAAATTCCATCATCGCATTCCTCTGTTTCTCGAGGGCATCCTCGAGCAAGATTTTGACATGATCTCCTGCTCCCTCGTCTTTCTTTCCTTCCGCCATGGGGGGTCGTCGGGGTTGCAAGGTTGAACTCCTTATACCCTGGTCACATTGGGGACATGAATAGAAAAACAGAGAAAGAGCAGACCCGCTCCGATACCACTGATCCGGATTTATGTAGGAACGCAACAGAATACAGATATAACCATAGATACAGAGATGCAGCGGAAATAATGCTTCATTTTATTAATAAAAGAATGACTGCAATAAGCTTACAAACATAATGTAAACAAGCTAGGGCGCTAGTAGCGTATCTCTGAGAAGAGATGTAGCGTACGCAGGCCTCTGAACTGTGCTACATTGAGGCTCGCAGGCCTATTACAGACATAATGGAAATAGATGAGCTAGGGTACTGGCAGCGTATCCCTGAGAAGAGATGTGGCGGCTACCACTCGAACCGTGTTACAATGCGTACATGATAGAGATGTGGCGGAAGCTAAGGCACCGGTAGCGCTATATCCTCGAGAAGAGATGTATCGGGCTACCAGCCCCCGAACCGTGTTACAATACACATGATAGAGATGTGGCGAGCTAGGCACCGGTCGCGCTTATCTCCGAGAAGATATGTGTCGCCTACTAGCCTCGAACTATCTTACAATGAGGCTCGAGGGCCTATTTATTGTTGAGAAAAAATGTAGAATCCGAAACGTCCAAAACCCTAACTGTAGGAGATGAAGCGCCAAAACTATGGGCCCCGTTTGGGTAAATTGGTGGTTCAACTTCCCGGGGACGTAACTTTGGCATCCGATCTCTGTTTGATGCGCTCAATAGCTCGTTAGAAATATCTGTCCGAGGAGTACAACTTTTGAACGAGAAACATCAGTCCATGGACCCATGTTGCTCTCCATTTTCCCAAAAAACGTCGTTGAGGGCCTCAAAACGGCTCCGAAAGTTTAGGCCCCGAAAAACTGCTAAAAATAGTAAGTTGTGCCGAAACTTACAAACTGAAATAACTGATGGTGGGGGTTCAAATGGACTCGATGGGTGGCCACCAATATCCACCTGGATTATTAATGCCCCAAAACGGCTCTGGGTGTGCGAGACTTGAAAACCTGCTATAAATAGTAAGTTGTGCTGAAGCTGAAAAACTGAAAGAATTGATGCTGCGGGTCCAAATGGAATAGGTGGGAGGCCACTGATATCCACCTGGATCATTGGTTCGTCACACTATTATGGCTATTAAATTCTATTTAAATATTTCAATGTTTTTTCATTTATGTTTTTTAATTATTAAATATTGCAAAGTTTGAAATATATAATATTAGATTTAAATATTGTATATTTCAGTGTATATTCCATTGTATATTTTAATTTACAGAATTTTTTTACATTATTAAGAATTACATAATGTTTATTAATTTGATAAGAAATTACCACAATAGTGTTGCATATATACTTTTGATTTAATTTCAATTTATTTTTTATTAAGTTGTTTGTTTGTTGCATATATACTTTTTTTTTTTTGTTTATTGTTTGTTTGTGTCAAAATGGGCATCACACTCATTCTGCGCCACACCAATCCTTAACATGATTGAGTTTTTTCCCATGGAATTTCGAACCGGTGACCTTCATATGACAGAGTGAATTAATATTAAACCCCATCACTATCTATTCTACGCCCTGGTTATTAGTTACATTATTATGACTAATAAAATTGATTTGAATAACTTTAGAGTAGTTTGGTCTTGGCAATGAGCCACACTAAAATGGATTGGAATGTTAACTTAAATAGCTTTGATGTGATTGACTCAAAATATGAAACCAACACTAAGGTTTCATGACAAACCATGTTAGTATGACATGAAATATAAATTTAAATAGCTTTGATGTGGTTTACCCATATTATGAAACTATACTTGATTATGATAGCAATAACTTGAGATATGCTATATTCCATGTTGTACATCGACAAATCAATGAGGGCATAGACATACCTTAATGATACTCGCACCGCATAGGAGATATTGTTAAGTTGACTGACACAATGCAATATCTAATTACCTAACAACGTAGTAGTATAAGACACATTTTTTTTGTCTCTATTTTATATATTTTACAGTTCATTTATTTTGAAATATGGTTAAATATAGGGAAAATATTAGTTTTAAGAGATTGAGTTTACATAATCCAATTACCCCACAGGGTTTTCAAGGCATTGAATCCATTTTATATTCAAAATACGATTTAAACAACAAACCATTATGATTTCCTCACAAAGTATGTCATCAAATTCTAGCAAAAGTATCAAAAAATTTCTAGGCAACACCCCTCATTGATAGTGTATTGAATACATGTATTAACACTAAGGAAGGGACAAATCTCCCACAAAATTGGAAAATCTATGATTTAACAATTTGAACAATTGTATGGTGGTTTGCAAACGAGATAGGGTCTTTTAGGGATACTTCACATGCCTTGGTAGTATTATATAGCTTTCTTGTAAGTACTAAAATATGGTTCAACAATCTCACATTCTTGAGGAATGGTTTTCTAGTAAATGTACCAAAGCTTCAAATAGAATGGAGATATTCCTGAATTTATTTCATGAAGGATTCATCACGATTATCACAATTATGCCATGTTGTTTAATCTTTGTCACATGATTTCATGCTTATTTCTTTATTAGTGCTTTATTTTCTTTTGCCAAATCTAAATGTTCATTTTTGGGAGCTTTTTTTAAGAAAAATGTCATGATATGATTCTTTGTGAGATCATAATTTTACATCAATTTAATTATATTTTTAAATGAAAAAATATATTTAATTCCTTGAAAAAATTTTAGGGCACTTGATTGTACAAACTCAACAACTTTAGCTACAATCCAACAATTTCTGGTGAGATATCAAGTGAAATTGATCAGAAATTATACCGAGAAAAGGGTCAAAAAAATTGAATGTTTACACTACACGTTCTCTCTATTTTGTGTTTCAGCTCCCTTGCTCACATATGTCACCCCATCTATTAGAGGATATTTTACACTAAAAGAAATGACATCTTTTACATCCATGCCTCTTAGTATAGCCTTGTATGCCTCATTACAATGCAAATAAATGATTTTTAGCAAGATGGAAGCCAAATTTTATAACCCTATTTTCCACTCCACTTTAGTGAGAAAAACTCTAGTTCAACTTACCTCAATTTCTAGCTAAAATGTATCCCCTTTAACCCTTATTTTTTCTCATATAGGTATTGTAACACAGTTATATATGTGATAGGGCTAAAATTACATAATTGAGTAATTTCACATTATTATTTTTCACAATTTCATAATTATGAAATAATAGGTATTTCATAATCAAGAAGAATTAATAATTGAAAAGAAAGTTCATAGTGAGTTGGGAAAATCTCATAATTGAGCATGGAACTTGTGCATGAATTGTAATTTCTTGGTTCACATGCCATCAAATCTATCCATGACTTGTATGGACCCAATTCACATGCCATCAAGACTAACTTCTCTTGCGATTAGTGTCTAGATACATATTCCCAAATCTAGGAAAATCTTATGTAACCATACCTTCTTAGGAGTGGAAGAGGAGGAGAAAGTAAGTCAAATACCTTATAATTTTAGATAAATATCAATAAAGATGTTCTCATTCTTCATTAATAAGTTAAGATTGTGAATAAGCTAAGCGAGGACAAGGGGTGAGGATTTAGAGGAGAGCACTCTACATCAAGAGGTATCATTATGTTGTTGTAATGATACTTTATATAGAATATCAATTTGGTTTCCCCCTCTAAATGATGTATTTCTATAAGATCATAATGTATATTTTTGTGATTAGATCAGTTTGAAGCCTAACTTGCCTTTCTTGAAGGAAAATACATTTTCCTTGTTCATTTGTGCATGTGTGTATGTGTTTGGATCAAGAACATGGAGTGTGATGTTCGAGTAGGAGTGGGATTTCCAACTAATTGAGTGGGTCTACAATATGAAACAACATGCAAGGGTCATAAGGCATGTTAGCATATTTTCCATTTCCATTGAATGAACGGAATAGATTTCATCAGGTCTAAGAAGGATTAATTTCCCATTCTATCCATTTTCTATCACATCTTGAGGTGGGATATGTGGGAAAATAGTCCCCTTCTCTTGTGTATACTTTATAAAAACACCAAATTCAAGGTTAACAAATTTTATGCCATGGAATCTATTGTACCCTCCTCTTCCTTTATTTTCGCCTTCAAATATCAAAAGAGTCAAGGTGCAAAGTATAACATAGCTTCGATATGTTTTTGAAGAAAAAAATGAGCTCAAATACTACACTAGATCCACTCAACCAGAAATTTCTACAAAAGAGCTTTCCAATGGTATAAATATATAGACAAATGGTGTCCTAGATCAAGAGATAAATCCATTTAAAGTTGGGTTGATAAATGTCAAAATCCCGAAGACCCCATGACCTCGGAATCCCGTAACTCATTAGAAAATAAATTTCAAAAATATTCAAGGACAAGGGGACAAGGGATTCGTCAATTGTTGGAGATGGGGCCATATACTGACGAAACCCCATAACCTAAATTAGAGGCACAAATCTCATAATCCCAGAACCTTGTAACCTTTTTTCAAAATAATTTTCGAAGGGGTCATGGTTAAGCCATTTACAATGAAATTTATTTCACAACAAAGGATTAGGGATCATTTTCTCTCTCCTCTGACTGGATCGGTGGCAATAGATCATTAGGAAATCGTGACAACAATAACCACCGACTCGGAGGTGGACATGTGGCAAGCGGTTTTGAAGTTTTCAAGTAACTAAAGGGCCCATATATGGCTAACACTTAGACCAATCATAGGACGACATGTTGCATGGTTGATGTTAGCATGAAATTATCCTGAAAACATACCTCAAAGGATAGGAAGTCTTTGCCAACACCATTAAATTTCAAAAGCTTCAGGGACCAGGCGATCAGAGTGCCACAACATATGACTTCCAAATTAGCAGTGAGGAAGTCTTTGCCAACACCATTACTCAGTTCACAAGAGTCACTAAGTTTAAATATTCCCTCCCCCACTTTCTAAATGTAAACAATTAAGTAATGGCCACCTATATGGCGGATCTCCATCCATCTTAAAGCACCTCATCAGGGATAAAGCTCCGGTAGGGTAACAAGTGTTGCAGTTAAGCCGACACTCCCCCCCAAGAAATTGAAAGCCAATAAACTGAATCACACATATTGACGGTTGTGGTTATTTCCAAGGGGTCGAACCTTGCCTCTAAGTCCACCTAAGCACCCTGTCGGAGGAGGTAAAATAGGCCCACCAACTATCAGGCTAACGTGGTGACCACGTCAGTGAAGAGGACCACTATTAGGCGAGCATGACAGGGGAGCATGAGACCATTTTATACATATCCCTCCTCCCTTGCCCTCTATTAATGTCAGAATATGCATTCTTCCATTAGTGATAAAAATTACTCTTTTTATAATCATTTTAGGGGTCCCACTCTAAAATTATTTATCATTCCATTAGGTCATGCAAAAAATTGATTCACTGATGGTAGCCCAAGTCATTACACCTCACTCTCCCTCAAAATTTCACATTTTTTAGCCCACTTTCATGTCTTTTTTATCATTAAAACACTTTTGAAAAGCTCATTTCACTATGTCTTATGTTAGTCAAAGTCAACCATGGAGTCAAATCATTCAAGGTCCCATTAGGTCATTAGGTTTCATTTTTCAAGGTCCAAAATGCACCATTTCATCTCAATAAGGACAGAAAAAGGTGTGAGAGTGACTCAATAAATAATTCATTATAATCTGCAAAGGATTATCATCATGTAAATGTCATTTTAAAGTTGTAATTTTAGTTTTAAAGTATGATTTTCATACTCAAATGTAATTTTATTCAAAAACATAGTTTTTGAATTATTTCATTTTTTATGTAATTTTATGATTTCTATACGTAATAAGTTATGTCCCTAGCTAGCAAATCAAATCACATTTACCAAAATGAAAGAGAAAATTGTCAAACACCAGCGACATCATCCTGCAAGGAAGAAAAATAAGATGAAAGGGTAATCAGAAAAAGTTTTCAAAAAAGTGAAATGAGACATTAGAAAAGTGGGTTTTTTAATTCAAATTCAAATTCACTTAGCTATTTATGACTCATTGACATCAAATCAAATTCATTTACCTCCTCCAAACATCAAGAAAACACTCTAAGAGACCAAATTTTCGAATTTCTAAGTGAAATTGACAAAAGAGTAGAATTGAGGGCGCAAATGTAGAGGCAGGGAACAAACGCTGAAACATGGGTGCAAATACTCAGTAGAGGGAACACATGTGTAGAGGAGGGCTAAAATGTGTAAAGCATGGCACAAATGCTCTATCCATGGTACAAATGACCAGCAAGCCCTACGAAGTGTCCAAGTGATGAGAAGTTGCCTTCAAAGCTCCACCAACTCAGTTATTGACCTCTAGCAAACCAATAAGATGCTCATGCCTTGAAAAAACCATTTTCATTATTTTATGTGTTGAATTCTTGTAAATTGAAGTTGTAATTTGGTGTTTAAAATGAGGAAAAACCATGGTATCCCATTATACCAGTGAAAACTCTCAAAATTCACTCCCTTACCCTTTTCATCCTTCCCACAGTTATAAAAACCCCTTGCCAAACCACTCATTTGAAAAATTCCCCTTTTCCTACAACTTTCTCCCATAACCGTAAGCCCTAGGTGTTACATCTACCTAGGCTCCCAATCCCTAAATCCATACCCTAAATCTATCATATCATTACTCCCTATTCCCTCCACATTTCACATATCCCTATCAAACATCTCCCTCATTTTCCCTTTCCCATTTCCCTTCCTAATCCCTAGGGTTTTGACAAAAACACAATGGTAATAGAGGAATAATACACATCATTCAATGAAGGAGAGGAAACAGAGGTAAGGAGGCCACATAAAGGGGGAAGAGTTCTCAGACCTAAATCCACCATCACTAGGGAACTCTTGGTTTCTCCATTGACTGTGACATGCTTCAAACATGTGGGTTGTTATGATTTTTGTGAGAAAATTCAAAGGGTACAACACCATCCCATGTTGAGGTAGGAACTATAAAATATGTATGTATACCTTGGATTCACTTGATCTAACAATTTTCTAAAGTTAAATTTTGAATCGCTTCTACAAATCCTTGCGGAATTAAAAAACACAATCGCCAATCGCATAAGCATGAAGAAAGATCAATCACACACAACACAGATTATTTCCTTCTAAAAGCTTAAAACTAAAAACCCCACTATCTTCCATTGTATATTATATCATGGATCATGAAACGATTACATACAAAACTCTTCTCACAAGAGCCCTCAATACATCATCTAATTGTCTCACACTGTCATACAAAAATTGGCAAATCCCTTAGCCAATTTACTGTCTCCAGATAGCCTGCATTCACTGCGTAATCCCTTCTGAATGCAATCCATGAATTGATGAAATATTGCCTACCTTGACTATGCAAATACCATGGGCACATCCAATGTGTGTGTGCTTGCATGTGTGCAAGCGGATAATGTCACAACTGATATTTATCTTCCCTTTCACCTAGAACTCGATTGGGTCACCACTGGATTTGACATGCATGCAGTTAATAATAGTAAATATTCAGTTGCATGTGAGATCACTCCAAGTGAATTAATTAATATATAATTCACTTGATCTCTCAGTAGTGTATCTTCAGTTACAACTATCACAACTAAATTTAACTCACTTAACTGAGTTAAATTATTTGCAACTTGAACAAAATCATGCACCACTGCACTTCCAACTCTGTTACAACTAGAATTACTCTGCATGTCCCACCAACCAACCTCTAGCTCAAAATTCACTTAGATAACTAATTTGACACTTCATTTAACTATTTTCAAGTCCACTTTGAGAACAGGTTATATTTTAATGTCCATCTAAGTTAAGGGATAATAAAAATAGAAATGCACCCAAAAATAGCCCTATGGGCCCCACCCTAGTGTAGGTGCTTAATGCACTAGTGTGGGTCATTAATCTTCATGTTGAATCTCAAAACTCCCTCTCAACAAGAAAGGGATTATCCTTCACCCTGATCCTATTTCTAGTGTCTTCTAATTTTCTCCTGGTGAGCGCCTTCGTCAGAATATCTGCATCATGATCTTCCGTAGGAATGTACTGAAGAAGCATGATCCTCCTCTGCACACAATCTCTAAGATGATGGTACCGGATATCTATATTCTTGGACCTATCATGAAACACATGACTAATCAAGAATTTAATGAAACTCTGATTATCACAATGAATCATTGTCGGATCCATCTGAGAACCAAAAAAACCAACCAAGATATTTCTCATCTAGATAGTCTCACATGTAGCTTGACTTTCTGCCATGTATTTTTCTTATGCTGAACTGAGTGCCATGGATCTCTACTTCCTGTTGTACCAAGAAAAAACTGTATACCCGATACTAAATATCCCTGTTGATGTGCTATTTCTATCTAATGGAATTCTAGCCCAATCTGCATCCATGAAGCCATGCAACTTCACTCCATCTGTTTGTCTCTACCATAGACCATATGCTGATGTGCCCTTGGGTATCTCAAGAAATGCTTCCCTTCCTTCCAAAAGAACATGGTAGGCGTAACCATAGTTTCACTCAGCTGGTTAACCACATAGAAAATTTGATCCGGATTTATGCAGGAATGCAACAGAATAAACATATAACCATAAATACAGAGATGCTGCGGAAATAACACTTCATTTCATTAATATCAAAGAGCTGAAATTTTCTTATAGACAAAATGGAAATAAAACTAGCTAGGGCGCTGGTAGCTCTCTGAGAAGAGATGTGGCGGCTACAGGCCTCTGAACTGAGTTACAATGAGGCTCGAGGGCCTATTTATTATTTAGAAACAATGGGAAATCCTAAACAGCCAAAACCCTAACCCTAGGAGATGAAGCGCCAAAACTATGGGCCTCGTTTGGGTAAATTGGTGTTTCAACTTCCCAAGGGCGTAACTTTGGAATACGATCTCCGTTTGACGCGTACCATACCTCGTTAGAAAGATCTATCCGAGGACTACAAATTTTGAATGAGAAAAATTAGTCCATGGACCCATGTTGCTCTTCATTTTCCCAAAAAATGTCGTTTAGGGCCTCAAAACGGCTCCAGAAGTTCAAGACCCGAAAAACTGCTAAAAATAGTAAACTGTGCCGAAACTGAAAAACTGAAAGAGAAAATGGTGGAGCCCCAAGTGGAATAGGCGGGTGACCACCAATATCCACCTGGATCATTCCTCCCCCCTTAGTAAGAAATGGTCCCCATTGCGTTAAGTTCCTCCATGAGATGAAGAAATTTCTACTGAACTTGGTCCCTGGTGAACCACTTTCCTTGGTGCAGGAGTTGGCCAGCTTTGACAACCCGATATAGTTGGATCTTCTGTTCGCAAGTGTTCTTGATTTGCATGTCCATGATACAATATATGGTGGCTTGTTCCATGCAGTCTAGATTTAACTCTGTTGGTGTGAGTTGTTCTGCAATGTCCGAGGTGTCTAGTAGAGGTGGGAAGTAAGGACGAAGGCAATCCACATTGAAGAATGGGTGCAGACCAAGGAATGGTGGAATAATGAACTCGAAGGCATTGTTCCCTACAGCCTTGGTGATGGTGTACGACCCATATCGGAGCGGGAAAAGCTTGCGGTGGGGCCCAATGAGGCGCTCCTTCTGCAAATGTAGCCATACTTTGTTGCCCACCTAGAAGTTGTGTGGCACCCGATGTTGATCATGGCATTGCTTATACTTGACATTGGCTCTGTCCAATATATCATGAACCTATTGGCGGATGTGTTTAATGCGCTCGATGAAGCTACTTTCTTTGTCAACTTCAGACTAGACATGAGCTCAATCGGCCTGAGCAGCTGCAAATGGCATGGCTACATCAATGGGACATAGTGGCTGGAATCCCAAGCCCACTTGAAAGGGGCTATGGCCGATTGAACTGTGGAGAGCCCGATTATAACCATGTTGTACATATGGGAGGCTCTCGTCCCATGTGCGTGGATGCTTTGAATTGTACATGCGCAGAATGTGTACAATCATTCTGTTGACGACCTCTGTCTGGCCATCTGTTTGGGGATGGAAAGTTGTGGACCTGGTGAGCTTGGTATCCAACATTGACCAGAGGCTGGACCAAAATGTGCTGAGGAACCTGCTATCCCAATCTGATATGATAGGCTGTGGGATCCCAAAGTGCACCCACACTCGTTCAAAGAAGAGTTTAGTAGTGGCTTCTGTTGTGATATTCTTCTTGCAGGCCGCCATAATGGCCATCTTCGAGAATCTGTCGACGACCACAAAAACACAATCATTTCCCTGCTTAGTAGAAGGCAGGCCTAACATGTAATCCATGGAGATGGATTCCCAAGGTCGACTAGGGGTAGGTAGAGGAGTATATAGGCCTTGCTTCTTGATGGTCGGTTTGGCAATGGCACAAGCAGTGCAGGATCTGATGTGCTTCTTGACATCCTTTCGAAGATTCGGCCAATAGAAATACTTCTGCAGGATTGCTACTGTTTTCTTGACCCCGAAATGCCCAGCGACTCGACTGTAGTGTGCTTCCCATATCATCTTGGCACACTCACTTGAAGGAACACAAAGGTGTCCCATGTGACATAAAAGTGTATCTTGGAGGTGAAAATTTGGAACTTGCGTACCCCCCAAGAGTGCCTTGTAAGTGTGGCTAAATTCTGGGTCACTCTCATAGAGAAGCAGCCAATTAGAAGTCGCGTGCCCACAAGAGTTGATCACAGTGGTGAGCACCACGATCGGTGGTCGGCTGAGGCAGTCTGCAACATGATTGGTGCTACCCTTCTTGTACTTGATGTTCAAATGAAACTGTTGCAGATATGTGGACCACTTCTGATGGCGATCATTCTGCAACTTCCCTTGTGTCTGTATGAACTGCAAGGGCCTGTGGTCTGTGTGGATGATTCTTTCCTTCCCCAAAATGTAATGCTTCCATTGTCGACAAGCTTGCACAATGGAGTACATTTCTTTGTCATATGTGGGGTACTTGCGAACTGTGTCAGACAATGTCTCACTATGAAATGCCACTGGATGTCCCTGTTGAGTAAGAACTGCCCCAATAGCATAGTCAGAGGCATCTGTCTCGATCTCAAATGGCTGTTGCAAGTCCGGTAAAGTGAGCACTGGGGCAGAACAGAGGCGGTTTTTCAGTTCTGTGAACGCCTTCTGTTGAGGTTCCGACCAAAAAAAAATTTCTCTCGCTCCTCCCTTGGTGACTTGACTCAAGGGCCAAGTGATATGAGAGAATCCCAACATGAACCTCCGATAGAAATTAGCAAGACCCAGAAAGCTGCGAAGCTCTATTATAGTGGTTGGGGCTGGCCAATCCTGAATGACTTGGATCTTGGCTGGATCCACATGCACCCCCCTTTCATCAATAATGTATCCCAGATATTGAACCCGGGTCATGCCAAAAGTGCACTTCTCCAAATTGGCACACAACTTGTGTTGCCGCAGTGTTTGGAGGACTTGTCGGATGTGGTGAAGGTGCTCTTCCCAAGTCTGGCTGAAGATCATAATGTCATCCAAGTACACCACTACAAATGAGTTGGTGAATGGCCGCAAGATGTCATCCATCATCCTCATGAAGGTGGCGGGAGCATTCGTCAACCCGAAAGGCATGACCACCCATTCGAAAAGGCCTTCCTTGGCTTTGAAGGCAGTCTTCCACACATCGGAGGGTTCAATTGGTACCTGGTGATACCCAGACTTCAGGTCGATCTTGCTGAAATATTTTACACCTTTGAGTTGGTCCAGAAGGTCATCAATCCGTGGGATTGGGTACCTATTCCGGACAGTGATCTTGTTCAGCGCCCGATAGTCAATACAGAGTCTCCACGTCCCATCCTTCTTTTGTACCAACACGATCGGGCTCCCACAGGGCGATGAACTTGGTCTGATGTGACCTTTCTGCAACAGCTCCTGAATCTGTCTCTTGATTTCATCATTCTCCAGAACAGAGCGTCGATAGATTGGTCCATTAGGTAGCGGCGCACCGGGGGTCAGATCAATCGGGTGCTTGACCTGACAGTGCAGAGGAACCCCTGTGGGTGAGGTGAATATGTCCCCGTACTCCTCCACAACCTTATCCATTTGTTGTTGTTGTGCAGAGGAGCCCTGTCTCGAGGTCGTGGCCACAGTCTTCTTCTTGCCCTGGGGGCGGATCATCAGGAAAACGAATTTCCTGGTTTGGGAAATGAGCTTACTACATTGTTTTGCAGTAACCAAAGAGATAGCGGCAGGAGGTGGTACCTCTGGTATCCCGTACAACTTATTTCCCAAAGTAACAATAACAGCACGAGGTCGAGACTCATACACAGCATGACGCTTCCACAAGTATGGTTGTCCTAATAATACATCAGAAACATCAATAGGAGCAACGTCACATAATACCTCATCCGTGAAGGGCTTGATGCTATAGGGAAGGCGACACTGCTGGCTAATGCGGAGATCTTGTCCTTGGTGAAGCCACCCAATGGTGTATGGATGTGGGTGAGTTGTGGTCGGCAAGCCCAACTGCTTCATGGTGTCTGCTGAAATGAGGTTCTTTTGGCTCCCATTGTCGACAATGAACTGTACCAGGGAGCCCTTTACCCACATCTGGGAGTGGAAGAGGTGTTCCTCCTCCTCTGGATCTTCCGGTTCCTCCTTCTGGATCTTTGTAGTGACAACAGTGGCGTTGAGCTCCGCATCAATAATCTGTTTCCCTTTTTCATTCCCCTTTTCAGGTTCTGAATCGGAGTCAGAGCATGCATCTGACTCAGAATCCCTCATCTCGGCCACTAGCGACTGCTTGGCCCGACACTCACTTGTGTTGTGAGTGGAGCTCTTATGGAACTGACACCAATTTCTCGTGTCCTTCTTTGGCTTTGAAGTGTTGTTCTTTTCTTGTGGCTTCGATGAGTTGTCTTTAGCCACCATGCCTTGGCTCTGTCCTTTGTTCTGTGGTTTGGAAGCACCTTTCCCTTGCTTTTGATTCGCAGATCCAAAGTCTCGCTTCTTCTGCTTGAATTTCTGCTCAATCTTGGTAGCATACCGGTATGCCGTGCCAAGCGAGGAGATGTCGAGGAACTCCATTTCCTCCTGAATGTATCTATGTAGACAGTTGCGATACTTTAGCACTAGATGTTTCTCTGAATATTTGATACCCAAATTTGTTCGCAGGGTATGGAAAAGATTCGTCAGCTCATGCACATCTTGATCCCTTTGTTGTCGCAACGTGGTCCATTGTATTTACTTGTCCTCATAGCTCCCCACAGGATAGTACTATTCCTTGACGGCGTCTCGGAAAGAATTCCAAGTTGGTACGGCTGAGAACAGAGAGGGTTATTTCTGGTCCTTGTTCTCACAGTAGGTTTCCCACCAGTCCTTAACATGGGGGGTAGCTTTGAGGAGTGCAAAAATAATCTTCTCCCGGTCTGAAAAGTCATGAACTGAGAAATATCCTTCTAACAGATTCAACCACCTATCTACAGCATCTGCGTCTATTTGACCCTCAAATATTGTAATGTCAAAATTTACTTGTACCTTAAAAGGATTCGCACCTCTAGAGTGGTTGTTGGATGCAGATGCGTCGCCGGTGGGTAGCCGTTGAAGGATCTGAGCAAAGTTGTCCATCATCGCGTTCCTTTGTTTTTCGAGGGCCTCCTCGAGAAATATTTTGATAGGATGTCCTACTCCCTCATATTTCTTTTTGTCCCCCATGGGCGGCTGTCGAGGTTTGTGAGGCTGATCTTGCAAAGGTTCCACGAGATCGAGCCCTATCTCCTTATACCCCGACCTCGTTGGGGACATGCAAAGAAGGATCGAGAAAAAGCAGACCCCTCTGATACCACTGATCCGGATTTATGCAGGAACGCAACAGAATAAACATATAACCATAAATATAGAGATGCAGCGGAAATAACACTTTATTTCATTAATATCAAAGAACTGAAATTTGCTTACAGACAGAATGGAAATAAAACTAGCTACGGCGCTGGTAGCTATCTCTGAGAAGAGATGTGGTGGCTACAGGCCTCTGAACTGAGTTACAATGAGGCCCGAGGGCCTATTTATTATTTAGAAAAAATGGGCAATCCTAAACAGCCAAAACCCTAACCCTAGGAGATGAAGCGCCAAAACTATGGGCCTCGATTGGGTAAATTGGTGTTTCAACTTCCCAGGGGCGTAACTTTGGCATACGATCCCGTTTGACACGTACCATACCTCGTTAGAAATATCTATCCGAGGAATACAAATTTGGAATGAGCAACATCGGTCCATGGACCCATGTTGCTCTCCTTTTTCCCAAAAAAATGTCGTTTAGGGCCTCAAAACAGCTCTGGAAGTTCAGGACCCGAAAAACTGCAAAAAATAGTAAACTGTGCCGAAACTGAAAAACTGAAAGAGACAATGGTGGAGCCCCAAGTGGAATAGGCGGGTGACCACCAATATCCACCTAGATCAAAATTTCTAGTCTCGTGTTCACTAGATACATTAGCAAACCCACTAACTGTCGATAGATAATAGCATCCTCTTTCCTCCAGTTTCCTAGAAGAGGACTATCCATGGGTTTGCAGCTCTCCATGTAAAACTTACTCAGTATATCCTTTTCATACTTTCCTTGAGACACAAAAATTTCACCATCTCGCTGCCACATTTCCAATCCAAGGAAATAATGAAGGAGGGCCATATCCTTCATTTCAAATTCCCTTGCAAGATCCTCCTTGCATGAGTGTATCAGCTGCTCATCACCAGTAAAAATTAGATCATCAACATAAAGAACAATGATCAATAGCTTACCCTCAACCAAAATTTGGTATAGGTTTGCATCTAATTCACTTTTGGTGAAGCCTAATCGAGTGAAATAGTTGTCTATCTGAGTGTACCAAGCACGGGGTGCTTTCTTCAGCCCATACAATGCTCTTTATAGTTAGCACACATGCAACTCGTTATTGAAGATCTCAAAACCTTTAGGCTGCTCTATGTACACCTCTTCCTCAATAATCCCATTGAGAAACATATTTCTCACATTCATCTGATGAATGCGCCATCCCATCTGCACTGAGAGTGAAAGGATGGATCTTATGGAAGAGTACCTTGCGACAGGTGCAAGGGTCTCATCATAATATATCCCCTTATTATGTGAGAAGCCTGAAGCCACAAATCTAGCCCTGTATTTCTACACACTCTCATCAGTAGCTTTCTTTACCTTGTAGATCCATCTCGAACCTACCACTGATTTTTCAACCGGTCTTGGGTCAATTTCCCATGCACTGTTTTTGAAAATGGAGTCATACTTCTCAACCATTGCATCAAACCAAGTAGGCTTCTACACTGCTTCCTAAAAGGAAGATGGTTCATTCACAATACATTTTCTCATGAGAGCCATGTATCTAGTAAATCAGCCAGGAGATTGTCTTTGTCTGCACTATGAATTAGGGGCTCCTACATTCTGTACAACATCAAGTCACAGCCTATTAGCTTCTGTGGTGAGCCTTCTGCCATTTCTCATGGATGGATCAGCATGAGTGATTTCCTCCACTCCATTAACCTCCTCATGTGGTTGATCCACATCTTGGGACTCATCTTTGCGAACCAGTAGTTCCTCCTCTGCATGTAATTCCAACTCCCTCTCAAGGGACAACCACATGGCTTTTCCCTCATCAAATTTTATATCCCGTCACACAACATTCATTGTTTTTTTTGGAAAATACACACGATAATTCTACGGTGTTTCAGTGTACCCCACAAAAATCCCAACTTTAGCAGTCGGCTCTAGCTTCTTCCTGGCGTCCTTGGTCACAAGCACATAAATAGATGAGCCAAAAATCTTAAAGTGTGAAACATCTCGTTTCTTACCAGTGAAAGCCTCTTCAGGTGTACTTATGCCAAGTACTTTATGAGAACAACGATTTTACACATAAACCGAAGTATTGCATGCTTCCGCCCACAAATGCATTGGTAGGCCCTGATCATGCAACATCGCTCATGTTGCACCCATGCTCGTTATGTTCTTCCTCTCTGTGACCCCATTTTTCTCTGGGTTATGAGGCGCTATGAGTTATCTTTGAATTCCTTCTTTTCTGTAGAAGTTCTTTAATTTGTTAGAGATGTATTCTCCACCATTATCACTCTTAAGATCCTTCACTTGCTTCCCCGACTCTTTCTCCACCATTGATTTAAACTCACAGAACTTAGAGAATGTTTGATATTTCTTTTGCATGAAGAAGATCCAACATTTAAAATAAAATTCATCAACAAATATTACATAGTACTTATGTTTTTTTGTTGAAGCAACCGAGAATGGTCCACACATGTCTGTGTGAACTCTCTCAAGGATCCCCGAAGCTCGATTTTCCTTCTCATGAAAGGTTGACTTTACATACTTCCCCATGGTGGATCCCTTGCACTGATATGACTGATAAAGTGTTCCCATTGGAATTCCAGTAGATATTTGTTGCATTACTTTCAACACTCCATGATGAAGATGGCCCATTTTCCTGTGCCATAATTCACCCTCATCCCGGCTCACCGCTTTTTCTATCTTTCCCATTATGGCAGTACAGCCATCTACCTCCAGCTTGTAGAGATTGTTAACTCGAATCCATATCCCCTTGGCTTGGCCCATTATTTTATGTCGCAGGAAATCTTTTCCATCACGAAAAACAACGTCATAGCCTATTTCCTCCAACATTGCGACTGAGACAAAAAATTTCTTCAGACCTGGTACATGCATTACATATTTTAATTGAAATGGTTTACATGAACCGCTCTGAAAGGTAATGGTACCAATCCTGGTAGCACTGTACCATCCATTGTCACCCATCTCAATGTGCATCTGTAGATCTTTCTCCTCCAAGTCACTAAAAAATTCCTTATCTACCATTACGTTAAAGGAATCGCCACTATCCAAATAGCACACCGATCCCAATGCACTTGACACCATGCATGCAATCAAGGAGAAGTCAAACTCAAATTTCAAGGAAATGGACTCACCAGTTGCAGATCCAGTAGCCTTTTTGTTCTTCTTCTTTTGTGGACAGTTAGTAGAAAAATTGTAAATTTATGTAGATGTTCTATGCTTGATGCAACTTTAATTTTATCAACAGAAATCACATGAATTTACAAGTAAAATGCAGATAGAACATACTAGTGATCCTTTAGAAGACAAGTCAGAAACAGATAAAGGTGATGGTGCATTACGACAGTCAACGGGATGCTTCAACCAACAAATACTTCACAGTCTTCCAACCCAGCATGTGTCACAACAGTCCTCAAAATAGTCACATGGTCAACTCAGAAGTCAACCTCAGAAAATTCAACGTTACCCAGAAAAGTCAACACAGGGCAGTAGCACTAAAATTCAATGCAGCTCAACTTCTAGTCAACCTTTGACCTCAATTTCCATGCCAAAGTGTACGGCCTCCTTAGATCGAAATCTCCTCCAAAATTCAACCCAATCGGACCATGTGTTGACCAAAGTCAACGCTAGTCAAAATTCCCCATAAACCCTAACCGCAGATTTTTGGCTGCAGTGAATTTCATCCTTCTTGCTGCGGTAAACTTCAACCTTCTTTCCCACGTATGAGATGAACCTTCTCCTCAGATGCTCATATAAGAATAGGAGATGTGTGTTGAGATGAGTGGAAAAATGCTCCAATGTTGACCCTATAAATACCAATCATGAGAGGTGTGTGACACATCTGCTGGGGGTAAAAACCTTAAGGCCGGCCTGCACTTAAATTTATTATAAATAATAAATTCAAAATAAATTTTCTGCTCATCAGATTAAAATCAATTTTAGATCGATTTTACACCTCTCTGAAAGAGGATTCCAATAAAAATATTGGAATCTTCATCTGAGCATCACAAGATGGAGTTTGGACCTAGTTGTCGAAATTTAACACTCCTTCTCAACTAGGGAAAACTCCACCTACCAGTGCAATCAAACATCGTGCATCATCCCACTGTAACTTGCTTTTTTGGCCTCTTTATTTTAGAATAGTAGTGGTTCAGTCACAAAGACAACATCCCCTGGCTGACAGATTCAGCCCAGAGGTCCAAAACCTCTATCAGACTCAAAGAGTCTCATACCAACCAAAAGTTGGTTTACCTAACCCGAAGTCAGTTGGAGGTTTGAAACCTAACTATACTTGATCCCAGATCAAGTGGTTGGACCGTGCCATCCTAGATGGAGAGTACGACAATCTCTGATGCATCCATCAGTCTTTGCTACTAGTCTCTAGCTTCTCCCACCTCATTGGCCAAATGAGAGGTACTTCCCATGAGCCTTGAACTCAATGGGTAGGATGCATATGGGGCACATATAAAGAGAGGTGAACCAACTCAAACATCATAACGGTGGGGCAGAAGCACTACAAGGTTCAGCAAGCCTAGCCCCATGAGTGCTTATAGCTCCGAGAAGCTATCCCCAAAGCCCCCCAGAGCTCCCAGAGCTCATCGTCCACTAGGACCCACATCATAGGGTCGTTCCACAATACCAAGACACTCACCGAAGGTTAGGAACTGGACCTTCCCCAGGGACTTTGTGAGAATATCTGTGACCTGCTCATCAGTTCCTATATGATTGAGCCTTACGGTGCCCCGCTGTACCATATCCTGGATATAGTGGTACCAGATATCAATATGCTTGGATAAATCATGGAACACTAGATTCTCAGACAAGCGAATCCCACTTTGGTTATCATAGAGTATCATGGTGGTATCTAGCACATGTCCAAACAACTCACTAGAGAGCTTTCGCAACCAAACTGTTTCACAACAGGCCATACTTGCTGCAATGTATTTGGCCTCAGCGGTGCTCAAAGCCACCGAATTTTTCTTCTTGATCATCCATGAGATCGAAGCAGAACCAATATTGAAGTAGCATCCCAATGTGCTCTTACGATCCACCACTCTACCAGCCCAATCGGCATCAGTATATCCAAGGAGTGTCACGCTCCCAGCAGTGTATCTCAGCCCATGGTTTATCGTGCCTCGAAGGTATCTCAGAAGATTCCTGGCACCAACCCAGTTAAAGTGATGAGGCTCAACCATCTGTTGACTCAAAGTGTTCATTGCAAAACATATATCTGGACGGGTGTTCACTAAGAACATCAGGGCCCATACGAGTTGACGATACTCAGTAGGATTTGAAAATACGGGCCTAGCAGTGCTGCCACTCAACTTCTTGAAGTTGAGTTCCATTGGTGTTGACACAGACTTGCAATCCACCATACCAAATCTTTCAAGAAGCTTCACAATGTATTTTCCTTGAGAAAGGAAAATCTCGCAAGGTCTCTGCCAAACCTCCAAGACTAGGAAATAGTGCATCGGTCCTAGGTCCTTCATCTCAAACTCAGTAGTGAGCTCCCTCTTGCATTGATGAATGAGAGGGTTAGCACCTGTCAGGAAGAGGTCATCCACATATAGCACCAGAATGAGAAGCTTCCCCTGGACAACCTTAAGTAAAGGTTTGGATTAGCAATACTTCGAGTGAAGCCCAGCTTCATCAAGTAGCTATCCATGCTCTCATACCAATCTCTGGGTGCTTGCTTCAACCAATAGAGGGCTTTCTCCAACCTGCAAACATGGGTGTCCCGATCCTGGACTTCAAACCCCAGAGGTTGTTCTACATACACCTCTTCCTTTATTGCACCATGTAGAAAAGTGGTCTTGAAATCCATCTAATGAAGACTCCATCCTTGCATAGCAGCAAGGGCTATGATTGATCGAATGGTGGTAAATTGTGCCACAGGTGCAAATATGTCATCATAGTCTATTCCTTCCTTTAGAGAGAAGCTACGGGCAACAAATCTTGCCTTGAACTTTTCAGCACTTCTATCAGATCCATGCTTGATCTTGTAGAGCCATTTCTCGATGAAAACTGATTTGTCCTTTGGTCTTGGAACCACATCCCAGACATCATTCTTCATTATGGACTCATATTCTTTTTGCATAGCATCATTCCAGACTTGATGCTTTACGGCTTCCTCAAAAGATCCAGGTTCAGATTGTACAATAGTACTCATGGCAGCTAGATACCCTTGGTATCTACACGGCTTCTTGCTTTCTCGGAATGTCCCCCTCGGGGCAGCATGTCCCTCAGCATCTTCGAGAGTGTCCCTGAGACATGATGGTTTCTTTCTCAGTGAAGGAGATGGATCGATTGGGTCCATTGGTCCTTCAGCATCAGACATTGTCTAATCCTATAGTTCTTCTTGATTTCCAGGCCTTGCTTCATGATTTTCCTTAGATCTCAGAAGATCTACTACTTTCTTCAGGGAAGCATCTTCGTCAAAAGTGAGATCATGGCATATCTCTACTTCCCTTTGACCAGGTACATAGACTCTATAGGCCTTATAATGTTCGCTATAGCCCACAAATATTCCTTTCTTCCCAGAAGCATCCAGCTTACTTCTCTTTTCTTTTGGCACATGAAAATAAACAGGACATCCAAAAACTCTAAAATGTGAGACATCAGGTTTCTTACCAGTGAAAACATCTTCGGGATTGTTTGAGTCTAGAGTGGAATGAGGGCATCGATTTTGAATGTATACAACAGTATTCGCAGCTTCTTCCCATAGAAACTTCGGTAGACCCTGGTCACATAGCATGGCACGGTTAGCTTCCACAATGGTCATGTTCTTTCATTTAGCAATGCCATTCTACTCAGGAGTATAGGCAGTAGTGGTATCCCTCTTAATTCCAGCTTCTCTACAAAAATCCTTGAACTCATTTGACTCATATTCAGTGCCATTGTATGTCCTCAAAATCTTGTTCTTCTTCCCTATCATATTTTCCACCAAGGATTTGAAGGTACCAAACCACATGAAAGCCTCATCCTTTTTCTTCAAGAAGTATATCCAGGCTTTGCAGGAGAAGTCATAAGTGAATGTCATATAGTAATAACATCCTCCCAGGGATGTCACGGGTAGCATACTAGATAGATCAGAATGGACCAGTTGCAAAATATCAGATGTCCTTGTGACACTTGAGGGGAAAGGTCTCCTTGTATTCTTTCCTTTGGCACAACCCTTACATACACCTTCATTATTATTTCCAAATTTAGGCATCCCTTTCACCGCCTTCCTTGCTTCGGGAAGGGCCTTGTAATGAAGGTGTCCAAACCTCCAGTGCCACAGTTCAGTTTGTTGGATAGTATCACATGTCATAGCTCCCAGTGGACTTCCTCCAACCTAGTAGAGTGTTCCAATTCTAAAACCAATCACGATAGCTTCCTTGAGATTATTCTTCCATATGCACACCTCTCCATCAGTTAATGCCACATTGAAACCTTTGTCTTCCATGGCTGATAAAGACACAGGGATCTTCTTCAATTTTGGTACATAGAGTACATCCTACAAATGTAGGACTTGTCCTTGAGACAAGTAGAGGGTCACAGTCCCTATCCCTTTCACGAGATATGTGGCGTTATCTCCAAGAATAATTTCCAGATTAGTATCCTTCTCAACCATGTCAGAAAGTGCTTCCTTGAACCCAATGATGTGTCTTGAGGCACCACTATCTATCAGCCAGACATCCATAGTGTCGGGAGGGGATGCAACAGAGAGGGCGGATACAAGAATGTATTCATTTATTTTATCAACAACATTTGACTCCTCATACCTGGAATTTCTAGACCTTTTGAAAGGTTGATTATTTCCACCAGAGGGAGCCTTCTCTTTCCTTTGGACCTGTTGTTTCTTTGATTTCCATTCCTTCGGTTGTTGTTGTCATCACTACTGGGAGAATCCTCCTTGAAAGGACATTCTATAGCATGATGACCTGGCCTATGACAAGTGAAACACTTGCCCTTCTTTCCTTGGGCCCCTTCTCTTCCTTTGTTCTTTGAACCACCAGAGTTCTTCTTTCTAGAATGAGCAGTGTAGGCAGCATTTCTGTCATTTTCGTATTCCTTCATTCTTGTCTCTTCTTGCATGCATCTTGACAGTAGCTTGTCAAAGTTAGTAATTGTATTATTATTGAGAATGGTAGTGCTGAATACTTTCCATTCATATGGGAGCCCTCCAAGTGTGGTGAGTACCATCTCACGATCAGCTATTGTCTCCCCAATAGCCAGTAGATTGTTCCTAATCTCGGTCAGTTTCAGAAAGTATGTTTGGACAAACTCATCCCTACCTTTCTTCAGATTATTCAATTGATTCTTGAAGAATAGAACCTGGTTTTCATTGTTTACTTTGAACATTTGTATCAGCTTATCATACATCTCTTTGGATGTGCCTAGCTTAGATATGTAGGCAACCATACTTTTATGTATGGATTCCCTGATCATTAGCTTTGCTTTGATCTCCACCTTCTTATACTTGGTTTTGGCAGCAGCAGTAGAAGTAGATGGAGGTTCTTGTGTCTTACCTAGTACATAGTCCATGAGATCATGGTCTTCTAAATTGAGATCTAATATCATCTTCCAAGCATGGAAGTCATCCCTTCCAGTCAGCTTGTCATCCTCCTTGAAGCCATAACTTGTGGAACCCATTTTTCTCTTTTGGTGATTTCTATAAGTTAGGGCTTGTCTTCACCTCACCTCTGATACCATGTAAATTTATGTAGATTTTGTATGCTTGATGAAAATTTACTTTTATCAACAGCAATCACATGAATTTACAAGTAAAATGAAGATAGAATATACCAGTGATCCTTTAGAAGAAAAGTCAGAAACAGATAAAGGTGATGGTGCATTATGGTGGTCAATAGGATGCTTCAACCAAAAAATACTTCAAGGTCAGCCAACCCAGCATGTGTCACAACAGTCCTCAAAATAGTCACACGGTCAACTCAGAAGTCAACCTCAGAAAATTCAACGCTTCCCAGAAAAGTCAACGCAGGGCAGCAACACTAAAAGTCAACGCAGCTCAACTTCTGGTCAACCTTTGACCTCAATTTCTATGCCAAAGAGTACGGCCTCCTTAGATCGAAGTATCCTCCAAAATTTAGCCCAATCGGACCATGCGTTGATCAAAGTCAATGCTGTTCAAACTTCCCCATAAACCCTAACCACAGATTTTTGGCTGCAGTGAATTTCGTCCCTCTTGCTGCGGTAAAATTTGACCTTCTTGTTGCAGTAAACTTCGACCTTCTTTCCCACATGTGAGATGAACCTGCTTCTCAGATGCTCATATAAGAGGAGGAGATGTGTGTGGAGATGAGTGGAAAAATGCTCCAACGTTGACCCTATAAATACCAATTATGAGAGGTGTGTGACACATCTGCTGGGGGTAAAAACCTTAGGGCTGACCTGCACTTAAATTTATTATAAATGATAAATTTAAAATAAATGTTCTTCTCATCAAATTAAAATCAATTTTAGATCGATTTTACACCTCTCTGAAAAAGGAATCCGATACAAATATTGGAATCTTCATCTGAGCATCACAAGATGGAGTTTGGACCTAGTTGTCCAAATATAAAAAAAATACCCATGTTCGTGACAGTGAAAACACTTCACCTTGGACATGTCTTACTTCTTGCTTGTAGACTCAGATTTTGAATGGAATTTCTTCCCCTTCCCCTTCTTCGCCTTGGAAGCCAAAGCACAATCCTCTTCATCATCGTGCTTTGATGAAGAGCTATCTCTGGTGTTCCACCTGAACTCCTCCTGCACCAAATCTGACAACAGTCATTCCCAATATGGTAATTTTTCCACTCCGTTGACAGAGTCTTCATAACTGTGCCAACTCTTAGGAAGTCCAAGGAGAGCCAAACTCACCAAGTCATCGTCAGGGACTGTTATTTCCACACTCCCCAGTTCATCCCGACATTGTAAAAATGTTTTGAGATACTTTGGAATGGTGTCACCCTATTCCATCTTGATATTCCTGAGTTTATATTTGAGCGCCAATTTCCTATGGTCACTGCTGCTTTGGAATATATTTTCCAAAGCCTTCCACATTGCATATGGTGTGGCTTTCCCATGGAGGCTTGAGAAAATGTGGTCTCGTACTCCCTCCAACAGGATCCTCCTCACCTTTGAAACTTCTTTTTGCCATGCATCAAGAAATGGAGTACATGTTGCAGCAAGCTTAGAAACATCACTGTCAATGAATTTCTTCAGTCCACTGTCTTCGAGTATTTCTTCCATCCTATCCTTCCAAGAAATGTAGCTCAAGCTGCCCTCAAGTGCATACTCTAACCTCAAGCCATTGAAATCCATTTCGATCTTGAATCAGATGTAGTGCCAATAAAGTATTTCTTCAAATTGGAATTCTATCCAGTCACAAACTCAACTCTTTCTTCACTTCTGCAATTTCCTTTGCTCTGATGCCATGTAGAAATTATACAGTATATAATATTCCCAAATGGAAAAAGTAGGAATATAGTACATAAAACTAAAAATATGCAGAAATATCAATACATCAATAAATGAGACAACCATATATCCATTCCATTATGATGATAAAAAAAAAATAGGTACACATACTTGAGGAAAATATCACTCAACTTGGGAAAACAAGCCTCCCATGAAAGCATACACCTAAATCTGAAATGTTGCTAATACAATAAAAGATGGAATGTCAAAAGTGCATTGTATATGAGGGGATAGCTACAGCTTGAAATGGAAATACATGTATATGTTTCTACAAATATCCAATAATGCAAGGAATATAGATCCAAGCTCCGAAACAAATTTCCAGGACAACCCAGAAAAGGTTTTTGGAAATACAGAATATGCAAAATATAGAAGATATTGCCCTAGGGCTGAATAATATTTGCAAATAAATCACTGATGGGAGATGGATGATCTAATATACAATATTGTTTTTCCTCCTCAAACAGGTCTCCTAAATAAAGGGCTAATCCCCTCAAAGGAAACACAACTCCTCCAAAAAAGGCAATAAACCCATTGTTGTAGCTGCTCTCTAAAATAATGTATTCCTTGAGGGAAACTATGCTATGGCTGATGACTACTACTTGGCCTAGTGCCAAAATATGAAATGAGGCTCTGAGAACTTCCTCACAAGATTCAGAATGAAATAATGAACCCTCCAATGGAAAAATATCTCAGAAATTTGAGATCTCTCTCCTCCACTGCGACAACCCTACAACACAACCCAACTCTAAATAGAACTGCGTTGTATATGAGACTGAAGCTTGGAAAAATACTAGATAGTGATAATGCATCTTAGGATAACCTCTCCTGAGTAGGTACTCTAAGTCCCCTAAGGATGAGGGTGGGATTTCCGCTCGGAAACACCATTGTGATAAGCAGCACAACAAACCCTACTAAACAACAAAAGCATGCATAGAAATTTCACATGAAAAATTTAGATCTAAAAATATAAAAATCAATAATAAAAATCCCTAAATTTTAGGGCTGCCATCCTCTTCATTTTATGCTTGGTTAGCTTCCTAACCCTAGGTCCCACTCAATAATGGAGCTATTCTCATGCATACACTCCTCCTCACTCACTACGTTGTCCTCCATTAATCCTCCATGATCTCCATAACAACGTTGTTGATCTGGTCAACATTGATCTAGTCCACATGCTCTAGCCCATGTTCACACCTTAGGGTGATTTATTAAGCTCAAATGATGATCCAATTTCACATGAGAAGTGGTTTTATTCTTCATAAAGAGATTTATGGGTCTCCCTACTGACTTATTCACCTATATAAGTGACAAAACAAAACTTTAATATTCCAATTAGCTACAAGATAATTTAGTAATATTACAGACCTCCCCTCCAAAATGTTTCTTGTCCTTAAGAAACTGAAAGGATATTGCAAAACCTCCAACCGATATGTCTCCTCCCGAGTATATAAGTTAGCCTTTTGTAGATGAACCAAATAGCTTTCATCATGAAGAAGTTAGAGATATATGGAAAAATTTATATGCTTTCCATTGGCCTCCTCAAGGCATGAGAGATGGTAAATGTTGGGTGCCTCAATGCCAATGATAAAATCCAATCCCTATGCTATCATCCAAAAAAAGTGAGCCATCCTTGGTAGCTCGTAAAAAACTCACCAATCCCCTGCTTCTGTGTAATATTCCAAATATATCCTTCAAGAAATTGGAATATTAAATTTTCCTATGTTCACTTAGTAGTTGAATAATTAGGTGAGAAGGCCAATTCATAATAAAAACATGAATAAAATACCTCTTTGTATGAAAGGGTATCATCAATGGAACTATATTTCACACCCTCATGTGTGAAAGGAGACATTTGCAGGAAGGCTAGGTCAAGTTTGACCAAGTCAAACGGCGCAGAGGTATGAGGTGCAAAGAATCTCGTGGGATAGCGCAGAGGAAGAGGAGGGAAGTTTCCTTGATGGAGGAAAACCTAAAGAGTGGGACCTATGGAGAGGGAGCTCTCATTGTTTAAAAGGAGGGCAAGGCAGCCATTGTTACTCATGCCTATGATTATTGATTTCTTGTCTCTTTAGACTATTTGCAATCTCTAGTTGTTTAGCTGAGTTGTTGTGCTTCTTAGCTCAAGGATTTCCTGTTTAGGAATCCTTCTCCTTTCTTGAGAAACCTATTGAAGGATTTTTACTGATTTTCCTCACATCTAGGCGTGAGGTCAAGCATCCTCCTCCAGTACAACGTTCTTTCTGCAGCAACGTAATGTTGTGTTGTAGGGTGTTGTAGTGAGGGATAACAACACCTCTTCCATCTCTTGTTTTTCAGAGGAGGAGTCTCTAATTCCTTTGGGAGATCAGTTTGGAAGCCATTTGAGTTTATTTCATATCTTGGCATTGGGCCAACTCATTCCCTTGCCCCTACAATGCAGTTTGCTTCAATAACTGCGTTATTTTCATTGAGAATTTGTTGTGGGTTTTTGCATTGTTGATTGGAGGGTAAGATCTTCAGTGATAGGATCAGCCTTTCACCTGAGAGATCCATTATATGAGATTCAGCCATCAGTTGCAACATCTTCAGCTATCTCTATCCATTTCTAGTTTCTGAGTTACAACTGCTACCCAGCAACTCCGACATTTTTTCCATTTGCTACATTTTAGCCAATCCTTCTCAAGATTGTTGTATTATTGTTTTCAGGGGTTGATAGCTTTCTCCCCCTCATTTATTGAGCCATAAATTGTTATATATTTATTTTATTATGTAATATGATGTAGTGCCTCTTATAAACTACATCCTCTTAGCCTGCTAAAACTCATGTGTAGCAGTGTTTCTCTATTGTGATGTACATGTTCCATTGAGGCTCTCATTGCCTAGCTTGAGTGACTAATTCCTGAAAGCATTGTACTCTTTTTACTGTTGTAACATCATTTTTTGTCTATCTGTATCTTCATATATCTAGGCTCATTAAAATAACATTTTTTCTCTATCTCATGTGCTTACATTTGCTGCAGTCCCTTCATTGGGTATTTTTACAAGGTAACTAGGTGTGGGAGACCTGTTTAACCCACCTAGAGGGATTTATTTGGAGCCACCTCTTGGAATTTGGTCTTAGATACACTGATCTAAGGGATCTAGGTCTTAGTTTCAAATCCTGTAGCAGCCATTACTGGAAAATGCGTTTTCCTGTCATGCCTTGCTAGCTGTCCCGATTTTGGGATATTACAATGGTATCAAAGCAACTTTCTTGGCTTAGCCTGTGAGTCTCAGCCCAAGAAGATTAGAATGATGAAGAATATGAGATTACTCTCATCAGTGTTCAAAAATAAGAAGAACCTCTCCAAATAGGAGGAGCAAGAAGAAGAGGAAGAACCATGCACTTCCTATTCTCATCGAGAAGAAGACAAGCATGAAAGATACTTGGATCATCTAATTCTAAGTACCTTGTTGAGTACAAATCTCAACCTAGAGCCTTCAAGGAGACTCTATATTTTCCACATTTCATCCAGTTGAAGGAAGAGAAGAGACCCTGCAGCAGAAGATAAATCAAAGGCAATAGATTTTTTTTGTCTACCTTTGATGGGTCATCTACAGAAAAAGCTTGGGTGAGGAAGTTGGAAGCATTTTTCCTACTACATCCTGTAGTAGGGGAAGAAGCTGTTGAGATCTCAGCACTACACTTGGAGGGTGGAGCCTATGTTTGGTGGTTCAACCACTTGAGCCATGCAAGGGTGAAATTTTTTGCAGAGTTCACTCAAAGGTTGATCAAAACCTTTGATGAAGAAAGAAAAAAGGAGGAAGAGCTCACACCACCACTTAAGGAGACTTGTAATAACGTTGTCACACTCATGGAGGAGTAGCCACATGCAGCAATAGTTGGGGCAGCCAACACACTGGAGGAAGGAACTCTTTCAGTCCTACAAGAGATTCCCAAATCTCATAAAGGTATGGAAATATTTCCACTATCTATTTTTGCAGCAAAACCTTTTGATAGTTGTGGAAATTTCTTTTTGCATGACCAAGGGTCAAATCACACTGCTACTCTAGAGCAACATGATTGCACTGCGCTGTGCAAATGGTTCAAGGAGGAGATGAAACATCATCCTCATGCACCTTTGTTGAGTTGTACACAATCCTTGATGTTGGGATGTGAACTTTTGGAGGATGAAACAAACCATGACACTCCTATGGAAGACCATGAAACCATCCCTGAGTTGGAGTATGAGACAACCATTGCATCCTTGGAGAGATTAACAACATTGTAAAATAATGGTGAAGAGGAGATATTACCTTCATCATATTTGGATCCTTGTGGATTCAACATAGTCATGGGTGAGTGATATTCTCTAGGAGGTCTCCAAAGAGCTGCATTCCAAACTTTCATGGGATGCAAAGATAGAAAATTGATTTGGAAGGATGGTAGCCCTCATGAGAGGAGTACCAAGGGGAAGAGAAGGAGAATACATCCATAAGTGATTGAGTGGATGTGGTTGATAAGAAAGGATCTAGGAGGCTACTTGCAAATATATGACACTGGGCAGCAGGAGGCTTGGCTGCACTGGCTCCTCTTGAAGGAGTTTGGCCATCACTTGGCATGTCCTCTTCCAGGGAGGATGGGGATGGAGAAGAGGTGGCAGGATGCTTGCATCATTGAGAAACATGGAGTATGGATGCATGGTTTTGATGTGACATACATATCATTCATTATGTCTTCATCACAGGGGTTGTATGATGGGAGCATAAGGAGGCAGCAAGAATTTTGGTTGCTTGAGTTGCACTTAAGAGAGAAAGGGAAAATTTTCTCTCATATTTTGTGTGATGTTGTAGGAGTAGAAGAGAGCACTCTCATGGTGAAAAGGGGCTAATCCTTGGCCTTGGATGATTTGGGAGGTATTCCATATTTTTAGCAACATTACTAGAGGATTCTTTGACAAGGAGCATGTCAAAGAATAGAACTTTGTATTGACAGGAGCTTATTTGCAGGAGCTCACAGTGATGTCACTTTGGAGTAGGGACTTATGGATGGAGTGTCCCCAAGATCACTTCACATTGGATGCACTTGGTGAACAAGGAGGAGGTGAGGATGATAGAGTAGTGGATAGAAACACCTATCACTATGACATATTCTTCTTGACTTGGGTTTCCAAGCATGAGAAGGATGATTTTCTTGTAGCACATGGTTCATTCCTCTTCATAGCATGCCAAAACACTATGGAGGACTCACTCATGGATCCATGTACCATCTTACTTCCAGCATATGGTAAGAAGTTTGTTTTCACATTCATTAACTTGTATACTCTTACCATTACTATGCAGTGCATTGCTCCACAAGAGGGCAAGTTTTTCACTTTTCTCCATGATCATTTTTGGGCCCAACTATATGATGGAGGCAACCATATTTTATGTCGCCTTGGGAAAATGTTTTATCTTCACATTTATGTTCAGTTTTTTCACCCAAACATTTACCATATGAATACATGCATGATTGACCATGTAAAAAGAAACATTTTGCCTTGCACTTTGTTGAAGCAGCAGTTTGTAAAACTGTGTTGTACATGCTTAGGAGACTGTTGGTATCTTCAAGCACCACATGAAGCCATCAGTATTTCCTTCATTATTGTACTGATCATGTCTTCAATTTCTGATATTGTTTATATTATTGTTGAGAGCATGATTGGGAGATTGACACATGATTTGGATGTGTCCTTGAAGGCAAAGGATTCCCACATTTTCTGCACTACATGTTCTAATGGGAGCATGGGAGGAGATATGGCCACCATAGCCACATATGTCTTCTCTTTCAGGGTGGGCCATGAGTTTTTTAACCATCCATTGTATCATCATGGGAAAGTATTTGATCATGTATTGTTGACACATTCAACCATTTTCTATCGATTAGTAGATGTGATGATTCTTGTATATTACTTGCCATGCTATTTTCTAAAGTTGCAGTGGATGAGACTGCGTTGTGTCCTCTTGAGATATTTTTTTTATCATGCATCATCATGTAAAAATTGCAGAAAAATTCTCATTGGGATACTCTATGATGACCATGTCCTATTCATCATGGATGGATTGTTTTGGGCCAGCTTTTTTTTTGATGTTGGAGGAGAAATCCTTGGAGGATTGTTCTTCATTTTTCCACTTGAGGGAAATAATTTTGCAGCCCAGGATCAACACATACTCAACACTCATCATGATTGGAGAGAAGGACAGCATGGGGTAGGCTATGATGCTTACCATATTTATATTTTCATCCCACCTTCATTTCCAGAGCTTGAGGTGGAAGGAGGTTTCCATGAGTTGCCATGTTGGGAGGTGACTCATTTTGTATGGATGATTTCTTGGGGATGGAGGATCCATTTGGAGATGTTTTCCCAACACTTTTTAGTCTCCATTCCTTGGGAGAAAATTCTCAATTCTATCCTTGCAGTTGCTTGAGGACAAGCAACATTTGGGAGGGGAGGACTGTAATATTCCAAATTTTTCCTTCAATAAATTGGAATATTAAATTTTGCTATTTTCACTTAGGAGTTGAATAATTGGGTGAGAAGGTCCATTAATAATAAAAACATGGATAAAATCCATCTTGGTATGAAAGGGGATCATCAGTGGAACTAGATTTCACACCCTCATGTGTGAAAGGAGACATTTGCAAGAAGGCTAGGTCAAGTTTGACCAAGTCAAACAATGCTGAGGTATGAGGTGGAAATCATCTTGTGGGATAGTGCAGAGAAAGAGGAGGGAAGTTTCCTTGATTGAGGAAACCCTAAATAGTGGCAACCATGGAGAGGGAGCTCTCATTGTTTAAAAGGAGGGCAAGGTAGCCATTGTTACTCATGCCTATGATTATGGATTTCTTGTCTATTTAGACTATTTGCAGTCTCCAACTGTTTAGATGAGTTGTTGTGCTGCTTAGCGCAAGGATTTCTTGTTTAGGAATCCTTATCCTCTCTTGAGAAGCCTCTTGAAGGAGTTGTACTTATTTTCCTCACACCTAGCCTTGAGGCCAAGCATCCTCCTCCAGTACAGCGTTATTTCTACAGCAGAGTAATGTTGTGTTGCAGGGTGTTGCACTGAGGGATCACAACACCTCTTCCGTCACTTGTTTTTCAAAGGAGGAGTCTCTATTTCCTTTGGGAGATCATTTTGGAAGCCATTTGAGCTTATTTTAGATCTTGGCATTGGGCCAACTCATTCTCTTGCCCCTACAACGTAGTTCTCTTCAGTAACTGCATTATTTTCATTGAGAATTTTCTGTGGGGTTTTGCATTGTTGATTGGAGGGTAATATCTTCAGTGATAGGATCAACCTTTCACTTGAGAGAT
Source organism: Pinus albicaulis (assembly GCA_034641835.2). Classification (NCBI taxonomy): domain Eukaryota; kingdom Viridiplantae; phylum Streptophyta; class Pinopsida; order Pinales; family Pinaceae; genus Pinus; species Pinus albicaulis. Next base: position 52,102,776 of record CM076576.1, on the reverse strand, counting down.
CCATTGGTTGAGATTCCGCCATCAGTTGCAGCATCTTCAGCTATCTCTATCCATTTCTAGTTTCTGAGTTAGAGCTGCTACCCAGCAACTCCGACATTTTTTCCATTTTGTATATTTCAGCCAATCCTTCTCAGGATTGTTGTATTATTGTTTTCAGGGGTTGAGAGCTTGCTCCCCCTCATTTCTTGAGCCATACATTGTTATATATTTCTGTTATTATGTAATATGATGTAGTTCCTCTTATAAACTGTGTCCTCTTAGCCTGCAGAAACTGATGTGTAGCAGTGTTTCTCTATTGTGATGTACATGTTCCATTGAGGCTCTCATTACCTAGCTTGAGTGACTAATTCCTCAAAGCATTGTACTCTTTTACTATTGTAACATCATTTGTTGGCTATCTGTTTCTTCATATATACAGGCTCATTAAAATAACGTTTTTTCTCTATCTCATGTGCTTACATTTGCTGCAGTCCCTTCATTGGGAATTTTTACAAGGTAACTAGGTGTGGGAGACATTTGTAACCCACCTAGAGCGATTTATTTTGATCCACCTCTTGGTTTTTGGTCTTATATACACTGATATAAGGGATCTAGGTCTTAGTTTCAAATCCCATAGCAGCCATTACTGGAAAATGCATTTTCCAGTCATGCCTTGCTAGCTGTCCTGATTTTAGGATATTACATTTTGCAATGTATAGGGTTTGCATGGATGAAAATGAGAAATAAATTTATTATCCTCACATTTTCTCTCTCTCCATTTATGATAAATATGAAGTTGTTGATCTTGGGCTTCAATAGTATAGTCCTTGGGAACCAAAATGGTACCCAAAATCTCATGATCCCTCTTTTTGGTTCTAGGAACCTTTCTTGCCCAATCCATCCCACATATAGTGAATAGAATGTCATCACCACAAAGGCTCCAAAATAAAAATGGACTAAGGGTCATATAACATGATGGATGGTGATAATAGTCCCTCAAGTGAGACCAGCGTTGTTCTGCCTCTAATTGTCTCAAGACATCATATGATAAGTGGCCATCCAACCACTTTCTTGCTTCCATAAAATTCTCAAAAGCTTGAAAATATTGAAGGAAATTAGGTGTTAACTGAATATGAGCCAATAAAAACATGTCTTGCCCAAAGTGCTCTATAAAGTGATTATCCCCATCACTGAATGTAGTCCTAAAAGGACCATGAAATCCACAAGGAGGCTTGCTCTCTTGTGGAGAAATGTGTTGCAAATGTATGGTAAAAGAATGTTCATACATTGTTATTTGATCAATAAGAATCAAAACACAATATTTACCATGTATTGGAGGCAATTTTTTGAAGAGGTCCTTAGATGGGCGTTCCCATCTCTTCGTCAAAAGGGGAAGTGACTGAAACAACCTTGCAAGGTGATTGCTATCCTTCTCATTAATCAAACAAGCTACATACCTCCTGATATGTTGGAGCATATCTTCTTTGAGATCCTCCCAATAGAATCCCTCCATGATTCTGAGATAGGACTCAATGGAATCCTCATGCCCTGAAAAGAGTTCCTCATATGTTGCATGTAGAATCCCCTCCATGATCTTGGAGTCTCTAGTCAAGTAAATATGACAATGGAAATAAATGACCCCATCAACCACTCTATATCTCCCATCTGCCTCTTTCCCATCAAGAACCTTACATGTGAAGAGGTTCTTGGAATACTCCACCAAAATTTGGGACTCCCAATGTGGATCCATCCTTCCCAACAATGACAGTGTTATAGAAATATGAAATGAAGAACCTGTCTCATCATAGCTCTCCTCTTTGGCATGCTCAATGCCAAAGCCACGTGTTGGAGTACTGCTAAATTTTTTTTGCCTCCCTTGTAGCCGATCTTTCCCAAGACAATATTGAAGTATATGGAGGACAACCTCCTATTGGAAGGTATTGCCCTTCCAAAACTTCCATATTTTGGCCAATGCATGCAAGAGTTTCAATAACCTCTTGTCATATTCATAAATATTCCTTATGTGTGGAAGTATCATTTGTTGCTACAAGGCCTTGGAATAGCCCTTTGACACCATGCTTGTGCCTTCATAGATTCATAAATCATCATCTTTCAACGCAAATAGCTAAGTGGGAGATAGAAATATCCATATAAAAATTGCCCACCCCTCCTTTGAACCCATCAAAGATTCTCTGCACTGTGTTAGCTCCTCCCAAGGCTCCTTCCTTAGCCAAATATATCAATGTTGCACCATGTTGAGAGAACTCTTTGTTCATATTCCAATCAGGGGGTCTCTCTGGTGGAATGCCTTCATGTAATGAAACATGAAGGCCTAGAGCAGGCTATATATGTGAGTGGATTGATTTGTCCTCGCCCTTACTGCACAAATAATCATCTCACTTTTGTGCATAAACCTCCTCAAAAGGATGGGTGTGTATGTTCCCAATCACTTGGTGCTGGCCCTCCTTCTCATCTTCTCCTACCTTCTGCAAGATCTCACAGTCTAAGGTGTCTTGTTCAAATGTAAACAACCCATGTACACCCAACATCTCATTGGTGTTAAAAGTCTTAATCACAATGGAATGATATATCATACTGTGTGTCCCCAAGACTATATTCAATGTTGGAACACACTTCCTCCAAATTTTTGTCTCCTTTCCTATCAACATAGACATATGTTGCTCCTAATATTCATATGTAAGATCCTTTAGAACTTCTTGCAAAGATACAAGAGCTCCTCTAGTTGAATAAATTTCTTCATCTCCATCACCAAATGGTGGTAGATCTACTCCTTCTTTTACAGTGCTGGAGGCTCTTTCCAGCTCTTTCTCTTCCTTATCCTCATCATTGGAAAATAACTCATCATTAAGAGATCCTTTGGCTTGATCTCCTCCTGAAGGAGGAATCATCATGTCTTCTTCTTGAGAAGAGAGTTCTTGTTGAGGTGGGGATTTTTCCCTTGGAAAAACATGATGTAGATCCTTAACCCCCTCAACAATGTTATCAAATGGAGTTGGTTTCATGGGCCCTTCCATCTCATGCAAAGGTTCTAATTTCTTGGGTTTGGTTAGCTCACCAAAGGAAGTTTCAAAATGTTTTAGATCAAATATTTTCACTAACCTTCTAGTGAACTTTGAATAAGTAGATATATTTTCATTATTTAATGAATAATATTCATAAAACCACCAAGAATAAGCCTTACCTTCAAGATGCAACGTTGCATCTAATGGCTTCCTCTCGTGAAACTTGATGTAGCTAAAAATATGTTTCTAGTTTCTTTACCCAAGCCTTGGCTATGCTCCAGGGTGACCCATCAAAATTTGGTAGAAAGAATCCACCCAAAGTGTGTGCATGCACCCTCTTCTTCTATTGTGGTTACTGGGTATTCTATCTTCTTTGAGTTGAAAAAACCCTTGGAAGTTGAGATGCTCCTTGAATCTTCTAGACTGAGATTCATATTCTTGGAGATAGTCACCAAGAGTCTCCTCCTTTGGTGTGTCTCCTTCCTCTTCATCTCTTGCCAAGAATGTAAGCATGGTACCATGTTGTAGATCTGATGGTGTAGCTAAATGATCACACCCATAATGTGAAAAACTGGAGCTTTCTTTATATATAAGCCCTATTGGAGAACCTCTATATCTCTCGACTCTTGTCTCTTTGATGTCTCTCTTAATGCACTGAATAGTTTGAAGAAGAAGTTTTAAGAACTCCTTCCCTCTCGATAATGAAGTTTTACCTTCATCTCTTCTGCATATATTATCCTTTCTATGAGAAGCCTCCTTAGGTGACATAATGGCTAAAGTACACAGGCTGAGCCAAGATTATTTTCTAATACCACTATAATATTCCCATATGGGAAAAGCAGGAATATAGTACATAAAATTGGAAATATGCAGAAATATCAATATATCAATACATGAGACAACCATAGATCCATTCCATTATGATTACAATAGAAAAATAGGTACATAGACTTGAGGAAAATATCATTCAAGTTGGGAAAACAAGCCTCCCATGAAAGCATACACCTAGATCTGAAATGTTGCTCATATAATAAAAGTTACAATGTAAAAACCGCATTGTATATGAGGGGATAGCTATAGAAGAAAATTTAAATACATGTATATGCTGCTACAATGCTCCAATAGTGCAAGGAATATAGATCCAATCCCCCAAACAGATTTCCAGGACAACCCAGAAAAGGTTTTCGGAAATATACACTATACAAAATATAGCAGATATGGCCCTGGGGATGAATAATATCTGCAACTAAATCACTGCTGGGAGATGGCTGATATAATATAAAATATGGCTCATCCTCCTCTAACATATCTCCTAAATGAAGGGCTAAGCCCCTCAAAGGAAACACAACTCCTCCAAAAAAGGCAATAATCCCACTGTTGTAGTTGCTCTCTAAAATAACATAGTCCTTGAGGGAAACTATGTTGTAGCTGATGATTGCTACTTAATCTAGTGCCAAAATATGAAATGAGGCCCTGAGAACTTCCTCACAAGCTTCCGGATCAAAGGATGAACCCTCCAATGGAAAACTAACTCAGAAATTGGAGATCTCTCTCGTCCACTGCTACACCCTTGCAACACAACCCAACTCTAAACAGAATTGCATTGTATATGAGACTGAAGATTGGCCAAATACTAGATAGTGGTAATCCATATCAAGGTAACCTTTCCTGAGTAGGAAATCTAATTCCCCTAAGGATGAGGGTGTGATTTCCGCTCAGAAACACCCTTGTGCTAAGCAGCACAACAAACCTTGCTAAAAAACAAAAGCATGCACAGAAACGTCACATGACAAATCTAGATATAAAAATATCAAAATCAATAATAAAAATCCCTGACCCGTAAGGCTACCATCCTCTTCCTTTTATGCTTGATGAGCTTCCTCACCTCGAGTCCCACTCAATAATATAGCTACTCTCATGCATACACTCCTCCTAACTGACTGCGTTGTCCTCCATTAATCCTCCATGATCTCCATAACAACGTTGTTGATCTGGTCAGCACTAACCAAGTCCACATGATGTAGCCCCTATTCATACCTTAGGGTGCTTTATTAAGCTGAAATGATGATCCACTTTCGCATGAGAAGTGGTTTTATTCTTCATAAAGAGATGTATCGGTCTCCCTACCCACTTATTCACCTATCTACGTGATAAATGTTGGGTGTGGAGCCTGATTATCTTGTTTACTTTGTATCACAGTATTGGACCCCTGTACATTAAAAAGGAGTGACAATGACGCCCGTAATTAATCGCTGCCGTGGGGGGTCCAGGGGGGCGACAGCGCCCCCGAAGCTAAAAACAGATGTAAAATTTCCTTGTAAAAGTATAGTAATTTCTAGTCAATCTAGGTTGTTCATTAGGCAAATGATCTGATGGTAGAAGTTATGTTTAGATTAGGGTTTTTTACCCTAGAAGGCAACCCCCTTGTATATATGAGGGTATTGTATTGCGGCTGTGTATTATGTGTGTATTCTTGGAGCGAGAAATAGAGAGGGATACTGTGAGAGAGAACAGAGAATATTACAGCGGATCTGCTGTAGGTTTTGTCTTTTCATTTTGCTGGATAATAGAAAGGAAGGACTGGCTGTTTGGGGTGGACTTAGCCCAAACTAGGTGAACCACGTATATCTGTGTCTCTCTGGTTTTATGTGCTTTTTTTTTGCTTGTATTTTCTGCATATTTTATGTGTTGTATTGCTCTGTAATATTTAATTTTCTAACAACTGGTATCAGAGCCGAAGGTATATTTGGCTGATAAACTCGCAGGAAAGAAGGGTTCTTGGTTCGAGTGGGAGAAATGGCGGATGATGGTAAGTTTAGGGTCGAGAAATTTAACGTCCAAAACTTCCCGCTGTGGAAGATGCAGATGGAATATTATCTGTATCAGAAAGATCTATACCTACCATTGAGCGGAAAAACAAAGAATTCGGTGGCCATGACAGATGCGGAATGGAACATTCTCGATAGAAAGGCACTCGGAACAGTACGGTTGTGTCTTGCGACGTCATTCACCTTCAATATTTCGAAGGAAACAACAACAGAGGGTTTGATGCAGACGTTGGCAAAACTATATGAAAAACCCTCGACCTCAAACAAGGTATTTCTTATGAAACGACTATTTAATATGAAGATGTCGAAAGGTGGATCTATTGCAGACCATTTAAATGAATTTAATACAGTTACCAGTCAGTTAAGTTCTGTAGGGGTAAACTTTGATGATGAAGTTAGAGCTCTGTTATTATTGTGCTCATTGCCAGAGAGTTGGAATGGTTTAGTAATGGCCATTAGTAACTCTGTCTCTGGATCTAGTACTTTAAATTTTGATGATGTTGTTGGTGCTATCCTTAGCGAGGAAATGTGATGAAAACGCTCTGGTGAGACATCGGGTAATGCTTTGAGTGCAGAGTCTAGGGGAAGAAGAATGGAAAGAGGAAAGAACTCGGGATATCGCAGTAAATCAAGGAAAGGCAGATCCAAGTCCAGATTAGGAATAGTGTGCTGGAATTGCGGAAAGAAATGACACCTAAAGAAAGACTCTAGATCTCGGAAGGGAAAAGAAGGAGACACACAACAAGAAAACAATCATGAAGAAAATGTGACAGGTGATGTGTTACAAGATGCTTTGATTCTTTCTTTCGAAAATGTTACCGATTCTTGGGTTGTAGATTTAGGGGCTTCATTCCATGGCACACCTGATAAGAAATATTTTCATGACTATGTTCAAGGAGTTTTTGGACAAGTTCGTTTGGGTGATGATAAACCCTGTAAAATTTTTGGAATGGGTAAAGTTCTTGTAAAACAATAGAATGGAAACCAATGGCTACTAAAGGAGGTAAGGCATGTTCCAGATCTGAAGAAAAATCTAATTTCAACAGGGCATTTAGGCAGTGAAGGTTGTGTGACAACTTTCACAGATAAAACTTGGAAGGTCACCAAAGGAGCGCTGGTAATAGAAAAAGGTGAAAAGGTTCGTACATTGTATTTATGCAATGGTATTTATAGCTCTGTTAATGCTTTAACTTCCAAAGGAGCAGATGCAGCATTATGGCATTATAGGCTCGGACACATGAGTGAGAAGGGGATGAAAATTCTTCACTCAAGAAATTTGCTGCCAGGTTTGAAGAATGTTGATTTGGATTTCTGTGAGAATTTCATTTATGGAAAACAGAAGAGAGTAAGATTTATCAGAGTTGGGAAAGAAAATAAGAGAAAAAAATTGGAGCTTGTGCATACAGATGTATGGGGACCTGCTCAGGTATCATCTGTCGGTGGCTCTCGTTATTATGTTACTTTTATTGATGATGCAAATAGAAAAAGATGGATTTATTGTATTCAGAATAAATCTCATGTATTTGATACTTTCAAGAAATGGAAAGCTTTGGTTGAGATTGAGACAGGAAAAAAGTTGAAGTGTCTCAGATTAGACAATAGAGGTGAATATTGCAGCAAAGAGTTTGATAGGTACTATCCAAAGCATGGAATTCGCAGAGAGAAGACAGTTCCAAGAACACAACAAGAAAATGGTGTGTCAGAAAGGATGAATAGAACAATCATGGAGCGTGCAAGGTGCATGAGATTGCATGCTAGATTGCCTTTACAATTTTGGGAAGATGCTGTAGATACTGTTGTTTATCTAATAAATAGAGGGCCTTCAATTTCCTTGGATGGTGGTATTCCGGAGGAAGCATGGACAGGTAAAAAGTTAAACTAATCTTTTTTAAAGCCTTTTGGTTGTGAGGCCTTTGTCCATATTAATAAAGAAAATAGAAAAAAGCTTGAGGCAAAATCAAAGAAATGTACCTTTATTGGATATGGTGCTAATGATTTTGGTTATCGCTTGTATGATTATGAAAATCACAAAATCATTAGAAGCAGAGACGTAATATTCAATGAAAAGGTCTTGTATAAGAATCAGCTGTAGGAAAAGAAACAGGAAAAATAAAGCAAGGAATACAAGGTTCTTGATGAGATAACTGAAAAAGTAAAGGTGCCTGAAAATAATAATAATCAACAACCACAACAGCAGAAACCACCACAACAGCAACAGGCACCTCAAACACCTGAAAGTGGTGTTAGAAGATCTACCAGGATAAGTAGACCCCCTGAACGATACTCTCCTTCATTATATTATTTATTGTTAACTGATTCTGGTGAACCTGAATGTTATGAAGAAGCAATGCAGGTTGAAAGCAGGAAGAAGTGGGAGATATCCATGGAAGAAGAGATGGACTCCTTAATGCATCACCAGACTTGGGACTTAGTCGGGTTGCCTGCAGGTAAAACTGCATTGCAGAATAAATGGGTTTACAGGCTGAAGGAAGAAGATGGAGGAAAACAGAGGTACAAAGCTAGACTTGTGGTGAAGGGATTTGCACAGAAGAAAGGTATTGATTTTGATGAAATATTTTCTCCTGTTGTTAAAATGAATTCAATCAGAACTATTTTAAGTCTTGTAGCAGCGGAAGATTTACATCTTGAACAGTTAGATGTAAAGACAACATTTCTCCATGGATATTTGGAGGAAGAGATATACATGCAACAACCAAAAGGATATGAGGTAAAAGGGAAAGAAAAATTGGTGTGCAGGTTAAAGAAGAGCTTGTATTGCTTAAAATAGGCTCCAAGGCAGTGGTATCTAAAATTTGACAAGTTTATGTATGAACAAGGTTATACTAGATGTCACTCTGATCATTGTGTTTATCTAAAAAGGCAAAATGATGGCAGCTACATTATATTGTTATTGTATGTAGATGACATGCTTGTTGCAAGATCTAACATGCAGGAAATAAATGTGCTCAAAAGAAAATTGGCAAATTCATTTGCAATGAAGGATTTGGGAGCTGCAAAACAAATCTTTGGTATGAGGATAACTAGAGACAGGAAAAATCGCAAATTAACATTGTCTCAGAATGAGTACATAGAGAAGGTGTTGAAAAGATTTAATATGCAGAATGAAAAACTAGTTAGTACACCTTTTGCTAGCCATTTCAAACTTAGTAAGGAGATGTGCCCAAAGACCCAAGAAGACATGGATTATATGTCTAAAGTTCCATATGCATTAGCAGTTGGAAGCTTAATGTATGCAATGGTCTGCACAAGGCCTGATATTGCACATGCAGTGGGAGTTGTAAGTAGGTACATGAACAATCCAGGAAAAGAACATTAGATGGCAGTAAAATGGATTCTCATATATTTGAGAGGTACTACAAATCAAGAATTATGCTTTGGTGGTTCAAACATTGCTCTACAGGGATATGTTGATGCAAATATGGCAAGTGACAGAGATAACAGGAGGAGCACTACAGGATATGTATTTACTGTAGGTGGAACAGCTGTCAGTTGGGTTTCGAAAATCCAAAGTGTTGTTGCACTTTCAACAACAGAAGCTGAGTATGTTGCTACTACAGAGGCTAGTAAAGAAATGATTTGGTTACAAAGGTTTATGGATGAATCGGGTAAGAAGCATGATATGGGCACACTATACAGTGATAGCCAAAGTGTTATTCATCTTGCAAAGAACTCAGCATTTCATTCCAGGACTAAACACATACATCTCAAGTACCATTTCATACGGTCAGTATTGGAAGATGGAGAGTTGAAACTGGAAAAGATACACACTAGCCAGAATCCTGCAGATATGCTAACAAAAATTGTAACTAGGGAGAAACTGAGAACATGCTCAGTTTCAATTGGTCTTCAAGGATGACGATGAAGATGAGGAACAACCAGGGCCAAAGAGGATTCATTGTCCAACAAACGAAGCAGCGGTGGAGTTGCTACAATCAGTCTCCAAGTGGGAGATTGTTGGGTGTGGAGCCTGATTATCTTGTTTACTTTGTATCATAGCATTGGACCCTTGTACCTTAAAAAGGGGCGGCAATGCTGCCCGTAATTAATCGCTGTCGTGGGGGGTCCAGGGGGGGGTGGCAGCGCTTTTCAAAGCCCCCCTGTGGCGGGGGTTTTCGGGGGCAGCGCCCCCGAAGCTAAAAACAAATGTAAAATTTCGTTGTAAAAATATAGTAATTTCTAGTCAATCTAGGCCGTTCACTAGGCAAATTATCTGACGGTAGAATTTAGGGTTTTTTTCCCTAGAAGGCAACCCCCTTGTATATAGGAGGGTATTGTATTGCGGCTGTGTATTATGTGTGTATTCTCGGAGCGAGAAACAGAGAGGGATACTGTGAGAGAGAACAGAGGATATTACAGTGGATTTGTTGTAGGTTTTGTCTTTTCATTTTGCTAGATAATAGGAAGGAAGGACTGGCTGTTCGGGGTGGATGTAGCCCAAACTGGGTGAACCACGTATATCTGTGTCTCTCTGGTTTTATGTTTTTCTTTGTGTGCTTGTATTTCCCACATATTTTATGTGTTGCTTTGCTCTGTAATATTTAATTTTCTAACAATAAAAATAAAACCTTAATATTCCAATTAGCTACAAGCTAATTTAGGAATATTACACAATATGTACGTATATATTGGATTCAGCTGATCTAATCATTTTTAAAGTTATATATTGAATCGCTTCTACAAATCTTTGCAGAATTAAAAAACAAAATCGCCAATCACATAAGTGATGGAGGAGAAAAACAATCCCAAGTCAAAATTGAAATTTGTAAACCTTCCAGAATTCAAGCGTGGCATGAGAACGAGATTTACTCATCATTCGTTTGAGTTTATTTGTAATTTTTTATTTTACAAATATTTTGAGCGATGTGAGGGATCTTTAAAAAAGATCGAATCTCAAATGATATGATCCTTAAAATTTTATTGAGGTAATATATATTGTAGGTGTGAGTGCTTAGAAGAGGGGGGCCCAGTGCAATGTAATACCAAGGCGAGTGTGTGTGTTCAGGCCCATAGAGGCCGTAGTAATGTAATCAAATTCGATTTTAATGAAGATTGAATAATGTTGATATTATTATGATTTTTTTTAACCTGGTTTATAAATCCTGTGTGATTGCGTGAATTGTAGCGTGCGATATTGTTTAAGTGGAATTCTTGTTTAGTTTCAAAGCCGGATCGAACAACAGAGTGGGATCCGAATTGGTGGTTGTTGAAACCGGGATTGCACAGCCATGAAAATATTGAAGGTTAAACGGAAGGTCATGATCAAATCACAAAATTGATAGTAGGAGATGGATGCATGAGATCACATCGCATTAGCCAGAAGATGGTTTGCACACATCACAATCAGCGTTCGTTATATTGACCTGTTAAGCCATCGCAAGTTAAATGATATAAGTTGCGATGTGATGAAGGGGAGCCACATGTCGGCGGGGTCCATGTGCATATCGCACATCACATGCGATATGGTACCATAGTTAATGGTGGAGGCTAAACCCTGCGACATGCGAAATCTTAATGCTTATGACCTGCGATAAGGATTTTGGTTTGATTTTTGAAATAATATATCCTGTGATCTGAGATGTATATATGTTCTATGATTTGCGAAGTTATAAACTCGAAATATTTTGATCCACTATGAGATAAGGAGTTTATGTGGGCCCATAAAAAACAGGTCCACGAGTTTATGTAAAGTTGCAATTTTGTCTACATCAAGTGGTATAAGAGCAAGGAAATATTTCATGTAGAGTGAGTTTTGCATGCAAAGGAAGGAGGGACAATTATGTCAAAGATTGGTAAGCATGTGGTCTCTATATTTTGTGTAGCTAGTGGTAGAAGAGGGTGAGAATATTTGCAGTAGCCTAGAGCCAGGAGTGGTCAAATGGTTCTAGAGGGGAGAACCAAAGAGATGCCGAAAGACTGAGATCAGAGGAGAGAAGCTTAGTGAGGTATCGTTTTATAGGGAGGGTTTGTTACTACAGAGGTTTTGTTGCAACACACAATTGTTGTTACGAAAAGATCACAAAGGCAATTCCACAGAGGATGTGGGTAGAATTTCTAAGAGAAAGAAGAGGACTTGGTACTAATAGCAAGTAGCAGACTTGTTACAGAGATCAAGAAGACACATGATCTGGAGATCATGATTAATTTCTACCTCGGGAGTTTGATGAAGGAGCAAAACCACCTCAAGTCAAAATTGAAATTCGTGAACCTTCTAGAATGCAAGCATGGAATGAGAATGATGTTTACTCATGATTCGTTTGAATTTGTTTGTAATTTGTTATTTTACATAGATTTTGAGGGATGTGAGAGACCTTAAAATAGATCGGATCTCACATTAGGGGAATTTTGAGGTCTAAAATGGGCCTCCTAAGGAAATTATAAAATAATAGTAGAAATAATAAAATAATATATGACTGCATCATCAAATTTTAGAGGAAAAAAAGAAAAACCTACTTTTTCAACTCATATTTTCAACTTATCTCCCAAATTATTTTCTCAAATTTCGAGCGGGAGTACTCGTTGGATGAAATATTTAATTCCTCATCCAAGCAGTACCCATGTTGCATACTTTCGATGGAACCCGCTACACAAAAAATGAGAAATACATGAAAAACATGATTGCAATCACGTTTTTTCATGTATTTCTCATTTTCCGCATAACAGGGTCCATTGAAAGTATCCAACATGGGCACTCCTTGGATGAGGAATTAAATTTTTCATCCAACAAGTACTCCAGCTCAAAATTTGAGTAAAAATTTTGGAAGATAAGTTGAAAATACGAGTTGAAAAAATAGTTTTATTATTTTATTATTTTTTAATCTTTTTACCCTTTTATTTAAAAAACGATGAATCATCCCCCATGGTTGAAATCATCATATTGAATCCTATTGGTTCTTATAAATTTTATTTTGGTTTTACATTTTTCTTTAAAGGCCCATTTTAGACATCAAAATTCCCCTAATGAACAATCTACTCCTTAAAATTGTATTGAGGTAATATATATTGTAGGTGTGACTGCTTAGAAGAGGGGGGCCTAGTGAAATGTAATACCAGGGCGACTGTGTGTCTTCAGGCCCACAGAGACTGTAGTAATGTAATCGAATTCAATTTTAATAAAGATTGAATAACTCTATAGTTATTATGATTTGTTTTAACCTGGTTTATAAATCCTGTGTGATTGCACGAATTATAGTGTGCCATATTGTTTAAGTGGAATTGTTGTTTAGTTTCAGAGCCAGATCGACCAACAGAGTGGGATCTGAATTGGTGGTTGTTGAAACAGGGATTTCACAGTCATGAAAATCTTGAAGGTTGAACGGACGATTGTGATCAAGTCACAGAACCGATAGTGGGATATGGACGAATGAGATCACGTCACATTCACCAGAAGTTGGTTTGCGCACATCGCAATTGTTGTTTGTTATATTGACATGCTAAGCCATCGCAAGTTAAATGACAGAAGTTGCGATGCGATGAAGAGGAGCCACGTGTTGGCGAGGTCCATGCGCATATCGCACATCGCATGCGATATGGTACCATAGTTAACGGTGGAGGTTATACCTTGTGACATGCGAAATATTAAAGCCTGTGACCTGCGATAATGGTTTCAGACCGTTTTCAAAATAATATATCCTGCAATCTGTGATGTATGTATGTTCTAAAATCTACGAAGTTTATAAACCGAAAATATTTTGATCCACTACAAGATAAGGAGTTTTTGTGGGCCCATAACCCACAAGTCCACGAGTTTATGTAAAGTTTTAGTTTTTTCTACATTAATAGGGATGAATAATGATCAATCACACACAACACAGATAATTTCCCGAGGAAAGCTTATAGCTAAAATCCCCGCTATATTCTATTGTATATTATATCATGCATCATGAAACAATTACATGCAAAACTCTTCTCACAAGAGCCCTCAGTACATCAATTAATTGTCTCACATTTTCCTACAAAAATTGGAAAATCCCTTAGCCAATTTACTGTCTCAAGACAGCCTTCCTTCACTGCACAATCCCTACTGAATGCAATCCCTGAATTGATGCAATCCTACATTCCTTGATTGTGCAAGTATCATGGGAACATCCAATGTGTGTTTTCTTGCATGTGTGCAAGTGAATAATGTCACAAATGATAGTTATCTTCCCTTTCACCTAAAACTCAACTGGGTCTCCACTGGATCTGACATGCATCCAGTTAATAATAGTAAATATTCAGTTTCATGTGAGATCACTCCATGTGAATTAATTAATATTTAATTCACTTTATATCTCACTAGCTTATCTTCAGTTACAACTAGCACAACTAGGTTTAACTCACTTAACTATGTTAAACTATTTACAACTTACACAAACTCATGCACCACTGCACTTCCAACGCTGTTACAACTAGAATTACTCTTCATGTCCCACCAGCCAACCTCTAACTCGAAATTCACTTAGCTAACTTATTTCCCACTTCAGTTAAATATTTTCAAGTCCACATTGAGAATAGATTATAGTTTAATGTCCATTTAAATTAAGGGATGGTAAAAATATACATGCACCCAAAAATAGCTCTGTGGGCCCCACCCTAATGTAGGTGCTTAATGCAACCAGGCGCTTAATGTAATTGTTTGGGCATTGAGTCTTCTTGTTGAATCTCAATAGTTGACTATATGTTGCATATCTGGACTCCATGACAACCAAGTTACATTAGCTGGTGTCACTTTTACTCTATCCACTATCAGTATTTTAGCTGCTACAGGGATCCCAAATGTTGGGGAGGAGTGGTTCAGAAAGGTAAGTTGAAGAAATAGGACTTTGACTTCTTCTTAAAACAAAGACACCAAAATAAAAAGAAAGAGGTTCTTTCCTTTTTCTCACCTCCTAGACAAATGTGCCCCAATGATGAAGATAATAATGAGATAATTTTCATGTGAAGGCAGATTTTCAGGGCTCTATTCCTATCACATCCGGCTCTTAATGAATTTCACTAGGGTAAGGATGCTTAACATACGCTATTATCTTCTCCAGAGTATAGAGAATATGGCATACATTGTCGAGAAGAAGGAGTATGAATAGAAAATGAGAATTCTATTTCATCACTCCCTCATAAAAATCGTACTCCTCCACCATCTCAATCAACTAAACATTGCATGGAGCACCTTCATAGCAAATGATATTTTCAATGATACATCCACACAGCATGGACAACATGTCCCTTCATCATCCCAGCCATCCACTTCCATCCTTCAATCTCATCCAATGGCACACTTATCATCATCATATTAATCCCCTTCAACTTCTTCATCCCCATCTCATCATGATTTTGGGTCAACTAGTAGGATTAAGAACATTGAACCTAAATGGGCTAAAATGGTTGAGGTTAAGCCATTGCCAAAAACCTACCAGAGAGGCCACATGCATGTGTTTGCTTCACATGGAGTGGAAGGGGCCATGCGTTTGAAAAAAACACAATAGGTGGACAACGGAAAAGAGAAGGTAATTTAATGAGTCATTCATGATGAGGAGGACACTCATGAAACAAAACAATAATTTCAGCTTGTTGACCTAGATGAGGATGACCATGAAAAAATAACTAATGCATCTATAAAAGGAAAGGATGTCAATATTAAGGAGCTTCAAACTAATCTAGATAGGGCCAGATATGGCATACACTTCCTTGGACAAGAAAATGAGAAATTGAAGACCAAATGGGTCATTGATGAGGTAAAATATGTCATTGCTCAAACGGAGGCAGAAAAGGCCAAATCCATGCTAGAGGAAAAATTGGAGAAGTATGGCTTACTTGATGATGAACATGAGGAACAAGTACCAAGACAGAGACTTGAAACTAGAGGGCTGAAAAAAGCTCTAGCTTTAGATAGGTAAAAGGAAGTTGAGCTTGTTGATCAGCTAACGCTAAATGAAAAGCTTTCTATTGTGATCAGTGAGAACAGAGAGCCATTGCTTGATAGAGCCAATCAAAACTTGGAGAAGCTGCTAGCAAAGGAAAATAAGGATAATGACCTATTGAGGAGGAAAGTCAAACATCATGCACTGAAGGAGAAAATTGCATTGGCCAAGCTCAAAAGTGTCAATCCAAATATTGAAGATTTCATCATGGAGGAGAAGAAGAAATTGTACATTCTTGCTGAGGCTTCCCTCCAAGCCTAAAAAAATTCATTAGCCATTCCAACAATTTTGAGGCATTTCATAATTTTTTTGCAAAATCTGGAAATTTTTGTGTTTTTTGGGACAGACATTTTGCAGAAAATTGGGCATTTGCGCAGCACCCTAGCTGCTACGCATATAATTGGGACACTTTTTGAGGAAAGTAAAGGCACCATTGGATTCCTAATGACCAATGCATCTTATAAAACCATGTTTCTAGCATTTTTTTTACAGTTTTGATAGGTGAAAATCTCAAAAAACCATCAAAAAAACACCTTTCTACCCCTTTTTGACCTAGGCACTACGCAAATACCAATCTTAGCCAAATGTATTTTTGAGGGGGGAATGACTTTCATTTTCATAACTTGAAGCATATTCAGAACTAGGATGGGTAGGGCTTTCCAACAAGCAATCTTGAGCCGAATTTGGATGCCTTTAGGTCAGTCAAAATTGGCACTGAACATGCAGGGCGCAAATGACACTACTAGGGTGCAAATGCACAGTGGAGGGCACAAATGACCAATTTGTTGATTTTTTTCATTTTTCTCTGAAATTTTGACTTTTCTTCAAGAAATCATGTTTCTACTTATGTAATTCATCATTGTAAATGTAGTTATGTCAACGATATGTTACCTAGGGGTAGATTCATTGGGTAAAAGTCATGATTGAGTCATAATGAATCATTTGAATGTAATGAGGAGTGAGTCACTTGGACAATCCTACACTCCCACTTTTAGTTCAGTATTTTGTGGATCTCTTCCTCACCTCATGGATTCGACCCTTGAGAATGATTGAATTATTTTTTGATGTCTATTTAGTCCCTTTCTTCATTCTTAGCAAGGGTTGGAATCATTTTGTATGTTTTCTTATTGATCAAGGAACTATTGTACGTAGTTTGGCCAGCTAATAAAGAGGAGTTGCAACTACTCTTTGGGATACTTGTGGTATGATGTTTACCACTATATTTTCTTCAGTTTCATATGTTAGAATGTATTGTATTCATGTTCACTTCATCTCTATGGTATGATCTCTTTTAATTTTGATAATCATAACACAAGCTTGCTCATGCTCTGTTTTGGGGAATTGATCATAGTTTGTCCATTTTCCTCTGTCTAGGAAGAATACATCTCCCATGCTCTTCCTAGCTTATACTCAGTCTTAAAAACATTCCATCACAATCATGTTTAAGTGATAAGCCTTGTGCCTACCTTGCCCCATTGATCCCTGCAACCCTATCTCATTTTCCTTGACCCAACTTTCTTGACCTAATTTATTCATCCAGTGATAACCCAACCAAAATCAAATCAAAACAACCCCCTTGCACTCAATATCTAGCATTAAAACCCTAATTTCTCTAGCCCTCTTGCCTATGATATATTTGGAGAGAGCCCTCTTTGACTTGATAGGGCTAGCTATCAAGTCAAGAGCTTGGTCTGTGGTTACCTTTGTTGGGATCCCTTCTCCAACTTTAGGAATATGGCGGAGTGATAACACCCTCCACCCAATCCAAATATTCCACATGTCTCCCCGCATTTCATCTCTTTCCTTTCCCACCTAAAATTCCCAAACTATTGCAATCTGCACATCAAATGTTGCGGTTTAAAGTTGACTATTTAAAACTACTTTGTTTCTAAGTTGGTCCATCTGTTTGTAGATACCTATGCCCAAATATTAACTAGAGTAAGGATCTCCATGGACCCCATAACATCTAATTCACTCCACATAGAAAAGAAGCCTCTACCACTCTCACCAAGAGGAAATGAAGAAATATAAGGGGAAGTCGAAGTCACCTGTGCAAAAATAAGCTGACCCATTTAGGGAAATCATTGATGAGAAATTTCCAGGAGCAAGATTATTCAAAGATTTACTTTGTACCCTAGATTCAGGACATTCCTCATGGGAGGTGATTTATAAATATTTTGAAGATGAAGGTCCCAGGGTGACCATCAAAACGGCTATAGTCGACGATGAAACCCCGACTTTTGAGGAAACTCCATAAGACAAAACAACTATTTATTACATAGAATTAGAGAGCGGCCCTAGATTTTTCCCTATACAGATATGGTTAGATGGGTTATTGAGCTAGTAGATATAACAGAATGAAATTTCCACACTCAGAAAGGCACCGAAATTGGTTTATTCTCAACAAAATCCTTACATGAGATCTATCACTTTCCCGACCCTCAATGCATCCACGACAAAAAGTATGTAGAGGACTTATTTAAGAATTAGGAGGACCTAGCTGATTCCATTAATTACTGGAGGAGTGACCCGTAGAAACAAAAAAAGGAATAGGATGGTAAGTACTACATATAATCAATCACTTCTCCTTTTAGTCAAGTAGTTTCCATTATTTGCAAGATACATGCATATCTAAACATATCTAAATTACCTAACAGTAGGGATCCTATAATTGATGGGGGTTCTAAGGTGTACACCTCTAATTGCGTCACTGTACTATAAAATAATATTTCCAAACATGTTTTAGCTTTCCATTCTGCCCACAGTATCTAGAAGAATAAATTACCTCCCTTTTATATTTCAGCCTATGTCTTGGACTCCCTCTATTACTCCCTATATTTCTAGCCATGGGATGGAAGTGCATCATAAATGATCCCTCTCCAATACATATCTATCATAATTTACTCTAGGAGACCAATTATTTTGGTCATTTCTATAAAAAAATCAAAGCGGCATGAACCCAATTTATGAAGTTATATTTCAAACCAAACCCCTAGAATGTCTCAGGAAGTGATGGAAAAACTTAGAAGAATTAGGAATTGGTTTGGTGAATAGTCGTTCACCTCTATCAGACTCTTGGATAGACATGCACCCCGACATGTCTTGCAACTCTATGTTATAGACAAGTTGTTATGCAGGCAAATAGCATACCAAACAATTGGTCATGGGATTACCAAAATCTTAAAAGATTCCAACAAGAAGGTTTCGCCTCAATTCCCTCTACTTTTTGGAATATTATCTTTAGCCAATTATGGGCATGCTGGAAAGGAGTTGAAACATATTGAGATATTGGAGCTACCACCATTTCGACTAGGCCTTATGACCCAGATGGAGTAGCGAAGAAGGTAGCTTTAGCATTTGGTACCAGATTATTCCTCCATGAAGAAAATAAGTTTGATGAGTTATTTGCCGAAGCATTTTCTTATGATTATGTTTTGAAAAGGGTTAATGAGGAGTTATCAACTTAGGAGCGGAAACAATTCCTCACTTTTAGAAATGTAAGACTAGCGCCCCCGCCATTAAATTTGTTGCACCTTCCTCTACAAAAAAAAGTGTCTTTAAAGTGTGTTATAACTTCTACTCAACAATAAATATACTCGAAAGAAATGGTTCCTTCCAAACAACAATAAAAAAAGAGGACGAGTTCTTTAGATCATAGAGGAGAGCTGCATCAAATAGACCTAAGGATGGAATAGGTCGGGGACTAGTTTGAGCAGGACTTGAAACAGTGCAGACGAGGTGAAAAGGGGAAAGGAATCCTAGAGGAAGAAATTGTTCTTCAGTAGTAGAATCCATTAAGTAGTCCCTATTCTCAATACTATACACCATGCCATAGCCATCTACAATTGAGAAAAAACCATTGGTTACCCAACCTGAAGGAGATATTATTACATTCAATCCTACTTCAGATATATTTCTTGACATTGAAGAGATCCCCCCAATGGATATTTTATACAACCCTATGCACAAAGCAATGGTAAGAAGTGCAACGAATAAAATGAATATAGATGATTCGCAAACCTTAGTCCCAGGGAAAAATTCACAAGCTTCTCCTCTCAAAGTCCTCTAGAAGGGTACTTCGGCTGCCCCTGCTAATGAACTTGGAAAGTTAACTTAGTTTAAAGGTGCATATATTTCTGCCACCATGCAGAAGACCATGGAAGTACAAGAATTGCTAAGGGATAAGGATGAGAATATTTCCTCCCTAGAACATGCACTCTTCAATATGGAAGAATAAATTGGAACACAGCAGCAAGTTCAGTTAGATCAAAAGGATATTGCAATCATAGAGCTACAAAAATATTTCAATTCCATTCAAATTCAACATGCAAAGGAGCTTAAGAAAAGAGACAAAAAACTTGAAGAATATTAGCAAAAGATAAAACAATTATAGGTTGAAACCCTTCAACTAAATGATTTCAAATAGGAGGCCTATGATTTGAATGAATGGTTATAGAGACAACAACAACTATTTTGCAAGAAGTTGAATTTGATTAAGGAACAATGCAGATTTGGAAATTCTCTAACTCATGACTTGGTGGAAATGATCTCATGTTTTTGAGGAATCTAAGAAGGACGTAAATGAAATGTTAGAATGCAAAGACAGTGTTGAGGGGAGGAAATATGACTCCCCCAAAATCGATGTGATGCATAAATCGATCATTCCTAAGGGATGGAAAGCCAGGATACATTCAATAAAAAAAACTCATCAGTTATGCTCATGAGATGTCAAGTGCCCTGATGGAATCGATTAATGATTCCTTACTTGAATCTAATCTCAAGATTTGTAGAGGATTCCCTGCTAGATGTGGATATATTTGTCAAGAATTGGCTTGAATGGGGGGATGAGCTCACAAATAGGCATTAGAGGTCATGGTTAAGCCATTTACAAAGAAACTTCTTACACAACAAAGGATCAGGACCGTTTTTTCTCTCCTCCGACTGGATGGGTGGAAAGAGATCATTGGGAAATGGTGACATCAATAACCACCCACTTGGAGGTGGACATGTGGCAGGCGGTTTTGAAGTTTTCAAGTACCTAAAGGGCCCATATATGACTTGCACTTGGAACAATCATAGGTCGACATGTGGTGTGGTTAATGTTAGCATGACTTTATCCCAACAACATACATCGGAGTATTGGAACCTCGTAGAAATTTATAATTACATTTCAAAATCTTCAAGGACCACGGGATCAGAGCGTCAGTGCATCCGAGTTCCAACTCAGCAGTGAGGAAGTCTTATGCAACACCATTACTGAATTCACAGGAGTCTCTAACTTGCAGTATGCCCTCTCCCATTTTCTAAATGTAAAAAATTAATTAATAGCCACCTATAGGGTAGATCTCCATCCATATTGAAGTAGTCACATCTGGGAGAAAGCTCTAGAGGGGTAAAAAGTGTTGCAGTTAATCGGACCCTCCCCCTCCCCTCCCCCAAGAAATTCAGAGTCAATAAAGTGAATCACGCAAATAGATGGTTGTGATTAATTCTAGGGGGTCGAACCTTGCCTCCAATTCCACCCATGCACCCCATCGAAGGAGGTAAAATAGGCCCGCCAACTATTAGGCTAACTTGGCAACTACATTAGTGATAGGGACCACTATTAGGCGAGCATGACAGGTGAGCACGAGACCATTTGATACATAAATCTCCTCCCTTTCCCTCCACCCAATCCATCTTTGCCACATGTCTCACCCCAGTCATCTCTTTCTTTTCCACCTAAAATCCATGAAATGACTATTGGAACCCACACATTGACCATTGCAGTTTAAACGTGCCTATTTTAAACTATTTTGTTTCTACACCGAATCCTCTATGGGTAGGTGTAGAAGGCGAATGGACAAAAGGAGTCCAAGAGACCACTTGGAATGTGAAGCGAAGGGTCACTCCAATGTATTATATATATGCATATTTTTAAATAATAATATAACTCATGTTTATCTTCTCTATTCTTTCCTATTTGTGTGTGCTCACCATAGCTTAGTTCAACATAGTATCAGAGCCAAGTTAATTTTATCCCTTCCCAAGCCTAAGCCACTTGTTATTTTGTGGCCATTATATACATGCACATTTTCCTTTTTTAGGAGTTTTCCTCTTCCATTTCTGTAGTCTGGATTATGAGGAATATGGCTACAAGAAAATCCCTCCATAGAATGAATAGTAGGTAGTCTTGTCTTGAACTATACCGCTGGCTTGTCGACTATATCACTTGCATGTCAGTTTCAGTTTTTTACTGTCTGCTTGTCAAAACTACCGCTAAAATTGTTAGCATTTATTTATCTATCATACTGCAAAATCCTACCCATTCCCTCTCCATACTCACTTCCAGCTGACCCCCTCCATACTCATTCGGCTCCTCCATCCATATAATCAAGTCCTTGCCTTTGTTGGTGCTCATCTCATAGCGCATACCCAGTCGACTTCGTATACTGCTCCATTTACGCAGTCGGCCTCAGAAATACACTCTCCACTCTCCTCCATCATTACAATGCTCTCTAGTCTTGGTATCGACAAACTTTCGCCCCTCCTCAATTATTGTGCCTTCATACCGCAGTCTCTCCACAGAGCGTTGTACACTGTCCCATGTAATTCTCCTCCAATCTGGAAATAACACCCCTCCCATCTACTTCGGCCTCAACACCTCCTCTCCTCCATGGCGCTGCTCAAACCTCCCATCGTCGCCTCTCCACCTGCTCGGCCTCGGTGCAGTTCCAGCGATACACCGAATCACTCCCTATAATACACTCTAAGTCAGCCATTGCTTATAATGCGCTGTCTTTAATACACTCTACATTGTGATATGGGAGCGGACTAGAGATTCCACGAGTAAGGAGATTCCACTGATATTTCACCGTCTTCTTATCGTCAAAAGGATTTGTAAATTAAAATGCTATGAGCGTAGAATGTCCAAGTGTGAATGCAAACAACTAGTAAATCCGATCATCGGCCAATGTTTACTGCCTTATCATGTTGTTTAAGGGAGTGTCTCAAGCCCCCTATTCTAGTACTTGTGGCGATGAGTAAATCTTTGAATCTAGCATCCTCTTCGAGACGGTTACTTCCTATTGGACTACTTTTTTAAACCATGCAAGTCCAATGTGTGTTGATAGAGATACTTGTATGCCTCGATTGTTACGCTATGGTCATACAGTTTGTCGGCTATGCTTGAAATGCCTTCCCACTGAAATGACACATGTTCAGAGATGTCTGCGCTGCTCAGAATGTCGAATTCCATGGGTAATTTTATAGGAAATATAGAATGGTGGGAGGTCCATTTCTTTAAATGAATCAAACGTAGTTTCCTTTCCAAGTGACATAAAGTTCATTATAATTAAATTTGAGAGGGGTAATGGTATAAAATTCATCAATTTTTTGGTTTCAATTTAAAAATAAATAAATAAATTAGATCCTTTGTAAACCAATAGGAAATTCCTAGCTCCATTATTGCTTATCTTTTTTTCTCTGCCAAACCTTTTTAAGAACCACATTTCTATTAGGTGTCTGATTTTATTATGTATTAAGTCTGTTGTGGGAATATTTTGCTGAAGAAGAGGGCTTTATTTTTTGCTAATAACATGACTCAAATTTATGAAGTATTAGAGTTCCTGAAAACATTGATACAATCTACTGCTAATGATACAATATGAATCATCAAGGACTCTCTCTCAGAAATTCATACTTGTCTGCAAAATGCGCATGAGAAAATTTATTTTTTGAAACTTGAATCTCAATTCTAGCAAGATGAGCTTCAACAGATTTGTCATTATAAATTGTTGAAGGTTGAAACAAACATCCATAAACAGCCATCAAGTGAGGTTGAGATCGGTTCACATTCAATGCCCATTACAAGAGAAAACTTCTATGCAGATGCAGAAGCTCACGCTTCACCTCCCAAGCCCATCATCAGACCTTGGGAAGATCTTGTCCATAACAAGCACAAAACAGGTCTTGGATATGCCAAGGAGGTTTCCTTTCATATTCCAGACTACTCCAAGCCCATCAAATTTTAGAGTGCCGGATTTCTTCATGATAGCTCACCTACAACTATTCTTCCACAGCAGCAACAACAAATTGTGAAATGCCAACACTGTGACCGAGTTTTCCATATGAAAGATCATTTTTTCGATCTTCACCCATGCAAGAATTTTGGTCGGCACACTAATTCTTCACACAGATGCTTAAGAAAAAATCCTCCTACAAGAACAAAGATTCATCTTGGATGGATTTCTTCTTGGCAATGGGCATCAACAACCAAAATATGTTTAAGTCATATGTCAAAACTTGTTACAGAGTATTGAACAATATTGCAGTTGAGCCTTCACCATCATATCACCTTGTATCTGACAGGGGGGGGGGGGAATTATGGTCATCTACAAGCCATAGAAACAACACATCAAGCGAGCCTGAGCCACAAATTTTCATTCCATATTCAGAGTTGTAGACAAAGACATAACAGTTCAAGCGAGCCTGAGCTACAACCTGCCACTCCAGATTCAGAGTTGTAGCCAAAGACACAGATGCCCATGAGAATGCCTTTGGTTGGTGGTCAACCTTAAACCATCTATGCGAGGTTGAGCTTCTCCCTATTCAAAGAATTCAGAAAACTTCCTCTAGCAAAATATTTCAAATTCTTGCCAGTTTTGGTAGAGTTCCACGAAATGCATCAGGAATTCCATAGTTGGTGGTCATCCTTAAACCATCGCAGGTTGTAGACCTTCCTTCTTCTAGGTTGAAGGTTTCCCTCTTCAAAATATGAGGATCACTTCCTCGAGCAGAAGACCTCTGCTTCTTGCCATATTTGGAAGAGTTCTGGGAACTGCACTAAGCATTCCAGTGTTGGTGGTCATCCATAAACCACCTCTTTATGCCAACATTTCAGAGAGCTCATTAAGCCTAGTGCTACCATGCATACTTTTCATATTTGTATTACAGCTCTCTTCTTGGACTCACACATACCCCTTCGGATAAAGGGGGGAATTTCGGACACCTAATCCTCTATGCGTAGGTGTAGAAGGCGAATGGACAAAAGGAGTCCAAGAGACCACTTGGAATGTGAAACCAAGGGTCACTCCAATGATTATATGTATCCATATTTGTGAATAATAATATAACTCATGTTTATATTTTCTATTCTTTCGTATTTGTGTGTGCTCACCATAGTTTAGTTCAACACCTCCACCCAACTATTAACTAGAGTAAGGACCTCCATGCACCCCATAACGTCTAATTCCATCCACATACCAAATAAGCCTCGACCACCATCACCAAGAACAAATGAATAAATCCAAGGGGAAGTTGAAGGCACTTGTGCTAACCCATTTAGGGAAATCATTGATGAGAAATTTCTAGGAGCAAGATTATTTAGAGATTCATTTTGTACCATGGATTCAGGACATTCCTCATGGGAGGCAATTTAGAAATATTTTGAAGATGAAGGTCCAAGGGTGACCATCATAACGGTTGTAGTCGACGATGAAACCCCAACTTTTGAGGAAACTCCATAGGACATAACAAACTATTTATTGCATAGAATTGGATAGATGCCCCATATTTTTCCCTATACAAATATGGTTAGATGAGTTATTTAGTTGGTATATATTACAAAACAAAAATTTCACACTCATAAAGGCACCAAAATTGGTTTATTCTTAGCAATAACCTTACATGAGATGTATCACTTGCTAGACCCTCAATTCATCCATGAGAAAAAGTATGTATAGTACTTCTTTAAAATTCACAGGGATCCAATTGATTCCATTAAATACTAGAGGAGTGACTAGAAAAAACATAAAAATGAAAACGATAGTAAGTACTACACAGATTCACTCACTTCTCCTTTCAGTTAAGTACTTGTCATTATTTACAGGATACATGCATATCTAAACATCTCTAAATTCCATAAAAAAAAATCTCCTCTAATTGATGGAGCTTCTGAGGTGTACCTCTCTAATTTTTCCACCATAGTATCCAATAATCTAGGCAAACACATTTTAACTTTCCATTATTCCCACAATATCTCAGAGAAAAAAATACCTCCCTTTTATATGTCATGGACTCCCTCTATTACTCCCTATATTTTCCAACCATCCAATGGAAGTGCACCATAAATGATCCCAATTCATATCTATCACAATGTACTCTGGGAAACCAATTATTTTGGTCATTTCTATCAAATTTTTCAAAGGGGCATGATCCCAATTTATGAAGTTATATTTTAAACCAAGCCCCCCAGAATGTCTCAGGAAGCTATGGAAAAACTTAGAAGAATTG
This sequence comes from Pinus albicaulis, assembly GCA_034641835.2. Taxonomy (NCBI): domain Eukaryota; kingdom Viridiplantae; phylum Streptophyta; class Pinopsida; order Pinales; family Pinaceae; genus Pinus; species Pinus albicaulis. The sequence goes on along the minus strand of CM076576.1, from coordinate 52,076,757 downwards.
GGAATTGGTTTGGTGAATGGTAATTCACCTCTATCAAAGTCTTGGATAACCATGCACCGCCACATGTCTTGCCACTCTATGTTCTAGATAAGCTTTTATGCAAGGAATTAGAATACCGAACAATTGGTCATGGGATTAGGAAAGCCTTAAAAGATTCCAACAGGAGGGTTTGGCCTCAATTACCTCTACCTTTTGGAATATTCTCTTTAGCCAATTATGGGAATTGTCAAAAGGAATTCAAAACCGATTGAGGTATTGGAGCTAGCCGTCATTCTGACTAGGCCTTATGATCGAGATGGAGTAGCGAAGCAGGTAGCCCTAGAATTTGGTATCAGAAGATTCCTCCATGAAGAAAATTTGATTACTTATTCACCGAATAACTTTATTATGATTTAGTTTTTTAAAGGGTGAATGAGGAGTTATCATCTTAGGAGCAGAAACAATTCCTCACTTTTATAAATAAAATACTGGCCCCCGTCTCATTAAATTTGTTGTAGCTTACTCTACAAAAACAAGTGTCTTTAAAGTGCTTTATAACATATACTCAACAAGAAATTTCCTCCAAAGCAGTGGCTCCTCACAAAAAAAAACAAACAAAAAGAATATGTTCTTTAGATCCTCTAGGAGAGCTGCATACAATAGGCCCAAGGATGGAATAGGTTAGGGACTAGTTTGAGCAGGACTTGAAACAATCCAGGCGAGGTGAAAAAGGGTAAGGAATCATGGCAGAAGAAATTGTTCTTCAATATTAGACTCCATTAAGTAGTCCCTATTCTCAATACTATACACCATGCCAGAGAAATCTACAGTTGAGGAAAATCCATTGGTTACCTAGCCTGAAGTAGAGATTATTCGAGTCAATCCTACTTCAAAGATATTTATCGACATTAAAGAGATCCCCCCAATGGATATTTTTTACAACCCTATGCACAAAGTAGTGGTAAAAACAGGAAGGAATAAAATTAAGATAAATGATCCCCAGGCTTTCGTCCCAAGGAAAAATTCACAAGCTTATCCTCTCAAAGTCCTCTAGAAGGGTACTTCAGCTACCCCTACTAATGAACTTAGAAAGTTAGCTTAATTCATAGCTGCATATATTTCTGCCACCATGGACAAGAGCATGGAAGTACAAGAATTGATAAGGGAGAAGGATGATAATATTTCCTCCCTAGAACAGGAGCTCATCAATAAGGAAGAACAACTTGGGGCACAGTGGCAAGCTGAGTTAGATCAAAATAATATTGCACTCGCAGAGCTACAAAAATAGTTCAATTCCATTCAAATTAAACATGCAAAGGAGATTAACGAAAAATATAAACAACTTCGAGAATATCAGCAAAAGATAAAACAATTACAACTTGAGACCCTTCAACTGAAGGATTTCAAACAAGAGGCCCATGGTTTGAATGTATGGTTATAGAGACAACAAAAACTATTTTGCGATAAGTTGAATATGATTCAGGAAAAAAACAAATTTTAAAATCCTCTAACTGATGACTTGGAGGAAATGATCTCATGTTTTTGGGGAAGCCAAGAAGGACCTCAATGAAATTTTATAATGGAAAGATAGTGTTCATGAGAGTAAATATGACTCCCAAAATCGATGTGATGCATAAATCGGTCATTCGTAACCGATGGAATGTCGGGATACGTTCATTAAAAAGACTCATCAGTTATGCTCGTGAGATGTCAAGTGCCATGATGGAATTGATTAATGATTCCTTACTTAAATAGAATCTCCAGATTTGTAGAGGATTCCCTGTGAGATGCAGAGAGATTTGTCATGAATTGGATTAAATGGGGGGTTGAGTTCACAAATAAGCCTTAGAGGAAATTTCGGCCTAAAAGTGGCATCCTAAGGAAAAATAATAAAATAAGAGTTAAAATATAAAATAAGAGTTATGAATTTTGGAGGGAAAATAATAAAACCACTTTTTTTAAATTGTATTTTTGACTTATCTCCTTATACGTTTACTCAAATTTCAAGTGCAAAAACTCGTTCGATGGAGAATTAAATTCCACCTCTGGCAGTTTCCCATTGTGCATACTTTTGAGAAGACTCACAAAGATAAAAATTGAAGATAGATTAATAAAACGTGTTCAACGTGGTTTTTTAATGTATCTTCAATTTTTATCAATGTGAGTCTTCTAAAAAGTATACATAATGGGCACTCGTTGGATGTGGAATTTAATTATTCATCCAAGAAGTGTCTCCACTTGAAATTTGAGTAAAATATAAGGAGATAAGCCAAAAATACAATTAAAAAAATTGTTTTGAGTCTTTTCCTTCCAAAATATTTACATATACCTCTTTTTTAGTTTAAATGATTTTGATTGGTTTCCATATTATGACATGGAAATTAGATGAAAATTTCATGGGCACTTCTAAGTTGAAATTTCCTGTAATGGCTAGATCAATAAATTTGACCTCATATGGAAAAATAATAAAATAAGAGTTATGAATTTTGGAGGGAAAATAAGAAAAATTATTTTTTTCAATTGTAATTTTGGCTAATCTCCTTATATGCTTACTCACATTTCAAGTTTATACACTTTTTGGATGCAGAATTAATTGTCACATCCAACGAGTACCCATTATGCATACTTTTTTAAAAACCTACATTCATTAAAAATTAATTCTGTCATGTGTTCGTTTATTATTTTTAAATTGTATCATCAAAAATATTCTTATTAAAGACCACTGGGTGGATGTTGAATTTAGGTACATCAATAATTTATCTATATAAATTGAGTATTAAGAAGATAATCAAGAAACACAATTAATATACATATATATATATATATATATATATATATATATATATATATATATATATATATATATTCTTATTTTCCCTCCAAAACATTTACATGTACCTCTTTTTAAATGTAAAAGATTTTGATTGCTTTACATATTATGACATGGAAATTATGTGAAAATTTCATGGGGACTTTTATGCTAAAATTTCCTCCAATGACTAACTGGGCAAATTTGATCTCAAATCTAATTGATATTTTTTGGTCAAACCCCACACCAATTGGTTTGTTTTAAAATCAATTACCAACATTTCCACATATGTGCTACCACCATTGCGAGAGGTTACATTCAGCAACTAAACATAAATCAAGTCTCACTCTCCTCCATAGATGGAAATGCTTCCTAACATTAAAAAATCATTTGAAAGGTGGATAATGGAGCATGGGTCCAATTTGAAAAATCAAGTGAGCCAACAATGAATTTTTTTTCTGATTTAGAGTCATGACATATCTCTATAATTTTATCGATTTTCTAAATATTTTATTTTCAAGAAGGAATCAAGTTTGTTATGTCATAATTAAGACTGCTAGGCCATTCACATGCTCACACTACTGATTAGTTTAGACAACTGTTGGTTCGAGGGGTCCTCACCCAGGTTCAGAGGTTAAGGTTTGCCAACAAACCCCTATACTACTGGCCCTTTCGCAGTGGCCCACTTGCGTATGCCAAAGTCTCACCCAAAGTAGTATGGGAGGGTGCTAGAACCTGGTTTCGCGCCCTGGGAGAGGTCAAGTAATTCATGCAAAGATGCATTCGACTTGACAATTATGAGATCACATATTACAGAACCCAGATTTATCAGTTCCTCCAAATCCACATGTGCAATATCATGTATAATCGCAACGAACCCCAGATATAGGAAAATAAGGCAATTATCGCAGCTATTCTTGCATCAAGTCTAATAAATGGATTCAGATCAACGGTCAATGCAGCATAAACACATAACATAGTTACTTGCGGAGCTTAATATAGAATTTTGCATACCATAATAGATCTAGATCACAGTATAAACATGTAACATAAGTATTTGCGCATCTTAAATCAATGACACAGAGTATACATAAAAAAATATCACAAATTCAATAGATTCAGAGATTTCAACATCCTTATGCATTCATTAATCCTTCAGTTCCTTTTACAATAACCCAAAAAACCAACCTGCCCACACAACAGTAGGGTCTGCACACAACAGGACTGAGGATCTCCGCGCACACAACCAGCAGGAGTCCTTTCCCTAAAAACCCAATCAAATCTACTAATTCGTAATTCGTATCAATCTTAATCCAAGCTTGTCTTACAACTCAAAAATGTTCAACAAATTATACTATTTTAGCCTACGCATCCAGTGGTCTGCAAACCATGGTTTGCAGACTCTTGGTCTACCCTTGACCCATTTCCAATGCCTTAGGGGCTTTGACCCACCCCAAAACCCCTGCGTTAGACTAAATATAATCAAAATTATACAAACTAGACCAGTTTCGCAGCTCTTGTAGGAGACCCTGTTCCTACAGTCCCCCAACACAATCTTGTGACTCGTCCCAAGTCACTGTGGTGGTGGGGTATCCACCTTCACGCGCAGTGCATTGATAGCTACGACCAATGGGGACATCACTTCTTGACTCTAAGAAGCAACACTTTGCACAATATCTACAATATTCTGTGAGGTTGGTCCCTCTCTCATAGCCGTGACACTCTCTAGTGTCTGGTTTAGTCACTTCACAGCACCATCAACATCCTGTAAGAGCTAGAAGGCCGCAGCAGTCCAAGGCTTTAAGCGTTCTCCGATAACATGCTTCTTGTTTTTAAGCTTCCATGGTTATCATTTGATGAGAAAGAACTTGTATTTTCCACAGTGTCAGATAATAAATGTCAACGTTTCGAATCTCCATGGAGATCCATGTTCATGACGAATGAAAATGTTATTTATATTATTTCAAAAATAATGAACACTATAAATATGAACTTAGTCCCCCTTTCATTTCTTCATTCATTCATCCTGAATATGGATCTCCATGAAGATTAAAAACGTCAACATTTATTATCTGACACTGTGGAAAATCCAGGTTCTTCCTCATCAACATGCTTCTTCTGGCGGAGTCCCTCAATCTCATCTTGGAGGGAGTTGCTGGTACTTTGATGGGCCAGATGTTGTGCAAGGATGAAAGTGGGTAAGGTAGCCCCAATCTGCTCAAAAGCTTCCTCTTTCTGTTGCAATTCTTGACTAATTTTCCAGACGATCGGATCTTGCTAGACTTTGGTCCATAACTACAAGGTTGTCTTGAGAAACTAGGTGCCCTCAGTAATTTGTCCTGTAATGGTGTCCGTAGCTATGGTGACCAACGTAGCACACTAGGCACATACCTCTGGGGGTGTTTCGGGCTACAGTTTGGCCTGCATGTCACTGATTTGTTGCTCCAGCTGTGTCTTAATGACCTGAATTTATGTTCTGGAAGCTCTCAATCCTGCAACCAATCCTTCAAATTTAGCTGAGGGTGTGGCTGCGGCTCGGGTCTCTTCTGTAACCTTCGTGCAGAGCTGGTGGATCATTTTTTCAAGCTCTGCCTAGTGCGAGACGGTGAGGAGCACTTCTGCATTCTGCTAGGCGATGGTCTGCTCGTCCACATCGAGCTGTTGGTGTACTTTCTAGTCGCGATGGTAGATCTACTGGAACACGGTAGTGTGGAGGCCATGTAATGCTTTGTGCGGCAGCTTTGACAGATCCAATTGTATTCCTGTACCTTCTTGGAGTTGGATTCCTACAAGGGCAGTGCTAGGAAAAGAGCAGAGACGACTTTCTTATGTAGCTAGCACTGCACTGCTGGTTGCCAAGAGAGTTTGTACCTAAATTACACTGGTCTGCAGCATATCTGTCTTCAACTGGAGGATGCGAAGCTCAGCTTGGATGGTGGTGATCGTAGCCATCTGTTGTCCCTCTATGGTTGCCCATTTATCCTATGTAGCGAGTGTAACTTCGTTTTCAATTTTCTCGAGGTCATCGTCATTTAGTGTGACTGTCACATCAAATTCCTTGCATTAGGCGTGTCCTTCTTTCGAGACCATTTTGCAGGCTCACCTAGCTACTTTGTACCCTAGTGCGAGGTGGTATCTTTGTCATTCAACCCTCTCGTGCTCAGTTCTACCTGTTAAATGACCTGAGTCTCGTCCTCAGCGTCCATTTCAGTAGTTTGTGGTGGTTGTGCATCCTTTTCTGTAGCTACATCCGAGCCCTTTTGGCTAGGTCCTACGACCTCCTTAGGGTTGACAGGGGGGGTCAATTTTGTCATGTTGGTCCTATTAGCCACCTATAAAATTTGTTATATCAAAAGGTGACTAAGACTTTTTGAGCCTTCAAGGAACAAATTTTATTACTAAAAAGTGTTAGCTCTTGAAGACTCTTGAAAGGCCTCATGCCTTTCCTCTGTCCAAAACTTCACTGCTATCTCCCTTCAGAACTCAGAAATCCTGCTGATTTCCAAGCCAGAATACTACTGCAAGCACCATTTCCCTTTGCCCTTTCTTCCAAAACTAACCTTCATTTGCTTCCCTATTTCTCCATAAAATTCCTCTATTTTTCATGATTTCTCTTCTTCCATTCATGAAAATCCACTTTTATAAGGTTTAAAACCCACTTTTAAGCCTTATCGGAACCCTCAATTTTCCTTGAAAACCATTGGAAAACCACAAAAACCCACATTCTATACATATATGGGTCTTAGCCCCTTCCCGCATAAATCCCTGGTCGTATGACCCTTCAGATGACCCTCGGTCCCGCAGTCGGGTGCTAAGCCTTTAAATATTTCTCTGCCCGAAGTATTAAAACCTTTGATTATTTTAATTCTTTGGTTTTTAATTAAATTATAAACTTTTCCGCCAGTTCGATTTTAAATTTAACCCCCACCATTGATCTGATCTACAGATCGTACAGTGCGGAGTACGTCTCCCCAGTGGTCCCCGCCATCCACTAGCCGACTGCTGAAACCGTGCAGTTTCCATCACATCGCCTTTGGGAAAAGGCGGTTTTTCCCCGATCGACAGCGATTCCATACATCGTGTGACACACGTCCCCTGTACTTTTTCAAAACCGCTTGCTCATCGCGCATTATTGTTCGTACGTGGATGCCCAGCGATATTGTCATGCGCCATCTGATCTGGGGCGGGCCATCCAACGGCTATCGCTCGCCGAATATGCCCAATAGTTAACCGGGCTACAGAGTGCCATCCAGATTAATCTCCGCCGTCAATCTGATCTGCAGATCAACGGTCCATATTCCATCGCCCTGTTTCCGTCGCCTAATCAACGATTCTCCGTTTTTTACTTTCCCCCTTGCTCCCGACCGTCGATCTTTGCGCGATCGATGGCTCTGATTCAATATTTCTTCCACCTTCTCAGATTAATCCCGACCGTTGGATGATGCCATCCAACGGCCACGCCTCCTCCACACGCCTCCACAACAGTAAACCTATATAAGCAGGATTTTATAATAGTTTTTTGTATTTTGCAGGGTTTCGATGTTCTTTTTGCCATAACTCAAAGAAGTTTCAGAGACAGAGGGTGACGATCCTCTTGCCTCCGATTCACCAAAGAAAATCATCACAGGGTTTTGACTCCATGTTTATCAATGATCTGTGAAGGCATTGATGCCTTTCAAACCCTGCACGGCCCTGCACATCAGCAAAAACACAGCAAGTCAATCACAAATCATAGTGTATCAGTGACGAAGATCAAAATGAACCAGAACAGAGGATGGAAGACATAATTGTGGGGATCACGGCTAAGAATGATTATCAAAAGCCTAATCCCCCAAATTAAAACACAATTAAAGGAAAATCTGAAGTGTTTTATCGACAGGAAACCCTCCACCACCACAAATTGAGGCAAATTGATCCCTCTAGCTACCACCACGCCACCTGTGCCTCAAAGTATTCAATCAGAGGCCGAATTTATTGATCAGGATCAGATATTTGTCTCAACGCAGCCAGAAATTTACTTTTGCAAGGAAACTTAATGCAAATAACATCTGCAAAGTTACTTCGAAGCCACACAGAGCCTCAAAAGTCAACAAAAGCTCCCACAGAGCTTAAATCTTTATGTAAAATCATTTAATACAGAGGATATGTATGTAAGTTTCTTCATTGAGCCCCTCAAAGGCCAAGAAGTCATTAAGTCTGTATTAATTCTAAATTGAGATCTTTTATCAAATCTCACCTCCTCATCTTTCTATATATACTTCTGGAGAAGATGAATGAGGGGTTGGTTGCAGAACTTTGATATACATTTAAGCTTAAACTTCTGACTGTAAATAGTTTTCACTGGCTCTTGGAGCTCTGCTTGTAATAGATAAGTTAGGCTGAGATGTGTAGATGGTTGCTAAACTAAAGCACTGGACTTAAAGCTGTAACTGGTTTGGAGCATCAATACAAGCTGATTTATGGGATTCTAGTCTATGTTGACGGTGATGTTTCTCTAATTGTTACTTGTTATTTTGTTTCTGTTTTCACTGTGTTTCATATTCTCTTATAAAGAACAACATGCATAGAGTTAGGACCTACTGTATATCAGTAACCTTCTCTGACTGAAAATCTTTATCTGAATGTTTTCTTCTAAATTGTCTTATTTAGGAATGATTTAATTGGGTTCAAGCATAGGAATGTTGGCGTTCCCTCGTCTTATTGTCTTAGCTGAATGTTATTCTTAAATGTTATTTTCAGTATATGTTTTGTGAAGATGAACTGAGGAAGATATGGTGAGCCCTAGTCCCAGTTTTGTCCCCACAACTATCTGGATGTTTCCCTTTGGAATGTGTTAAAATCTGGCTAGTTTAAAAGTAATTACCAGATCTTAGGCCATTCTATGTTATCTTTGTGTTTGTCTTGAAAGTAAATAAGTAAATAAGAGCTAGGAGAGGATTTTTGGTGAGCCCCGCCTGCTAGTTTCTACTCTGAAGGTTGCTTCCAGGTTTCCCTTTGTTTTAAAATTTTTTCTATTGAAAGTGCATCCTTCCTCAACACAAGCTTGTTCCCTGGGTACTTCAAAACCAAAGACATGTTCTTCTGACATGCGTCATCCAAATAGAACCAAACCACCTTCGCAAGAAGTTTTCTCAGAGGTTTTATGATTAGTGTGTACTATCGAACGAACTTCCTGTAATAACCTGCGCGGCCGAGGATTGAACGCATTTGTTTGTTTGCTATAGGAGTATCTGTTTCCTCAATCTGAGCCAACATAGGGTGCGTCTGAATGATACCCATTCGCAGCCTAAGCGGCCTGGTAACCATGCACATCCCTTCCAATTTTGAATCAGAGCCAGCTTGTGGATCATCCTTACCCTCTTTTGGGGCTAGGCTGTGGTAATTGACCATACTTAGTACCTGCGCTTCCCACGTGGGTATTTCAGGTGGGACATACAGGTGCAATTCATCAAGTTCTTATGTCCCCCCGATCAGTATGAACGTCCTCACATAGTCATATTTTAATGTTTCTGAGTGGTGGGTGCGCTGATGTAGCTCCGCATCCAAATACCATGCAGTGGAAAGTGGTCCCAGAGCATGAATAAACAAATGGACCCATTCCTTTGTAGTCTTGTCGCACCACTGTTCTTTCCAAGCGAATAGATGTTCGCATGGGTCTTCCGGCCCAAGGAATTCTTTGACTCGCACCTTAGCTAGGGCCTTAAATCGTAGGATCATCATAGCCTGACATTCCTCCAAATCCTGGAATGCTTCCCTATGCGTGTCCCACCATTGCATAAGTACTTCACGCATGGCTATTCGAAGGGCCCATAGCCTTTGTGCCCTCGGAACCTCAGCTTAGAATGCTTGTAAAAATTTCTTAATATTACCTGAACCATCAAAGTAAGGTAGGTCTCTTACCTTTGAGGAAACACAACGGAGGTCCTTTGTGATCCGAAGACATCATAGCGTAGAGACATTATGTAATCGATTCTACCAATTTTCTATCTCTCCATTAGAGTCGGAGAAGCATTCATTTTCCTTTTCCCAATAGAGTCCTCCATCCACCATGGGGTTGATCCAATCCTCATCCCGCACAGTAAACTTATAGATAGGATCCACATCCTCCTTGTCACGTACCAGTTTAGTGTACCATTCGCCTTTCACAGGATCTAATGGTACTATTAGCCTTGTACCGTTATTTTTCAATACCATGCTTCGCTTCTTTAAGTTAATGATACTTCCCATGTCTATGGACTATTCTAACCCTAGAAGCGAAAGGTAAGGGTCTGAATCTTCCACAATCTGAATAACTTCAAAATCAGCCCGAACCTTCACCCCTACGATATCAACCATAATCTGCGACAATCTCCCCAAGGGTACAATCTTCTATTGATTAGCCATGTGCAGCTGGATAGTAGACCATTCCTACTTTGGTTCACCCATTCATTGCCAAGTCTATTTAGGCAAGACATTCACATCCAACCCCAGGTCCAAAATAACTTGATCCATTTCATAGTCACCAATCTGTGTTGTCAACCGCATCTCCCTACCGGTACGTTTATTATATCTGTAAAGTTTGTGCACATCCCTGATTTTTGGGGGTAGGCTATGTTGTGTTGTGCAACTATCCATTAATGCCTGAAGATTCTCTACAGCTTTTGGGTTGCCCAATAACTTCATACATGCCTGCAAGAAGGGTTTGACCTCCTATTCTGCATTAAGGTTCGCAGGTGGCTGAGAATTAGGTGCCTCCGCCTCAGTAAAATCCTTGCGAGCTGAGATAAATGTTTCTTTTTCTCTGTTTAGGTCCAAACCCTCTTGTTTTCTAACCGCTTTATGGATTAGAGATTCAGTCACAAATTTTTCCTTAGTTCCTTTGGTAGCCATTCCACTCTGTGTTACCACATTTACGCTTGGATTTTTGTCTCCCTGCTTAGTCTTAAACCTATGCACACTCTACGTAGGTGTCAGCTGCTTCTCCTATATATTTGCTATCAATATCAGACAGTCTTCGATCACATGGTCCAGTTGTCTGCAATACCAGCAGGACTGCCTTGTAGGAATTGGACAGTCCCTGGCAAAGTGTCCTACTTCCCCACATTTATAATAGATTAGTTGCCCTTGTCCTTGACCTGCGCTTCCACCTCTTCCACCTCCCCTGCCCCTTGCTAGGGAACCCCCTGCGATCGAGAGGGATCTGGGTGAGGATGGATCCAATTGCACCCTATAGATATTCCCCTGATCGATCATCAAATCATATGTCCGAAAGTTCTGTTCATCATGTTCTACCGACCTACAAAACCTGCACCATTGTTATTTACTTTTGGGACATACGCAGCAAGGCAGGGACAATGGTTTCTGTTGTGCAGCCCTGCAACATGGAAATCATTGCACCATAGTGTCGGCCCACTTGTTTTTGCCACTTCCTTAGGGCGTAGTGGATTAGGTCCCCCAGCCTACATGTAGTCTGTTAACAACGGGCAGTTATCCTTAGTGTGACCATTCGTCCTGCAATGTATGCACCATCTTTCCGGGCTAGCCTCTACACCTTGATCCTTTCACAGGTTCTAGATCTCCATGTGCATCGCCTCCAATTGTCCTTGGATCTTCTGGACGCCTAGCTGGGTATCTTCTCTGAGCACAAATTCTAGCTTCATAGCGACCTCTAGGGATTTTTTCGTAGATTCGAAAGTTTGGTGACGCATAGGTATACGCAAGTGAGGTAGCAACATAGCAATGAACTACTCTATGTGCTGCTGAAATCCTCTTTACCTGATCACCTTCTTCAGCCATTTATCGGCCTCCCATACCGATTCAAAAGGCCCTTGCTTGAAATCCTTTAGATCGACCACTATTTGAGAATAGGGCTTAGGCTTCTTGAACTGTTTTTTCAAGGCATTCTTGATCCCTTCGATGATTGATTTGGCATGGTGTCCGATGTATCCCATGTACTAATCCAACACTCTTCCTTTGAAGGTAAGGGACATTTGTTCCCTCTTTATCGCGTAACTAGCTACGTTCTGCGCAATCCATACCAATTCTGTGACAAACCAGAATTTCTCCATGTCCTCATCTCCCACACGCTTAAAGGTAGGAAATTTCATGTGCGAAACCATGTCGTCTTCTGGTGGTGGACATGTAGGTGAATTTTTATCCCTACACTAGTTTGAAAGTGCTGTGGCTGGAGGACTCTGCACAACTTCTTCTCTTACTGGGCTGTAGACATATCTAACTCATTCTAGGTTGGTTTCGATAGTATTTTCCGCTTCGCATCGTACTTCCATCCGGATCAACATTTATTCACTCGGTGCATCTACACAGAATACTTTTTTCGCACAGTAATATCTTAATCAGCAATGGTAAAGTCTTCAGAAACTTACGCCTAAATCCCTTGAAGAATGTTTGCTTTGCTTCGGAGTAGGTGGCGAATTGATCAATGGAAAATTTTTTCACGAATCCTCCTAGCACACTATCCACCCAGTGATATACTATGCGAGTGATGGTGTTATCCGCCTTCTCTAACTGTTGGATCAATTCTGGGGTCCACTGTGTGACCATCTCGTCCTTCCAACACTTCTGATATTTAACCAACCTTGCGAGCCACTCCTGGAGCTCGATCACAATAGTTACGAAGAAGATCTCGTAGATATCTGTGAAAATATACCTATTTTTCCACTCTTTGGTGCTCAACCTATTACTCCGGTTTTCTTTCACTGTGAATTCTTGAACTTTCCGTTCAAACCATTCATCAATTTCTTTTCTTTTAGGTTTCCAATATGGCTTTGGCATTACCCGATCCCTCTCTCAAAATGCTCCTGGTCCGGGAAATGGAACCATTTTTTGGCTCGAGGGGTCTTGACCTAGGTTCAGAGGTTAAGGTTTGCCAACAAACCCCTATACTACTGGCCCTTTCGGTAGTGGCCTGCTTGCATAGGCCAAAGTCTCACCCAAAGTAGTATGGGAGGGTGCTAGAACCAGGTTTCCACACCCTGGGAGAGGTTAGGTAAGTCAGGCAGAGCTACGTTCGACTTGAAAATTATCAGATTGCATATTATAGAACCCAGATCTATCAGTTCCTCCGCATCCACGTGCACAATATCATGTATAATCACAACTAACCCCAGATATAGGAAAATAAGGAAATTATCGTAGCTATTCTTGCATAAAGTCTAATAAATGGATTCAAATCAATGGTCAATGCAGCATAAACACATAACACGGTTACTTGTGGAGCTCAATATAGAATTATGCATACCATCACAGTATAAACACGTAACACAAGTATTTTTGCAGCTTAAATCAATGACACAGAGTATACATAAACAGATATAATAGATTCAATAGATTCAGAGATTTCAACAACCTTCCACATTCATTAATCCTTCAGTTCCTTTAACAATACCCAAAAAACCCAACCTACGCACATAGCAGCAGGGTCCGTACACAGTAGGATTCAGGATCTCTGTGCACACAGCCAGTAGGAGTCCTTTCCCCAAAAACCCAAATAGATCTACTAATTCGCAATTCGCATAAATCTTAATCCAAGTCTGTCTTACAACTCAAAAAGGTTCAACTACTTATACTATTTTAGCCTATGCATCCAATGGTCCACAAACCATGGTTTGCGGACTCTTGGTCTACCCTTGACCCATTTAAAATTCATTAGGGGCTTTGACCCACTCCAAAACCCCTGCGTTAGACTAAAAATAATAAAAAATATACAAAATGGACAAGTTTCGCAACTCTTGTAGGAGACCCTGTTCCAACAACAACTGTCGCACTTCAAGATTTTTTGTAGCTATCTTTGTTGAGACTCACCCCATAAAAGGGAAGAAGACCTCATTTGTAAGTGTTCGATTTTCTATTCTAGAGGTTGTAATATTCTACAAGTTTTTCATGCTTTGAGGATTTATGACATGTATGTTGTTCTGGAAGATTAATGAAGAAGTTTTTGGTGATTCCAAGCTCTGATGCGTGGAGTATGTGTTTCTATATTTGTTTATCATTTTCATACATTTTTCCTTCTACTTAGAAATCATGTAATTGTAGTTGTTGGAATTCAATCTTCTATCTCATATTTATCTATGTCATGTTATGGAAAATGGTACCTGTAATATGTGAGATTGAAGGCCTTAAAATGAACTCCATTGTTTCTAATTTCATTCCACTTTTCTTTTCATAATTCTACTGGAATTTGGTGTATAGGATTCTATCACTATCGATATGCACTTTATTTATCTCTGGTATTCTTTCTTTCACCTATACTACAACAACCAAATAAAATTCACTATCTGTGTGTAGGCCACCATGGCTAAACTTTAATTCTTTGGAATGAAATACTTTTAATGTCTGAAATGTGACTTTCCTTTGATTAATATACAATGAGACAGATCTAAATCATTTCATATTTAAGTCTTGAGAAGTAATGATTCATATTCATGAGGCGCTACGATAACCTAGGCACTGACACTTTTCCTTAACCCATGGGTTGTCTCTAAGAGCCACAACATCTTCTCAAGCCATTTTCTAGGAACAAATTAGAATACATTTCCCTTGGTATGATTCGTGAAGATTTCTTTAGTATGTTGAGAAAAGGAAGTGTGGGTTGAGATTCTCACGTAGAAAAGTCCTTAGATTGTAACCGTGGATTTTATAAGTCCTCAGTCATTTACATACCTCTCAGCAGAAAATCCTCATGCATTTGACATAGAAAGAATTGTCTCCAAGAGAATGTGGGTTGAAATTTCTCACGTAGAAAATTCCTTTGACTGTAACCGTGGCTTTTAGAAGTCCTCATAGTCATTTACATACCTTTCAGTAGAAAATCCTCCTGTATTTGACCTAGAAAGAATTGTCTCAAAGATAATTTGAAGAAAATGAACTCCAAGAAATCCATATTCTATTTTTTTAACTGTAGAATCCTTGAGTTATGGATCTCATAAATTTCAGATAAAATATCCTAAAACCTCATCCAAAGATTTATAATTTTTGAAAGATAATTTTCACCCATCTGATTTTTATTTTCCATTAATAAAGACTAAAGAGGTTTCTACTGGCTCTAATCCTTCTACATATAAAACCTTCCCAAAAATTCATTAATCCTAATATACTCTTATTACTAGCCCATCTCAAACCCCCATAGTTACTTCACACCAGATCTTATCTAGCGTTGTTCATCCAACCTCTCACCAACCCCTGCAGCAAATATTTTTCAACCCCCTCTGCAAAATATGGTTCTCCATAGCTTTTTACTTAATGGATATGCTCCTCTAAATCTACAGTAGCATGCGAGCATAATGCTCCAAAGCTATCTCAAGCTCCTTCCTACATTCACTAGGGAGGATGGTGTGATAGGCCAAAAACATATTGATATATTTTGTGCATTTGTAGAAAACTTGAATGTAGAACATTTCGACATATTCCTGAGGTTGTTTCTCCAGTCTTTAGATGGGAGGGGGAGGGGGAGAAAAATGGTTCAATACCTTTCCAAATAACTCAATCAACACTCGGGAGGAATTGGAGAAAACCTTCATACAGAAATGGGGGGAGAATAAAATTCATGGATACTTGTTGATTGGATTTCATGCAATAAAGAATAGGAAAAATCAATATGTCACATAATTTATAAAAAAATTTAATAGACTATATAAAAACTTGTTTGTTGAGATTAAACCTCCACAATCAGCAACTAAGGTGGTGTTTTCTAGGGCCTTTGAATCATATTTTGGGTTTATCATGAGAGAGAGGAAATCCCTCAGATTGGACCAGATCCAGACTTATGCTTCAAAAGTCGAAGAAAAATTTGCGACTACAGGGAACTTGAAAGGAAAGGGAGAACATAATGATAGGAGAAGAGGAAAAGAAGAGGCTAGGCCCTCTATATATGCTAGAGACCCTCAAAGAAGAAGATGGATGAGATGAATAAATTGATTAGAAACCTTTCAAACAAGTTGGTGAAGCTAGAGTCAGAAAGAAATCCTCCATGATAGATCCATCAAGGCCCCAATAAAAAATTCAATTTCAATTATAGGATACCTCCTTTCCAACTATCACAAAGAGAAAGAAAATATCACAAGATCAAATACAACCTCCCTTGTATTTAGAGGATGATCCTGAGGAAATCATTGAAGATGCTATTGAAGTTTGGAAAATCAATAATCTGCTCTCTCACAAGAATAAAATGAAACAAAAATAGAGGGAGAAGAGGAGGATGAATAGAATGTTCATTTGGATGAAGAAGAGATATATTCTTGATGTAAGAATTTTTGTAATTTCATGCAAGCACAATTGCATAGGAGATATAATTTGAGATCCAGAAAAATATCTTAGACACAATACGAAAATGAAGAAAAGGTCCAGCCTAAACCCCCAAAAACAAACTGATAAAGCTTACAAACCCACCAACCAAAGGGGAAATCTCTCACCCCATTAATTCCATGTTTGAATATGCAAATACAGAGAAAATACCAGTGAAAAAAAAGCTAGCACATCAAGAAAACAAAGAGACAATTGATCCAATGAAGGTGAATAACCTAACGCCTCTGTTTAAATTTAGAAAAACAATTAAAGAAAGTAAAGGTATATGTTCCCTTAACTAAATTATTGAAACAACCTGGTTATAAAAAACAAGTATCTAAGTTCATGGATGTCTCATATTTCCTCGTCACAAGACATTTTAAATTTACAAGAAGAAACATATGTATTCATGTTTTGGCAACATGTGGAGGAGAAATACCCTTCCACACCTCCATTTTATGTTACACTAGTGATTTATGAATTATTTTTGAATGATTTCATGCTTGATTCAAGGGCTTCTCATAATATTATATCCTTGACTGTCATGGAACAATTAGGCCTACAAATAAAAAAACCATATAAGGAATTATATTCCTTTGATTTCAAAAGAGTGAAATGCCTTGGGATGATCAAGGATTTCATAGTCAATTTAACTCAAATCCCTATGAAGAGCGTGGTAATTGATATTGTGGGTACAAACATAACTGCAAGAGTTGGTATGCTACTCTCCAGATCCTAAGGGATGAAACTTGGAGGGTCCATCATACTACACCTTACATATGCCACTATTCTAGTATTTGGTGGAGAAGGGCATAGGTTGTCCAGAGAATCCAGGTGTGTAAAAGTTCTAACTAGAGAAGATAATTTGAAAAACTCTCTAGTATATGGGAAAGAAAAATACCTTCCGTACTTTCTACTAGAAATGGATGATCAACTGCTAGAGGATACCCAAGTGGAAATTCCATCACAATCCAATAAAAAAAAAATGAAAGTTGGTTTTCTGTGGGAGTTATACCTCGATGGAGCCTCCTCCAAGGAAGGAAATGGCGTAGGAGAATTTTTGTATCCCCTCAAGGTAACCCCATTCATCTTTCATAAAAGTTGGAATTTGACACTAAAAATAACATCATAGAATAAGAAGCATTGGTGTTGGGCATTAAAGATACTAGAGATCTAAAAAATTGAATGTTTGACAGTTTTTTGAGATTTTGAGTTGATTGTGAAATCTATTAAGAATCAATGCCAAACCAAACACCCTAGGTTAAAATAATATAGAAATGAGGTGTGGGACCTAATTGATAATTTATTTTTGGAATTTAATATTCAATTTATGTCTACGGAGAAAAAAAAGGTAGATTCCTTAGCAACAATAGCTAGCACTTTCAAGCCCCCACAAAATCCCTTTATAAGGTATGAAGTGGAAGTTAGAAATAGACCCTCAGTACCTAAATATGTAAAATAATGGCAGTTGTTTGAGGATGAAGATTATATTAAAGTTTTATCGAAGTGATTGGGGAATTTTCTAACATTTTAATAGACCAAGATGGAAAATATATTGAGGAAATTGAATAAGTTGAACAACAGGTGCCTTCAGATGAATCCATGGCCAAGAATATATTATTTCAATTGAAGGGAAACATGATCCCAAAGGGGATAGTTACGTTGGAAAGGTTTTTTGATGTTAATGATATGGTAGTAAAACTGGCCAAGAAGGAGCGTGATGAGGATACAAAATATTGTAACATCAACACAAAACATCAACCCAAGCTAATTAAGTTGCCCAAGGGGATTCTAGAGGGATACAAACAAAAATATTTTGACCTGTTTAGAAATTATGTTGATATTTTTTCTTGGTCTTATGATGACTTGAAGACTTATCATATCAGTACCATTCAACATAAGGTCGCTATGAATTCTAGTATTAAACCTCACAAGTGGAAGCTTAGGTAGATAAATCACATGCTCTTGTTGGCCGGATAAATCGTTCTTGTGGACAAGACCAATCTCCCTAGTGTCAGAAGACAATCTAGCAACAAACGAACAACTAAGTTTGTATTTCTCTAAATATATTCGTTTTACAAATAAATGCTATGAAGGTGTCGATCCTACCTTAGATCCAAATGCTTATTTGTGGTCGTAGTGCTTCCGTCGCAACAAGAGTTCTTTCATCACAAGAAAGTGTCATATTTTGCCAATCTGCAATCACAAACAAAAAAATATTAATAGCAACTGTATAAAAAATAATTATATAACATACCTATCATAGTGATCAAGGAATCTATGAAATAAATGATCAAACGACAGCTTACTGAATTAAACAATCGAACGACAATTTATTGAGAAAAAAAAACTTGATTGTATTAATCTTAAAATATATAGAAGAACCTTACAACCTTAGCCTTGATGTTTTAAAGGCCTTCCCGGGATCCGAAGCAGGAGTCTCCTCTACTTTGATAAGTCTTGCACTCTTCCTCCAGGAGCACAAAGAGGTATGTGATCTTTCCTCTCAAAAGCTCAGGAGAAAGAAGTTTGAATCTCAACAGCACTTCAACTCAATCACCCATAAAGCTTGAACTCTAATTCTCCATTTCCAGAATCTCAATCTCCAAAAACTTCACCCAAAAATCTTAACCCTTTGAGGCTACCCAATGCCTCCTTTTATAGAGCAGATGAGGAGGTTAGGGTTCCACCTTTGAAGGGATAGAATCCTCCTTCAAAGGGATAGGATCCTCACATCAAGGGATTAGTTCCTTAAGGTGTGGGATACATGCACCTTACTAAAGCGTACTCATCCCCAAAAAATCTCATCTAAAACCTTCTAGAATTGACCAAAATTCAACTTTTTCACTTTAATTTCTCGCTTTTTTGATCTTTACAGGAGTACACAAGCATAACACTGGAAAACTGCATTCTAGAATGCAGTTCCTCTTCACATTACCTGCATACCCTACCCAGGAACGCAAGTAGGCTTCATGTTACCTGCGTACCAAAAGTTTTTGAGCTTTTTAGTGTTTTTTCTCCAGTTTTAGGGCTTGGAATGAGGAACAAAGGTTGTAATACTTGTAAAGGAGGTAAGTATGAGTGCCAATGAGCTCATACAATCAGCAGAATGTCAGGGTGACATTTTTTAGTGTAACAGATTGCCCCCTAGTCTGGAATAGATGAAGATGAAGTCTGTCATATATGAAGAGTGAAGTACTTTATCATTTCAAGGATCATTCTGTGGACACCCCAGTCAGAACCTGTAAAAACATTCAATGAAAAATATATATATGTAATCATATCATCGCTGAGGTAGGCATTCCCATACTCAGATCAGAAACTAACTAGATTCAAACTGTTCTGATACAGGAATGATTTTGAATACATCATCAGTATAGACATACATAGACACAGTATGGACACAGCCATCTGTTTATGAATAGTCCACTGTATAAATGAATAAAAAAATTCCTCGCAACCTGGATGGTAGAAACTAAATCCAGGGTCTTGATTTCTGCATCTTGAACTAGTACGATTCTATCCATGTGAATAAATGTGTCGAAGTCGAACATGGTAGAAACCACTTGATTACCAGTTAATGATGTAAACTGTTAACAAGTGTGAGAGTAACCACCAATAATGTCAATGTCTCTCAAAGTACCCAGTACAATCCATGAAATGTGAATGAATGAGCTAAAGTCGAACATGTCATGAAATCATTCGATCGAAGGTCAATGATGTAACCTTTTGTCAAAAGCGAGAAACCTGCCATTGAGGCATGCAGATTTCAAGGTACTGACGATTTCTGGATCAAATTTCTAGATAATGAGCTGTCGTCGATAGAAAGTGATCCGTCATAGGCAAGCCCACAACACGAAATCATAGATCAAGTTTTGAAAATATATCGACAAGGACTGACTCAGGGATGGTTAAAAATGGATGACTGATATTTTGCAGATGAATGGTTTATTTGAACTGTCCTCTTGAACACATAACGACATTGCAGATGGCTTGGTGACAATTGACCCAAAGCTAATACCCCGAAACTAGCTGAATACTTTCAATATGGTTCGATTAACTGTTAGGCAAAGGATTTCCCAACGTAGGTGAACAAAAGTGTCGTGTTCAAGAGTGGTTAACGGCTTTCCGAAAATAAAAATGTAACAAACAAGTTTGTTTTTCTCTCTTTTCTCCCACCATTTCTGGCAAGTACCTCTTTATTTTTGACAAGCTTGAGGAGGATAACATTTGCTTGTTTATAAGTTCATCCTTCGGTTGAGTCCAACTTAGTTTAAGATTCGAACCCTAAGAAGGAGTGGTTCGTTCCTGTTTTGAAAATTGAACAGGTCCTTTACTGTTTAAATTTTAACGAGTCCAGTATAGGAGAAACTCGGTGTTTTTCAATTTTAGGGAGTTAGAAGAAAAAAATTAAGAAAACTCCATAGGTGTACTTTTTCGTAAATTTAGTCTCTTGAGCTCGAAAAAGGATAAAATAATGCAGGAGAGAACTCTATTGACCGTAATTAGTCAACGTATACCTTTTTCGTAAATAGTCCATTTCAATCCAGAAAAGGGGTAAACTTATATTGAAGGGACGATCATTCATTTACTTTAACGAGTTTGAATAATCAAGTGCTCGGCAATATTTTCATGTTTAGAGAGTCTAAAAAGGGCTTAAAAGAGGACTCCGAGTTTTGCTTTTTCGTAAATTTTAACGAGTTCGAAAAAGTGATAAAAATGTACTCATATGGTCGACTTTCAATTTAATTTACGAGCAGGAAAATATGGAAAGAACTCGGCATTTTCATGTGTTTTACGAGAATGAAAGATAGAAAAATAATATCGGGATTTTCATGAGTTTAACGAGTCTTGAAAATAATAACCGAAATTGACTCAAGATAGGTTTCATTTTTAGAAAATCTTGAAACAGAGAAAAACTATGCTTCAGAGTGGTTTCATTTTTACACAAGCTTGAAACAGAGAGAAAACTGTGCTTGATGCCCCCTAAGCGTAACTGCTAGAGTGCATGCCCCCCCAACTTCATTTCATTCAACTAAGTACACTTTTGGTAATTAATAGCTGGATGGAATGAAGGTTCATTTACGAGATCATATGAAAGACCCGACCTGAAACTATAAGAAAATTATGCAAAAACTAAAATGGCTAACCTAAATATATGACTTAACATTTACGAGATCTAGTAAAGGACTCGACTCAATTAGGGGAGGATTTGTTTCATTTTTTAACGAGCTTGACATAGGAAAAGAACTATGCTCATGGCAACGTGTTTCATTTTTTAATGAGGTTGACATAGTAAAAGAAACTATCCTCATATCTACTCTCTACAATCTACCTATATAACCTACTGATTCATTTTTTAATGAGGTTGACACAGGAAAAGAATTGTCCTCATACCTAATTCATTTTTTAACGAGGTTGACTCAGTAACAGGAACTATCCTCTGACCAGCTGATTCATTTTTTAATGAGGTTAACACAGGAAAAGAACTTTCCTCATACCTGATTCATTTTTTAACGAGGTTGACTCAGTAACATGAACCATCCTCATAAACTACTTATTTTTAATCTATCAATCTACTCTCTACAATCTACCTATTGATTCATTTTTTAATGAGGTTGACACAGGAAAAGAATTGTCCTCATCGCCGATTGATTCATTTTTAAATGAGGTTGACACAGTAAAAGGAACTCTCCTCACCAGCCACTGATTCTTTTTTAAAGAGGTTGACAAAGTAAAAGGAACTTTCCTCAGACTCACTGATTCATTCTTTAACGAGGTTGACTTAGTAAAAGGAATTAACCTCGGACTCACTGATTCATTTTTTAATGAGGTTGACACAGTAAAAGGAACTTTCCTCGGACTCACTGATTCATTTTCTAACGAGGTTGACACTGTAAAAGGAACTATCCTCGAAAACTACTTATTTCTAATCTATCTAGTGATTCATTTTTTAATGAGGTTGACATAGGAAAAGAACTATCCTCGTAATACACTGATTCATTTTTAATGAGGTTTACATAGTAAAAGGAACTATCCTCACACTGACTGATTGATTTTTTAACGAGGTTGACACAGTAAAAGGAACTATCCTCGGACCAAATTATTATGGCTTCCAACTCGAAGAAACACATGTCAATGGACACACCTTGATCATGGCTTCCAAGAGGTCTTCATCAGAAGGAAGGATAGTTCTTTGGAAGGAACACATGTCAAGGGACTCAAAAGGGATAAGAACATCGTGTTCAAGTAATCCCATAGAGTTTTCCATGTCAATTACCGGATCTAAGTCAAAGGAAGACAAGCCAACAGTGAGAGGCTCGCTTACATCGGTAACTGAAAACATGGGACTAGTTGCCACATAATTAACCCGTGGCGGGGTAGATACCACTTGCGTATGAGGAACATTCAGGGATGTCGGATTATTGGTAGTTGAAACAAGACTAGGGAATGAAAGTTGGTCTACAGTCACAATATTGCCATTGTGAGGGAAAGACATCACACGAAAGAGTGTCGATACGACAGCTTTCATTGCATAGACATAGTCTCACCCAAGGAGTAAATTGAAATCCAAGGGTCCTCGAACTACCATAAGATCAATACAGATAGTTTTACCTCCCAAAGTAATAGAAAACTTAGGAAGGATCCCTAAAGGTTCACTAATGGTTATGTTAAAAGCTTTCAGATTCTGCGTAATAGGCACAAGCTGAGGGGAACCCAAAGCTTTCCAAACAGTTGAGGATAAAATACTAAAAGAAGCACCTTCATCTACCTGTGTGATATGTATGTCCCTACCACCAAACTTCACAATAATTTTGAAAGGGATGGAGGAAGGAAGACGAGGTTATGTCAGTCTATTCCAATCAAAGGAAAAGACCTCAGTACTTGGAGGGGGTTCTGTAGAAACAGGTGAAATGCCCCCCGGCATAGAAGAATATGATGTAACAAGAAGAACCTGAGAGGTATGAAGTTCACTCTCTATAGGGAGAATGGGATCGATTGAATGTGAAATCGAATCAACCACTTGATCAACTAATGAATCATCAGCCTGAGTGATATGAGTTTCACTCTCCAATGGAAGAGTGGGATCGACCGTACTTGAAATTAGATCAATCACTCTGTCAGTTGACGGTAGGTTGGGATAAAGTTCACGGTAACCAGTTGGAAGTTCTTGCTGTGGAACAGTAAGGTTTTCCAATAATTTTCAGGCTTCATCCATGTGAGGGAAAATGTGAGTTTGATGACTCCCTTTGCATAACTTACAAGGAAACCTAACCTTACCCCTTTTCCCAGGAACCTGACTATCACTAGTTTATGGATCAACGAAAAGTTGATGAGATTTTTCTGACCATACTTCCAAGACCTTTGGAATACTGGGAAAATTGATAAGGAAGTGGTCACCCTTACAAAGCCTGCAAGGGTATTTGGGTTTACGATGCATGTTGGAGGTTTCCTCAACATAACTAACACTTACAGCCATGGTTGGTTGGTTGACTTCTTTCTTATCTTGCTTCTTCTTCTTTTTCTTCTTCCCTTTCTTCTTCTTCTTAGCCACCTGGTTACTAGCGTCAAGGATTTTACCAAGCGAAGAGGAAGAAATGGAGGAATAAATATTAGGCGAAGAACGTAAAGGGTAAACAGAAGGTTGGTGATGTTGATATGGTGAACTCTGTTTAAGTGAAGCATCCTATTGAGGTGGAACAATTGGAATATTCAGGGCCATCGAAGTTGAAAATAACCATATCGGTAAACCTATTGTAAATCCAGGTAATGACAATGTAGCCATATAAGGAGGACCAACATTTCCAAAGCAAGGAAAAGTACTAGGATTCTCATTAAGAGGGGTTCCTTGGTTGGTAAATTCCGGAACAGTTGCCATTATATTCAACTTCAGTGAATTTTATTAACAATTTAAAACTAAAATTAACACTTCACAATTCACACCTAAACAATTAAAATTAACAATTAAAACCTATGGTCTCTAAAAGTAAAAACAAGCAAATTAACACGTGCTATCAAATCTAGGAGTCAAACCACACACAAACAGTAACTTCCCCTACTAAAACCACTAGTTGGTGATGAAATCCAACATCATAGAATTTAATACAGAAAGGGCAGTTGGAACAGTTACCCCGACAACCTACTTAATGAAACATACTGGCACAAGTTTCTTCACAAAACCATCTCGAGTGAAGAGAACCCCCTAGAGAGTCCAAGTGAGTCTAGTCGACGTCTGCTCCAGGTATAGTGAGATATTTCCTTCACCGTCACCTTAGGAAATAATCTTAATTTTATGGACACTAAGGTTACCAACAGTAACAAATACAACTGGGGGAACAGTCTACGATCCGAT
The DNA here is from genome assembly GCA_034641835.2 of Pinus albicaulis. Taxonomy (NCBI): domain Eukaryota; kingdom Viridiplantae; phylum Streptophyta; class Pinopsida; order Pinales; family Pinaceae; genus Pinus; species Pinus albicaulis. Next base: position 52,052,338 of record CM076576.1, on the reverse strand, counting down.
CTCACGTGCAAGGGCAGAGTAACAAAGCTCAATCCCCTTGAAGGTGCCTTGACATGGTTAATCCGAGGTTTACCGACAAGTGACCCCAGGCTCCTCGACAATGGTTAATCCGAGGTTTACCGTTTGTAATGCGCGCAAAATATTCTATCTTCCCCAATGAAATAGAATTGATTGTCTCAAAGGTTTGGACATGATCTCGTGATTGAATTCTTTAAGAGAAGCTTCCCAGATTGTACAAATTACAATTGGATTTATTTCCTACCGCAAGATTTATCTACTTGTTTGTTTTAGTTGCTTTGGAAAGTTAACTACAACCTATTCCAAAGCACTAATCCTGAGCTATATTGGTGGAAAGAGCACTAAAAATGTAAAAATTACTAGATGAATTTTAATTAAGTGTTGTGCTATTTAGGCTGTTATTACTGAAAAGGGTAAATGGATATGAAACCAATGGTGTTATGACCCGAACCAAAACTGAATGCAATCGAATATGATAATTTAATCTTTTCAATTCGATGAATCCTAACTAAAGTAAGGAGAGAGTTTCCATTCACTTCCAACAATGCAAAAATTGATCACTACGAGAAAATATAACAAATTCTCTAATGCACTATTTTTATCAAGAAAAACTAATGCAAATAAATCCCAAAACAATTTTTATATTTTTTTTTTTTTAAAACAAGCATAAAAACATCTAACTTCAAATCAAAGAAAACTGATCTAAATCTATGATTGATTTTTCAGAATGTAAACTATGCAATTGTAATCTATGCACAATTCACTTGAAAAGTATGCAAGTGTAATCTATGCACATTTTTCATTCATATTCTGAAAATGAGAATTCTAACTATGCAAATGTGATCTATGCAAGAAAATTCTCAAACACAAGATGATCCTAATGTAATCTAAGAACCAATCAAGTGCAAGTCAAGAAAATTGGGGGAGAGTTCCAAAGATTAAAAAACACTCAAAGGTGATTAACACTCATACACAATTTTTTTTTGCAAAAACAAAAGAAAAAATACGAAAAATTGTGAAAAGACTGAGACAAACCTCCAAGTAATGACCAAAGGAAATCAAATTAAGAATTTCTCAAAAAAGAGACTCAAAACACCCAATTAACGGAGATTGATGAGATGAAGAATTTGCTGAAAGAAACTCATAAACAAGAGATTTTTGATAGAAAAATACAGATCTGGGTAGATACTAAGAATCCTAAATTAAATCTAAACTAAACTATAAAAAATAAATCTGAAGTTTTTCAAAAAATTTAACAGGGTCTGCAGGCTCCCAGAAGTAACAGGTGCGATCCCGCATTGTTTACTTAACGAAAGTGAGAAACTGCCCACACTGTTCAAAAGAACAAAGTGCAGTCCCCAGAAAAGTTCAAGAAAAACGTAAAAGATTTCAAAATTTTCAAAAACAGAGAAAAACTAAGCTACGCAGGCAAATATCCATCAATCAAAAACCAGGAAAAACTTTTCCTCAAATCAAAATAAAAGAGAACTAAAAACATCAAGTTCTTTCCCCGGTGGAGTCGCCAATTTGTTGGCCGGATAAATTGTTCTTGCGGACAAGACCGATCTCCCTAGTGTCAGAAGACAATCTAGCAACAAATTAACAACTAAGTTTGTCTTTCTCTAAATATATTCATTTTACAAATAAATGCTATGAAGGTGTCGATCCTACCTTAGATCCAAATGCTTATTTGTGGTCGTAGTGCTTTCGTCGCATCAATAATCCTTCCGTCGCAACAAGATGCTTTCTTTTGTCGACCTACAATCACAAACAAACAAATATTAAGAGCACCTGTATAACAAATAAGTATAAAACATACCTATCATAGTGATCAAGGAATCTATGAAATAAATGATCAAACGACAGCTTATTGAATTAAACAATTGAATGACAATTTATTGAGAAAAACAAAACTTGATTGTATTAATCTTAAAATATACAGAAGAACCTTACAACCTTAGCCTTGATGTTCGAAAGGCCTTCCCGAGGTCCGAAACAGGAGTCTCCTCTACTTTGATAAGTCTTGCACTCTTCCTCCAGGAGCACAAAGAGGTATGTGATCTTTCCTCTCAAAAGCTCAGCAGAAAGAAGTTTGAATCTCAACAACACTTCAAATCAATCACCCATAAAGCTTGAACTCTAATTCTCCATCTCCAGAATCTCAATCTCCAAAAACTTCACCCAAAAATCTTAACCCTTTGAGGCTACCCAATGCCTCCTTTTATAGAGTAGATGAGGAGGTTAGGGTTCCACCTTTGAAGGGATAGAATCCTTCTTCAAAGGGATAGGCTCCTCACATCAAGGGATTAGTTCCTTAAGGTGTGGGATACATGCACCTTACTAAAGCGTACTCATCCCCAACAAATCTCATCTAAAACCTTCTAGAATTGACCAAAATTCAACTTTTTCACTTTAATTTCTCGTTTTTTTGATCTTTACAGGAGTACGCAAGCATAACACTGGAAAACTGCGTTCTATAACACAATTCCTCTTCACATTACCTGCGTACCCTAGCCAGGAACGCAGGTAGGCTTCATGTTACTTGTGTACCAAAATTTTTTGAGCTTTTTAGGGTTTTTTCTCCAGTTTTAGGGCTTGGAATGAGGAACAAAGGTTGTAAGACTTGTAAAGGAGGTAAGTATGAGTGTCAATGAGCTCATACAGTTAGCAGAATGTCAGGGTGACATTTTTTAGTGTAACAGCTCTTCCCATTAATAGAGAAATAAGTCAGAAATATGCTCCAAGATAAAGTCTTTGTAACTTTGACATATTCATATTAGGTGGCTAATATGGTCCCGGTCAGAAAGAAGAATGGAGAAATCAAATTGTGTGTGGGTTTTAAAAAGCTGAATAGGGCCTCCCTAAAGGATAATTCCCGCTTCTGAAGATAGTTTATAGTTTGCAGAAGGTGGTGGGGTCATCAATATTATCCATTATTGATGGGTTATATGGGTACAACGATATTGTTGTACATCCTAAAGATTAGAAAAAGGAAATGTTCACCACACTTTAGGGGACATTCATGTATGCTCGAATGCCTTTTGGTCTCATGAATGTTGGGGATAATTTCAAAATGGAAATGGTTATAACATTTATTGGGGAGAAGGATAAATTTGTGGTGATTTACCTCGATGATATAACAACGTTATCAATTCCAATGAGGAAGACTTGAAGAATTTGCAACACATATTTGAGAACTGCAGGAAGTACGGTTTGACCATGAACGCAAAGAAGTCTCTTTTCCCTCAGAGAAGGAAAACTTTGGGACATATATTCTCAATGTAAGGAACAAAAATCAACCCAAAAAGGGTTAAAGAAATTAGTACCATCCCTTTTTCAAGGAACAAAAAGGAGATATAGCGTTCTTGGGTAGGATGAAATTCTTGAGGATATTTGTGCTCGATTATGATGAGATTGTAAGGGATATTATAGACATGCTAAAAAAGGAAAAGAGTTCAAATGGACTACAAATTCAAGCGAATAATTTTCCATAATTAATAGGGCCTTTGGAGAGGTTCCAATATTGGCTATCCCCAATTACCAAAATTAATTTCTTATCTTTTATTTTGCATCCCCTAACATTGTTGCATCTACCCTATTGCAAAAGATTGAAGAAGAGATAGAAAAAATAGTGGCATTTTTCAGCCAATTACTGAGGGATGTATAGTTCAAGTGTGACATCTTAGAAAAACATGCTTATGATCTCGTTAAGGTAGTGAAGCCATTCATGAATTATATTTTATAGTATAAGATAATTTCCTATGTTCGTACAACAGCTGTGAAGGACATTATCATACAGGGATACAACAAGGGAAAAATTTGCAAGTGGATAGCTAAATTCAAGAGTATGACATGGAAATCAAGCCAATTAAATTAATAAAGGGGAAATTTTTAGCCAAGATCTTATTGGAGGAAAAATATCAAGCAATGGGAATAAATTTGTTGGCTGATACTTATAGATCAAGTGCAGTAAGCAAGGAGCGCCAATCTAGTGAATAATATAATTGAATTGTTACGAATACCTTTGTTCACATTGGTACAAAAGTGTTTCAATTATCTATTATTTCTTAGTTGACCAACAGATTTGTACAAAAATAAATATAAGGCTTTGAGAAGAATGAAATCCCAAAATTATGTAATCACAAATGGTAAGTTGTATTGGAAGGATATTTTTGGTCTATTATTTTTGTTCTTAACAGAAGATTGGATTCTTGAGATTATAAATTAATACCATGGTTGTGCTTGTGGAGGCCATTATAGTTGAAAGGTTACAACACATAATATCCTGAAGGATAGTTTTTACTAGCCCATATTGTTTTCTGATGTTTATAAGCTAGTGGAATGTTGTAGGGAATGCTAGCTTTTCACTAAGAAGAAGAAGCTAACTCCATTGATGTTGATTCCAATTTTTGTGGAGGAACCTTTTAGGTAGTGGGGATTATATTTTATAGGAAATATTCACCCACCTTTCAGTGGGTAGGATAAATGGAATTTGATAGCTACTGACTACTTGAGAAAGTGTGTGGAAGCCATTCCTACCTAGACTACAACTTATTTGGTGGTTATAAAATTTCATGAAGAAAATATTTTTTCTATATTTAGTTGTTGAAAGAAGATAGTGACTAATAATTAACATGTGTTTAATTCTACAAACCTCATTAATGTCTGCAAAATGTATAATTTCATATTTCATCACTCTACCACCTATCATCCATAACGAAATGGGTTGGGTAAGTCACCAAATAAGTCTTTGGTGAGAATTTTAAATAAAACCATTGCAGAGAATAAAAAAATTTGGAACTCTAAGCTTAAATTTTCTCTTTGGGAAAACAGATTCGCAACAAATAAATCCAATGGAAAATCACCATTTGAATTAGTATATGGTATTCTGTCATTGTTCCCTAGTCAATTGGATATGTCAATGGATATGTTAATCCAGGATGAAGAGAAGGAACCCGATCCATTGAACAAGAGGATAAACTAGTTGGTTGAATTACATGAGAATAGAGAGTAGGTGATTCATAATCTAATCAAGTACCAAGACAAGATGAAGGCCATGTTTGTTAAAAATTCCAAAGAAACGCTTTTCCAATCAGGTGACCTTGTGCTTAGAAGGGATGTCAGGGGAGAATACAAAGGTAAGCATGGACATTTTGATCCTTTGTAGTTTGGTCCCTTCAAGGTAGATAAATCCAAAGGTAATAATACATTTTTGCTGGAAAATATGGATGATGAAGTGTTTTAGCTACATGTAAATGGGAAGTACCTCAAGCACTACTTTCAACACTAAATTTGTGTATTCACTTCCATTGTAAATATCAATGAACCATAGTAAGTACTTAAGTGTTTATTTCATTTTTAGTTTTTTATATATTTTTAACTCAATTCCCAACAAGGCGACTAGCCTGTAGGTTCTCTATTCCTTTCTAGCAAGACACTGTCTCTAGTAGGAGCCAACACTGTACCCTCCTCTTCCTTTATTTTATCCTTCATATAGAAAAAGGGTCAAGGTGGAAATGATAATAGATTTTGGAGTCGATTTCAGAGAAGAAGATGAGCTCAAAGACAACATCTGATACACTCAATTAGAAACTTATCTTGAAGATATTTCCAATAGTATAAAGAAATCTGCAATGTCCTCCTCAATGAAGAGCTATAGGCAGTCTAAGTTGGTCTCAGAAAGATCAAAATCCTAGAGACCTTGCAACCCTGAAATATTGTAATTCATTAGAAAATAAATTTCCAAAATATATGGGGACCAGAGGACCAGGGATACGTCAATTTTTGGAGCTGGGTCCATCTACTTATGGAACCTCGTAACTTAAATTGGAGGTTGGAATCTTGAAAAATGTAACCTTTTGTTAAAATAATTTTTGAAGGGGTCAGGGTCAAGCCATTTACAAATAAATTCTTTAGAAAACAAAGGATTCGGTATCCTTTTATCTATCCTCCGACCAGATAGCTAGAAACATATATTTGAGAAAAATTGTCATCGGTAACCACCCATTAGGAGGTGAACACGTGGCAAGTGGTTTTGAAGTTTTTAGGTACGTAAAGCATCTATATATGGATAACATTTTGACCAATCACATGTCAACATGTGGTGTGGTCGAAATCATCATGAAATCATCCTAAAATCATACCCTAAAGGGTCAAAACCCTGTAGAAATTTCTACTTACATTTCAAAAGCTTTAGGGACCAAGTGAGAAAGGTGCTAGGGCATCCAAGTTCTAACTCAACAGTGAGGAAGTCCTAGGAAACACAATTTATCTACGCATAGGAACCTCCAAGTGGAAGTAGGCCCTCACAAACTTTCCAAATGTAAATTATTAAGTAATTACCACCTATAGGGAGGATATCCATCCATCTTCAAGTGGCCTCATCCGGGAGAAGATTCGGTGGGGTAATAAGCTTGGAAAATAACCCGACACTTACCACTCATAAATGGAGAGCCAATAGAGTTAATCGTGCAAATTGATGGTTGTGGTTGATTCCGGGTGGTAAAAACTTGCCTCCAACTCTTCCCAATCACCCCACCAAAGGAGGAAAAATAGGTCATCCAACTATTAAGCTAACAGGGTCATTGAATCAACGACTGGGACCACTATTAGGCAAGCTTTTCATGTGAGCGCAACACCGTTTGGTTCATCACCCTCCTCCCTTTCCCTACATCCAATCCAAATCCACCATGTGTCTTCCCCCATGTCATATCTTTATTTCCCCCCCTAAAATCCCTCACGAACTGACCGTTTCACCCCACGTGCTGATAGTTGCAGTTTAAACTTGACTATTCCAAACTATTATATGTGTAAGCTACTCTATATGTTTGCAACTAGCTACACCCAACTATTAATAAAAGTAAGGACCTCCATGAACCTCAAAACCTCTAATTCCCTTGACATACCATGGAATCCTCGACCACTCTCACCAAAAACAAATTAAGAAAGCCAAGGGGAAGTCGAAGGGGGATCTGCAACAACTTGCCAGCCCATTCAGGGAAACCATTTATGAGAAATTTCTAGGATAAATATTATTCAAAAATATAGTTTGTACGAGGGATTCAGGACATTCATTGTGGGAGATGATTTAAAAATATTTTGAATATGAAGGTCCTAGGGTGATCGTTAAAATCATTCTAACCGACGATGAAATCCCAACTTCCAAGGAAACTCCATAGGAAAAAACTAAATCTTTCATTCATATAATTGGAGTGAGTCCCCAGATTTTTCCCTATACATATATGGTTAGACGGTTTATTTAGTCAGTAGATATTATAGAACACAATTTCCACACTCAGAAAGAGAGCACAATTGGTTTATTCTGAGAAAAATCCTTATAGGAGACGTATTACTTGCTATACCATCAATTCATCCATGAAAAAACGTATGTAGATGACCTTTTAAAAAAACATGGGGATCCAACTTATTCCATTAAAATGGCATAATTAGAAACATAGGCGCATCGCTAAAAACACATCACATGGAGGAAAAAAATGTTTCTTAACCTCTGAGGAAAGAAATGACTAGGCAAGTAGTTTTATATCACTTGAATGACATGGGATACTTCAATATCAAGGTGGCAGACAAGATTTTTGGTGTTTGAAAAGGTTGACATCATAAAAACGTAGTGCAAAGGAAAAATGCATCGAATTTTCTAGGAAACGCAGTGAGCTACGAATTTAGAAGTTTACAGGATTAGAATAAATTTTATTAGCACATGGTATTAATTTAAAAAACATGCAAAACAAAGGTTTCAATAAAAATAATAATTTTCCCCTGTAATTAGCAATTCAAAACCGGTTTTAAACAAATGCAGTGCTTGTGTGTGAGTGCAATACCTGTCTGCAAGCATAGTGCTTCCCCTCCCTTCTTTTCACAATGAACTCCAATCAATATAAAACATACGTTTGATGGAGAAATGAAATGTTCTAAGGTTTTTTTAAAGTTTAACGATGCATTTGAATTCCAAAGGTGGTTGAGTGAAAATTTCATGGGCAATGGATATGATTTTGAAACTCAATCATAAAAATGCAACACCTATCAAAAGTGTTGTTTTGTCCTCCTAACCATTGTACCAAAGTGATATCATGGGTAATTGTGATTTGAGACTCTAACTGACCCAAGTGACCCTACAAATTTGTGCCTAGGATTATCAGACATGACAAAATGACCGCACTCATGATTTTTTGGTGAAACATGACCATAGACTCATTTAACTCGACCTCTGAAGATATCAATGACTATTTTCATGACCCTTCACACAATTTTCACATAATTATATTCAATAATGATTTTTTTTTTCTAAACTAAGACCCATAGCTCCATATCTAGATGATCAAATCCTAACCTTTTACACATTTGTGAAATAATTTGAAAGACAAACTTTTTTTCTAACTGTTATGACTATAGGATACTAACAATTAGGTCAAAATATTTATTGTCATGAGTTAAGAGAGTCAACATCATATTTATAATACCCTTCATGGAAACACATATCTTGTAAAATAACTTGTTTTGAGTCTAGAAAGTCCTATAATTCTCGAAAGTACAAGTGGTCCCATAAAGCTTCAGGTCAACCTAAAGGACAGAGTTCACCCCTTCGAAATGTAATATAAAGAAGTAGTTTGACCTAATTTGGAACTTACTCACAATTTTTTTTTATCTCTATTGAAAAGGTTCGATCTAAGGCTAGAAGAGAAAAGGAATATGGTGTGACTATCTAGAAGTAAAAAGAAGGCAAAGTAAACTTTTTTTTAGACTATATCTCTCTCACGCGTGTGAAACTATATGGTTTCTGTAGCTATAAAAGAGGTTGAAGCTACAGGTCTGAATTCTAGAATAATGAATTACAATATCTAGTTGCTAGAAGGGATAATACAATATCTTGATCGCATTTACCTTGGAATGATATGTCTTGCTTAAGGAAGGACTCTTGAAGAAGTTGGATTAGGGTTTTTGCAGCAACTACAATGATGAAATTGTAGGACAAAATTGCACGACAAAATTGTAGGACGAAATTGCATGGAAAAGGTTGTGGTAGAAGCTGTAGCTAGAATTTGGTTTTGTTGGAAGGGTTGACTTGGTACTTCAAGGAGGAATTGGTCAAGGGTTTGGGTCTTTATTATCTCATGGAATAAAATTCTATAAGCAGAGAATATTTTATGGGTTTTCTCCTTGGAGGGGTTTTTCCCTGGGTTGGAGCCTAACTTTTGTGTCCATTGTAATTATTATTTTTCTCTCGATATTTGCATTATTAAGAAGATCTAATAGAGAAACACAAGAATAATACTAAATTTCACAAGAAATTACTAACATTAAGGAAAAATTGAATTAATAATTTCCACATTACATTTTACAACATGGTATCGTAGCTAATATGAACAAGAAGGAAGATGGAATAACTGTATTATCGACACAAGAAGTATTTTATAAGGGGAAAAGGAGACCTATAGATCTAGAAGATGCTTCTCATCAGGAGAAATCTTGGAGAAGATTTTTGTTCTCTTTTGAACAAAGGATCTAGTTGAAGAATCATTGGAAGTCCTCACTAAAGGAATCATCAAAGGATTTTCATATCATCACATTTGGAATCCGTTATTGAAGTCTCTTTGATGATCTTAAAATCCTCAAGAAAGTTGAGACATCATAAATTAAGTATCATATTGGTACTATATGTATAAAATTATATGTTATATGGGTTCTTTATGTAATGAAAGTAATAAGCTCGTTGGCTCATGAAATTTCCTAGCATGGAAGAAAAGGATTGATGTGACTTACAAAACATGAAGTGATTGAATATGTAACTTACTTGTGAAATTACACAACCTATAAAAGAATAGGCTTAAGAACAATAAAAATACAAGGAAGGGTAGTATGGTCATAAAGGATCATCATTGAATCCATTAAGGATACTCTTCTTCCATTTGTGGCAAATTTAAACACTTCCAAATCTACATATGGCAGATAAGTGAATTTTTACTTTGTAAGTACATCAATACAAAAGATGTATCTGAGGAAAAAGCTATATAGAATGAAGAAATCAAAAGGTGATGACATGGAATCATTTCCAATGAATATATTTCAATTAAGAGATCACTTGCAAGGGATTGGAGAGATGATTTCTTATTAAAAAATTACAATCTGTGTCTAGAATGTGTTGCCACTGGAATGAAGCAGCTTTGTAGCAAGCATCTACTATAAGAAATACTCAAATCCTTTTAATGAATTATGGGCTCAATTCATATCAATATAAGGAAAATTCCTTCTATCGGAGGTTATCGTGGAAGACCCTATAAAAATAGACTAAAAAATCATTTGTAGGGGAGGTCACTAGCGGAGTTGGGAGGGTGGATGTTTTAGCAGTTTTTTTTTGGAGGATGTGGCTACAATATACAAACTCATCATTACTTTAATATCCATACAAACACCAGTGCTGCATATAACATGTTGCATCGAGGAAAATTTATTTTTATAAAACAAAATAACATGGTGCACTACTTAACACAATTCACCTTTTCTTGAATTATCGATAGCATCGGAAAAAAGCTAAATTTTAAAAAATTTCAGTGTTATATGAAACCATAACAACAATGCCCTTCATGTAGTAAATTTACCTAGTGCATACCAAGAAGAATCACTACTATAGTTTTTAAATTTCAAACAAATGTGGTACTATTTTCCAATGATGCACTAGTGCGGTAACGTACTAAAATTGCCCGAGGCATTTTATAAAGAGCATTTCTAGGTAGGTAGTTTTTATTTTTTTTTAAAAGAGCACTACTATAGTAAAAAATAAATTTGGTGCGGTACCTATATTAGAATGGCCCAACACGTATTAACAAAAGCACTATGATATATTTTTTAATTAAAAAAAAAAAACATGGTGCTCCTGGATATCTTTCACACTGGTGTGGATATAGTAATGCACTAGATGAGGGTTAAATAAAAAAAAACCTCTCGACAATAATTTTCATTTTTACCATATAGAGTGCACAAGATCTCTGAAGCACTAGTTCCACTCTTGCCTCATGCAATCTCCCTAGCGTTGTTGCTTATCTTGCTCACCATATTTATGTATCGTGCTCACTTCCTAACTTTCCAATTTTTTCAAACCTTGGAAAAAAAATTTCTTCTCCATTACGTGTCAACAATTCCTCCTAGACGAGAAAATGTCGAAGTAATATCTATGTTTCTCTCTAATTTATTTTTTTAGCATATCATAATTTAAAATTAGCTTAAAATTTCCATTATTTTTGAAAGAAAAAAACTCCCTGCACAGTGCACTCGATGTGTTGAACTCGCACTAATAACAATGCATCCCATAAATTTATAGGGTGCACCTCAATTCGGTGTGTGAAAATAACACATCGCTATTCTTGTGGTGCATTACGTAAATGAAAATGCATTGGGAAAGCTATAAATTGTATGCTAATATGTTATGCTCAGTGTGCTTATATTTATCAAATGCACCACAGAAATAATATTGAAAAATATAGCTATATTTCAGTTCATTCGATAACCTAAAAATTTCGTAACGGTGCAAAAATGTTATATGTGTGCATCAGTGCATGTGTGGTGCACCTTGATGAAAATTGAAATTTTTGAGCCAAGAATGGTGTGTCATACATATGTGCAGACCAATGTCAATGTCATTGTGTTTGATAGTGCACCGGATCCAGTGCATGACTGTGTTTTGGGTCCATCGATGACTTATTTTATTTTTCTAATGTAAGTTATGTTTTAATATTTATAAATACATTTTTCACTTAATAAAAAAATGTGTTTTATGTATGAGGCTAATTTATTTTATATGTCAATCATGTAGTATAGAAGTCAGCAGAGGGATAAACAACAACATGAGAAAATGGCAGACCCATACAATATGGTCTGACAATGGGAGGCCAGAGAGAGGGAGAGGGCTTTATACCCTCACCCTATTACTACAGTGACCCGATTGATATAAAAAATATACATGTCCCCAAGTAATATGAGGAGGCTACATTCGTGAATGGGCACTATGTCTTATTGGTGCATCTGATCCATCGATGGAGTGCTGAGGAGCATGGTTTCTATGTCAGTCCTGGGGCATGCTATAGGCCCTCTGAGGAGGACATGTACTTTATCACTGGATTGTCTAGGAGAGGGAAGGATTTTCCCCAGTTCCTTGATATCCCCCATGGGGTTGCAGCTAAGATTCAACTTGCCTACACCCTGAGATATGTCAAGCCTCATGTAGTATGTCCATCATATTTTCAGGTGCATGGTGGACAACTACACTTTTTTTCTTTTGTTGGATAGGAGGTTAGGTTCCTATCATTATTAGTCACCACCATTGCAGAATTTATTAGTGATGGGGAATGCATTAGTTTCCCAATTTTGTATTATGTTTATTATTTTATTCAGGTGCCACATGGTATCAAATGGTCTGCCATTTTTTTGAGGTAGTTTTGTATCGTTTTAGATATATTTCACGTGTTGAGACATGTCAGGGTGACCTTCCCTTTATTTTTAGAGGTTTTGTGAGACAAGGCCTACATTTTCCCGTCTTCCTCCTTGTTATATCACTGAGGTTTAGATGTGCCTATGGGGGGAAATGATGCCCAAGAGGGGCCTGCTATAGTATCCATCTAGGATTTCTAATGAGGCACTAGTGCTACTCGCGAGCTAGAATGACCATGTGTTTGTCATGTTGGTGTTTCCTGTATGTCAAGATAGATTTGAGACAGTGTCCCAACATCCTATTCACACTAAATAAGCCTCTAAATGATAGAGGTAATATTATTTTTTTCTTTAAGTTAATTTAGTTTCATTTTACTGTTTTAATTAATTATAATAAAATTTATTCTATCACATTCTTTAACTTGTTTTAGTAACTTATTTAATGAAACTTATAATTATTGTTGTGTACTATATGTTATTTAGACATTGACATATTTGATAGGGACAAGTCTTATCCCCCACCAGATCGAGGATATGGGGAGATGGGCAAGGGCCAAGAGGGTGAGGAACATCCTTAGGTATACATAGGCATCCCAGGTCATAGGGTTGGTCTGCAATAACATATGGACTATTGTGACAAATTAGCTAAATTTTTGGCTGAGGAGGGAGTCCACCCTACGAGGGCTCGAGATATCAATGCATATCCTAGGTTCATGGATCTCTACAAGTACTATTAGTGCAATATGATATCTCTTATTGAAGTGGTCTCCATATTTTCCACAGTGTCATAGAACATTTGTGAATGTTTCAAATTCCAATTAGGATCCATCTTCAGGACATAATAGTTGAATGAAGGAATGATCTCTCTTATGCATCATATCATCGGAAATGGTAGGACACTAAAGGTGATGAGGAATGTAGGGCATGCAAGGATAGATACATTAGATGAGGGTGGTGATCGTGATGATTAGGGTTGTGATAATGATCATGATGATGAGAGTGGTGATCATGATCATGACGATGAGGGTGTTGATCATGATGCTTCTTGTAGTGCTACCCCATTAGATGTTGGTCATCAGCATATAGGTGATCCTTGTGGTATTACACCTCCTCCTTAGTTACATGATGATGAAGTGTTATAGATATAGGATGTGCCTTATGTTTCTCTGACAGAAAATATCAACCACCTCCTCCTCCACCTCATATTTGGATATAGATTGAGGAAGTAGTTGACCATCCATAGTCTTCTACTGTAGACCAGGCTAGCACTACTGCACTTGTTTTGTCAGATATTTGATTTCATTTATTTGACTTGTTGTACTTATTTGACTTGTGTGTGTGTGTATGGTACTTTTTTTGTGTTCATGTTTATATACTTAATTTCTATGGTTTTGTTGAGGTGTATATTGTTAGTTCATGTTAGATATGTTAATTTAATGTGCTTATAGATAGATGTGCGTATGATAAAAATTATATGACATGAGATGTATATTAATTTGAGGATATGTGTGGTGATGATATTAGGTTAATTTTTTTTTTTTTTAAGATGTGATCACGATGATGATGCACTATTATATTATTATATTTGTGTCCTACCTAATGATATTTATTGAGCTAGAGGTGTATATAATTATATGATAGTAGTGAATTCAAATGTTTATCGTAGATGATGCTTATGTTTATTAAATGATTATCATCATGATGCTTATTTTTATGAAATAATATTTATTATAGTTTATGTATTGGTGAACTTCTATCAAAATATTATATATGAATTTGCATGCAGAATGACATACTTCAAAAAAATTAAAAACTTATAAATTATAAATTACAAAGTTTAGTATGGTTGAAACTATGATTGTAAAATTACGATAAATAATTTTCTATTGCTTATATAGTTCATTTATATTCAATCTAACTTAATTAGTAAATTATTTGAACACACAAGGAAAAAATAATTAGAGGTAAAATAATTCAGTTAGTTCCTAATGAGATGAAAATGTGTGACTCAATAAATTTTTAATATAAAATAATAATAATAAAAAATTATTCAAAAATACAATTTAACCAATTCAATATTGGTTTATAAAACTCAATCTATTGTGAAATTTAAAAAAACTTAAGTAATAAATTTTAGTGATTAATTTATATTTAATATAAGTTTAAAAAATAATACTTTTGTAAAATTTAATTTATTACTAAAGTTATGAGATTTTCAAGCAATTTAAATTTAATATTTATAGAAACTCTTACCAATTTAAATTAGAAATTTCTCTCTCTAAATATGAGGATCAAGAAATGTAAAATAACACTTGTGAAGTTACATGTAGTTGGGGATTTTCTCTATTGGAAGTTATCCTAAAAAGAGGCAAGTGAACACTTTTCTAGTAATAAATATTTAACATTTTGGTGCTATTTTGGTTGTTTACTTGTTATTGTACTAGTTTAAATTTAACTCTTTTTACTAATAAATATGAGTTAAATAATAAAAAAAATGATACTATATTATATTTAAACTTTTGACAAATAATATATTTATGATTTCTTAATTAACAACTCAAAAGATATTATTTTTTCCACATACTTATCACGAGATAGTCACTAAAATACATGTTTTCACATTTCTCCTAGCTAACATTACACCATGTTCACAATGATAAAGACATTTCTACTTTAAATAATTTACTTATAAATACATAAAAATAGATATTTATTTTACATAATCTACATAGGAAATAAAAATGCATGAAAGTCAAACAAATGCCTCTTAATCACCATCACATTATTTATCATTTAATTCTTAGCCATAAAATATTTATTAATTCATCCTTTATTTATAATTACCATTGAAAAGAAAAGTCAAATTTTTTTTTTATCCATGAAGAAAAAATTAAAACGTTTCGTGCATACATCTCAAGCCCATTTGTTTCTCTTATGGTCCATAAAGATATGTAATCAACATTTTTTACACGCATAAAACCTCCTTTTAGTTTACATAATGTCGCAAGAAGTGTGATTTAAATACAGTAAACATGACTTTACCTCTCATGTCAAGAATTCAATCTTACATATTAATAAACAAATTTTTCATTGTTAAAGTCGTCATAGAGTTATCACCACATAATGATTTATATTCATTTTGATACAGAAAAGAAGAAAAAACATGTGAACTTATTAATAAACCAATATGTATCTAAATCGAGACTAAATATTCAATTTTATTTATAAATTCACTATTTTTTTCTCATTTTCCTATTTCACAAGGATTGTGAACTTGAATCCGTATTATCATAAATATTGTATACAATTGGAAATTCTTATTTTTAAGTATAAAAATATTTTTTTTGCAAAAAAATGTTTAAAAATGTTTGTGAATATTAGAAAATATATTATAAAATGTCAAAAATACAAATAAAAACAAATATTATTAGCGAAATAAAGAAAACAAAAACATTCAAAAATGGTATAGACAATGAAATAACAAAAGTACATATCACTCTCCATTGTCATCACCATGATTGTATTCCTCGCTTGGCATTATAACATTGTTTTTCTAAAAAATATATTTATATCTAGGGTTGTGTCTTAATACGAACCACCAATCCCTATCCAACACGTATGGGTAAACAAACACCTAGTTTCAATGTTTTGGGAAAAAGTAAGGCTTTATAGCTTCATGCCACATCTTTCTAAAGTTTATAGATATCATCCCACTATAATGATCTTCCCTTAAATTATTACCTTTAAAGGTGTCCCACCACTTCTACCTAAAAATAACACATTGCAACAGAAAGAAGTCCACTTGAATGATCTCTTGTATCTTTCCAACATAACCTAACATCAAATGCATTAGGTTTTGGTCGTGGTGATTAGCACACATAGATTGGTCGAACTCAACTTCCAATCCACATTATTGTGTCATGCATCCATCATTAGAATCCTACATGTGAAAATGATGTCCATATAGATGGGAACAAATGCAACTATAATAAAGTGAAAAAATCACATTTTCATGTGTCTAATAACCTGAAAATAATTAAGATTATAAAATATATATAAATGTTACATTTCAAAGGTGTAGTATAAAGTTAAAAAATTACATAAAGATATTATAATTGCTAAGTTGTTGCACCAAATCTCCGTGTTTAGTGATTCCTTTTCAGCACGGGGGTAACGACTAGATGCACCATATTTCTCTCTGACTTTACCAACAACCAAACTATTAGGGCATGTAATTGGCATATTTTATTTTAAATTATCACAATAGGGCAATATTATACCATTCAACTGTTTGAATTCTTTCATGTCACTATCCCATTTCCTCCTTTTTTTCATATAATGCAACCCACAGTTCTGTCATTTCCATATTGAAAATACTGAGTTTGTTGATGGCTTTAATTTCTCAATTCATTGATGAAATACCACCAACATGTGTGTGTGTGTAGTATGTATGCGATCAAAATATGAATTAACATGAAGTTCAATGTCAATAGTTATTTTCTAGTAATTTGACAAATGATAAGCCTTCACTTACTCTTTATCATGAGCCTTTTTCCATTCGTTTCTATAAGATCATCTTCTCTTATGTCCTCATCCCTTTCATCATCCCAAATTTCTGCACCTCGTGTGTTTTCAATCTGCCTGATTTACTCATTAGCATAATAGGAAGACTCATCGATATATACCCCTCTGCCATAGACCCCTCAGGTTTTTCCTTTTGTCCAAAAAATATTGGGTTTGGAGCCTTATTATCATCCTCACTTAGAGGTCTTTATTTCAATCGGGTGTATACCCCAGGAATACTGTACACCCCTCCACACAGATGATCTGACGGCAAAATTAATGTTTAATATACATTTTTTTTCCCTAGATGAAAACCCCTCTGTTGTATAAGGGAATTGTATTGAAATTGTGTGTTTAGAGTGTATTTTGAGTGAGAAAGAGAAAAGGGGAATGTGTGAGGGAGTAGAGAATATTACAACGGATCTTATGTACATTGTGTCTCTCCATTTTTCTGGATAATATAAAGGAAGGACTGGTTGTTTCTCTGTGGACATATCGCAAGTTGGGTGAACCTCATATATTTGTGTCTCTCTTATTTTATGTGTTTCTGTGTTTGTATTTCCACATATTTGTGTGTGTTCCATTGCTTCCTTATGAACCTTTGTAAGAATGACATCCAATAACAAAATACCACTCCAACTAGTTCAACCTCATCTACTAGGTGAATTAGAAGATGTGTGACAAGATTTATCAAAATACAAGGGTCTTCATCGATAATGGAGTAAATTATGTCAATATTTCTGCGGAACATGCATTCAACATGCCAAAATTTGCTTTCAAGTTGTACAACAACATCGTTTTCCCCAGCTACGTAGACTTTGAATTACTGCCAGGTCCAAAGAGAAGGGTGGTGGAACCAGATTTCAGGATTTCAAATAAGGTATTAGTGATATGAGAACCATCACCTACCTCATTGTTTTGGAATTAATCAAACAAAATTGCTTCCATGGAAATCATATCCCATAAGTAATCACACATACCAACCTCTATTTGATTGCCTCCATTGCCAACTTGTGATGAAGAACTACTATTGTTTTAGTGATTCTTAATTGGAGAATTTGGACGTAGTGGGAATTTAATAGGTGGTTAATTCAACCATTCTTTTTATGTTTCCTCTTTGAGTCTTTCTCTTAAAACAACCTTCTCTCGAGTTGACATTGTAGTAGGGTGCACCGAAATATGGTAGGTGATTCACTCTGCATCATCACTAGAATACTAATTTCAAAAAATATTGAACGTCAATAGTACAATATCAATGATATCAGTAAGCACATTAATGTATTTGGTATGTTTAAATTACATTATACCAAACAATTATTACCATCGCTAATCTAAGATTTTGGATGGAAGATGCCATGTTCTAATTGGAAGGGTGAAGAGGTTGTCCATTTTCATCTACAAAATTTTTGCAATATGTTTCTCTTCATAAGAGCTTCCAACATTTTTTAAATGGAGGAATATTTTCTGCATATGAACACAATTTTGATTCAGGATCCCGTAAATTTGAATACATTTTTATTCAAATTCATATGGATTAAAAAAAATTCAATTAGATAATCGAAATATAAATAAAATTTGAACTTCTTGGGGATGGAAAGCGAGAACTTCATCAAGGAATTTGATCAACAATATGGAATGAGTTAGAATTTGAAGAATTGGCCATTTGATATTATTGAGATTTTGTCCCTCCATTTTTTAAAAATCAGAAATAAAATTTTGTGTGTATGTCTAAAATTAATGTCGAGAACCATATAACCAGAATATGAATTTCAATATAGTTTTCAAACCATTTTTTAAGAATAAGGAGAAAATGTATACTATGAACTATTGCAATTCATCTCTATGTTTCCTAAAGGATAATTTGAGATTAATATGTCATTTTATGTGAAAATAGAATTTCAGATAGCTTTTAAACTTGACTAGTAAACTTATAAGAAAAAATCACACCAATGCTTTTAAATAATAGTAGCACATGGGTGTTCAAAAAATACTTGCACCGGTTTCCGGCAATCTGAAAAAAAAAAAAAAAAGTACGTTATCATATCGGTTTTTTTCTAAAAAAACACACTAATGTGTTTCAAACAAAAACAACACCGGTATTTCCCTGTTTTCAAATATTAAAAAATAAAACTGAATTCAACCATCTTCGTGCTCTTATAAAAATGACAGCAACAATGATTTTAAATAAAATCTACACCATTGTGTTAAAAACACTAATCACATCAATGTGTTAAAAACACTAATCAAATTGTTTTGGGATTTTGAAAAAAAATATTGTATCATGTCGGTGTGTTGACAAATTTTGGCACCCCGACAATGTCAGTGCACTTTTCCTGTAAACGCACCTGTGCACTTGACTAAAAAACACACCAATTTTTGGATAAATTTAAAAGAAAAAAAACATGTTTTTTTTTTCTTTTATTAAAATTAAAAAATGAGCAAAAATTAATTTTTAGAAATCTAACTTCATAAAGTCTTTTAAATAGTAAAAATGTATTCACTATTTTATTATTTTTCCCAAAGGGAGTGATTTTCAATAGAGACATACCAAGAGAATTGTGAACAGTAAAATAATTTGGAGCAACACAACTATTCAGAAAATGAGAAGTTGAAAGTTAAGGTGATTCACTCAAAACCCTACATAGTAAAATTTTTAAACTATATAGTTTATTTTACTAATAGAAAAAGGTATAATTTCTATTAGGGTTTAATTAAAAGAGATATCATTTATAAGAAAGACATATTGGGAGAACTGTAGAGCAAAAAAATATTTTGGAATCGTAGAAAGATTAGAATTTGAAAGGTGTGGCGACTCACTCAAAATGCTCCATAAGAAAAAAATTTATTCTTACTGTTAAATTTCTTACAATTTTTTTTAAAGTAATTCACAATTCATACAATATATATATATATATATATATATATATATATATATATATATATATATATATATATATATATATATATATATATAATAAATGTTATATTTATTTTAGTAGTAAATTTTTTTACAATCTCTGTTCCTATTTAAATTTAATTAAAATTCAGAAAAAATAAAAAATAAAATAAAATAAATCAATATTTAACTTAAACCCTTGCTTTTGCCTACAAAATTTCAACTTAGGGATTAACTTTCTGTACCATTTCACAATTAGGGTTTTTCATTTTAGGAATTTTAGACTTAATAGGTTTGTGTACTTACTATATATAGGGTGTTTGACATGTAAAGTAGGGGAATCACTTATTGAATTAGATCCAAACCCTATCAACCATTTTCTTTAAAAAAATATATATCTTCCGCGATGCACCCTATGTAATATAACGCACTGGTGTGCCCTATGTAATACATCACACTAGTATATTATAACAACAACCATTCTTGAATCTCTTCAAATAGATGCTTACATACAAAGAAGAGCCATCAGAATAATCAAATTACATTGCGTTAGATATAGGTTGTGAGTATATGTTGGCTTATTGATAGCAAAAAAACTGAAAGTCGGCCCATAAGGAGAGCTGGTCTACTATTGTCGCTCTGTCAGCATTTGTCTGCAATTAACTCAATTCACCTCCACATGGCTTCCCGCATAATTTCTTGTAATTTTATTTATCAATTTCAGAGAAATTGATAAATAACACATTCAAAGAACTTTGGAAAACTTAATTATATCCTCGAACCTTAATTCCTCCAACTTACATTAATAAACCGACAATATTTTAAATAAAAACTTTAGTATATCCCGAGCCCACATATAATTGACGGTTCACACTTTTAAAAGTTCATACCTTAAGTTAACCTTTGAGCATATCTCGAATATGATCACAATTCAATTTTCAGTCTCCAGATCGAATGGTATGCCTCAATATCGCGCGGGCTCCGATGTCGATCGTTAGCGTGCAATGAGGGGGAAAAAAGGCGATTTTCAGGGTCCCACCTTTGCCACATGTTGACCACTCAATGGAATTGATCCCAATTGGAAAATACCGCTTACTCTGCAAAAGAAGTGCGATATGGGCAGTATGGTTTCACAAATCCACTTTTGAACAGTGCATGACCACAAGTTTACACCAGGTTTACACTATCCTTTCGATTCATTCCAGTTCTCAACTCAGGGTCTAACCTCGGGCAGGATTTCTCGGTTACCGGCTAAACAAGTTTAATACCTTTGTATGTGGTTTCCTTCGCTACGACCAAAATCTACAGTTCTGTGTCAATGTTTTAAGATATCCTCTCAGCTTCTTACAAAATGTAATGTGACATTCCAAGGAGTCCACAATCGACCATAGGCAGGGATTAGGCAGAGATTTACATAGAAATTCCCTTCATTGGATTAGCCATAGGATAGATGATTCAATATGCTCGGGACCAACAAATTTACACAGAGATTAATTCAAACACGCACTGATAGTCAATACAATATTGGATTTTATTCAACTACAGCAAAATCTTAACACACAAATCACTGTGAAAATGTCTCCTTTTCCATGAAACCAAGGAGTTACATATACACATAAGCATTTGTCTCTTCGGTTCCTCTGCGAGGATTGTTTTGGTAAATCAAAAGCCTAATTACAATTATTCAAATAACTGAAACATGACAGATGGATCGAATCCAAACCTATTCGACTTCTATGGACTCTAACTAGTCTAAATGAAACAGGCAGCTAAGGTATTGACACCTTGCTGTTACAATTCAATAATTTTGAACCCTCCTAGCCACAACATGTGGAAAAAACCTCCTACATTGCTGGCTAGTGTCTAATGCCCCTGCATCAAGCTCCCGAGGGAAATTTTCTTCATGGACGCCTATCCATGAGCTCTTTCACTGATCCGCCTATCTTCTGCAACATTCTTTCAGTCATCCAAGTGGCATCTTCCTCTCGCTTGTCCTTCCATTTGATTAAGTACTGGAAGTACTCTTGTCTTTTGGTCTTCCTGAACACTCTCTTGTCCAATATCTTCTCTGGTTGCAATGGTTGTGCTAGAGGTAGCTGCCTTTCCCACTCAATATGTTCCTTGTCTGCTGATCTTTCTTCTGCATCATCATCTTCATACTTGTACAAATCTGCAACATTAAAAATGGGAGATATTCCAACATCAGTTGGCGATTCAATCTCATAAGAATTTGCAGAAAACTTTCTAAGTATATTGCACGGCCCAATATTTTTTAACTTCAGTTTATTATACTGCTTCTTTGGGAATCTTTCCTTCCTCAAGTGTGCCAAAACTGGATCTTCCACTTCAAAATGGACTTCTTTTCTGTTCAAGTCTTCTCTGCCTTCGTATTTGATGCTGCTGCCTTGTAGTTGCTGTTTCACTTGTTCTTGTATGGCTTCGATATTTGAAGCAAATTCTTCACCATCTGCACTCCTTAGCTCTTCCCTTCCCAGGTTTCTTAACTTTGATATTCCTCTGGGGTGCATTCCATAGAAAATATGGAATGGGCTCTATCCTGTGCTTCTATTTGGTGAGTCATTATATGCATATTATGCCTGAGGAAAAATATGATCCCACTGCTTGGGATGCTGTACTGCAAGACTTCTCAACAAATTTACCAGACTCCTATTCACTACCTCAGTTTTTCCATCAGTCTCAGGATGATAAGCTGAGCTGAAACTCATTTTGGTACCAAGTTTCTTCCACAGTGTCCTCCAAACATGACCCACAAATCTGGTGTCCCTGTCTGAAACAATACTCTTGGGAAACCCATGCAATCTAACAACTTCTTTCAAAAACAAGTTAGCAACATGGGTGGCATCACTAGTTTTATAACATGGAATAAAATCTGCCATCTTGGAGAATCTGTCCACTACAACAAAGACTGCATCATTCCCTCTCTGAGTCCTAGGTAGTCCTAGAACAAAATCCATACTCACCATGTCCCAAGGCCTGTCTGGAATAGGCAAGGGAGTGTACAATCCAGCATTCTGGCTCCTTCCTTTGGCATACTGACAGATTTTGCAATTCTTCACAAACTTACCCACTTCTGCTCTCATCTTGGGCCAATAATAGAGTGACTCAGCTGCTCATAAGTTTTATCAGTACCAAAGTGTCCAGCAAGTCCACCACCATGCTTCTTCTTGATCAAATTTTCTCTCACGGAACATTTTGGTACACACAGTTGGTTTCTTTTGAATAGTAAGTCCTCCTACAAGAAATAATCCAGCCACTAGCTTCTATCTATTACAATAGGATTACAACATGCCTCAAATGCCTCCTTAAAATTAGAATCTGTTTTATACAGTTCTTTGAGAAAATCAAATCCTACAACTTCAAAATTAGTTTCTTGAACAAGCATGTGCCTCCTACTCAAAGCATCAGTTACTTTATTTTCTTGGCCACTTATGTGTTTCAAAACAAAGTTGAAACCTTGGAGATACTCAACCCATTTGGCATGCTTATGATTCAACTTGGGCTGTTGTACAATGTACTGCAAATCATGATTATCAGAGTATAATACAAATTCTTTGGACATCAAATAATGTCTCCAATTTTTCAATGTGATGCAGGGCTACCCTGCAATACCCATAATCTCCCCAATGTTATGCACATAAAAATCCAATTCCAAATTCATGTCAAGTAATTCCATTCACTAGGCAATTTCATAACCCTTTGCGGAAGCTTTAAAAATTAATATTTCAAGGGAGATCTCTTCAATTTTAATACATGGTTATAAAACCATAGTCGAATTTCCTTTATCAAAAAAAATTCTTCCTTCACTTATTCCAAGCGAGACCCCTCTCATGCTATACTCGGTCTTATTCAATAAACCCTTCTTATGACTATTCGAATAAATATTCGAACTTTGCATTCAAAATAATGATGGTCCATAGCTTTTGAAATCTCACATTTACAATGAGATATACACTTGCAAATCTGGATATTAACAAGCATTAATATATCTATACTCTTTAAGTTACACATTATCATGCCAATAATTTAAGCCTTTCGACCTGTGGCATACCAAACATATCTCACGTGCTATACTATCATTTCACGATATATCCATGATATTCCAAAGCTACTTTGGGTTATAAATTTAACAAGATCTTACTCACCAATTCCGCCAGTGACCGATCTGCACACAAATCGAAGCTCCACCTATATAAGACATCTTGACCATCATTATCCACTGTTTGGTCACCTTGACTTCACAGTTTTCCACACGATTTTCCACACTCTGCAACTGAATAATTCGATTGGTTTTAAAACCCTTGACACCATTTCAAATTTTGATCATCATACTGTCCGCGCATTTCTACAATTGAACCATCTCTTAACACATCTCCTTTCTAAACCTTCCATCCATATCACAGCACCATGGCGAACACTCCTTATATAGGAATCCACCGCTACATAGAGCTCTCAATTCGCTTTGGTATATCCACGAATTCACACAGTTGAATTCAATTGGATTTAAACAACACTTCTGCCTTTGAACTTGGATGAAATCCACATGCCAACATTACCAACATATAAGAACATTGGGAACCCATAGAATTTCAACTTACCACTCCGTCAATTTCATTGGACGCCTTCTATCTTCATTCTTGCTCTGCGTTTAACTTAATGGAATGACAACAAATGGACTTTTGAGATTACGCATTCTCTGACGTGGTGGATTGGCTTCCATGATTTTAATTACAGTCAAACTGATCTAACAATGCTCCCATGCACATTTTTGAATGCCCAGTTCGATTTTTAGACCTTCATTCAGCGCAAGTACTTCCACTACATGTTCTTATATAGGTTCTAAAACCCGTCAATGCACATCTCACTATTTGGGAATTCAATCACAGCCAGGATTCAAACTGAAGGAAATCCCACTATACTCTTTCTGATGCTGTAAAAAATTTCCTTAAGCAGTTCCTTGGACCTTCACTTTCTTTGACTGGTTAACAAGAGATTAGCGCACAACACAATTTATCGCAATGGAATGGGAATCGATCCCTAATTTGGATCTGGAATTGCATGTTTCTATAAACACTTCGACTTTAAAATTCAAGCATGGTATTACCGTATGCCGATTTTTCATATCAAAATTGAAAGTTCGATTTCCATCTTTCTCATGGGATAATCGATCTCACTCAGATTCATAAAATTGACTTTAAATCTATAATTACATCAATAATTCATATGCGCACATTCATTTGAAACCTCAAGTATAGCAATTGGTAAATTGATCAACACATATAATTATGAAAATATGCTTTCACATAACCAAATGAAATTACTTACAGACATCCTTGTTTCTGGCTTGATTTTCAAATCATTGGCCCTTTTACAATCTGCCCGAAGGCTTACAAAACCATGTTCCTCTTCTACTCAGTCTCTACTCACACTCTCTCTCTGATTTTCAATGCCTTTGAAGCTTGATAATTTATACAATTTAAAATGATCTAATTTAAGTTCAATCCCTTCAACTTCTCAGCAAAATCCTAAAATAACTCTTGAATCCCTAAGGATCCTCTCTCACCCATAATTAATGAAACTAATTTCTAAATTAAATTTTAGAAAATCTCTCAATCCCTTTACATCCTCAAATGATCAAATTCTCTCATATTCTCAAAAATTTGAGAATTATTTACAATATTTAATTAAAATACTTAAAACCCACTCAAATCATTCATAGAAATCTAGCTCTTCTAAAAACTTAAAAACCCCTAAGTTTTAATAAAATACAAAGTATTTCTCTTTGCCTAATGCTCCTGCACCAGACTCCCAAGGTTGAAAATGATCATGATCTCCTGATCATGCGTTTTAAGTCTTTGTCCTTGTCTTCCTGGATCCCACACTTTGTTCTGCAAGTCATCATCTGCTGTTTCTTGCTGCTTTTCTCCAGGTTTCCATATCTTGTTCTGCATCCTGCCTCTAGCTATGCCTTCATAGTATGCTTTTGTCTTTCCCTTGCTGAAATTATTCTGCTTTCTTGCTGTTGTTTTCTACCTCTGAGACACCTTCATCATCATTCTTCTGATGCTTTCAATCTCTATGTCCAGCCTACTGCTGCTGTCTCCAATTTCTGTTAATTCAGCTATTGTAGCTCTCTTTGCAGTTACTTATCTTCTTGCTGCCAGCATTGATGTTGCTGCTGTCAATGTTGCCTCAGTTTTCATCTCCCTTATTGTTGATAACATTGGTTTTACTCCTGCAAATGTCACCCCACATGTTTTTGCCTCCCAAACTTCCTACTCCTCTGCAACATTCTTTTGCTCATCATCTGCAAATTTATCTTCAAACAATAAATTATCATTTAATTCTCTTCCTGCAATAACATATCCATTTATCTCTGTTTGTATACTAGTAAGAAAAATCAATTTTAACAAAATAGTATCTACTCCTTTCTTAACTTCAAGAAAATTTATTCTAGTGTCTGCAAATTCTTCCTCAGGTTCAAATGTCTCCAGCAAACATTTCAGCCATTTCTTCTCAAGTATTTTATCAACATGTTGCAAATTAGTTCCAGCATAACCTTCATCTTCCCCTTTGACAATCTTCAGTAACTATCCATCATCATCTTGATTGATTCTGGCAATAAAATCAAGTTCTTCAAACACTGTAGCCTCATCCTCTATCACTGTAGCAGTTCCAAAATTTTTCCCCACAGTCTTCTCTTTGCTATACAGACAAGCCAACTCCCCCTTGTCACCCATGGTAACGAGCCTCTGCATATGAGACATGATTGTCTCACCTTCTTTCTGCAACAGTTCTTCTTCTTCCAAGAAAATTCCAAGTGATGGGCTGTCTTCTACATCACCTGTAAACACAATCAAATTATCAGCTTCAAAATCACAAGACCTAATGGTCTCACTTGTTGATTCAGTCACCAAGTTTTCTCTCTGCAGTTCCAAGTCTTCTTCAGGACTCAGAAAATATTTACTGGCTTTCTCCTCAGCTTTCTCTGGAAACACTTCAGTATGATGCTCTGGGTTCCTTTCCAACTCCTTTGTCAGCACATCAGTATGCTAATTTGCATTCACCATGAGACTGTCAGCTAGTCTCTCCTTCCTTCCATCCTCTGCTTCATGACTGTCATTCATGAAAACTTTCTTATCTTGCTTCTTCAGAAAATTATCTTGTGTGTAAGTCCTCTCCCTCTCCAATTATCTTCTCTGAAGATCTAGTTTCCTATACAATTCAACAATTTCATTAGGAGTAGAACTTGGAAACTTCACACAATTTTCCATACCTTCACCAGCTCTTGACTCATCATCAGATGGTCTTCCTTCTTCTACTTTAATACTCTGATTAGACTCCTTTGTCTTCATTTTCTCCTGAGATCTTGCTATCTCAGCATTGATCTAAACAGACTTCAGATTCAATTCCTATCTCATGCTCTTTAACAAACTTTAAAGCTTTCTCATCTCTCTGTACTGTACCTGCAAACATACAAAACTTATTAGTTTTAAAGCCACAAGAATTTTCAGTCTTGACTGCTTCCTCTAGCACTTCCCTTTGAATAGATCTGCGTGTGGAATCTTCAAATTCCATCTCTGGCTCAAGAACTCTAAGTTCCTCCTTCAATAAGGATATCTCACTTTGCCTCAACCTAATTCGCAATGGTTTCCAAATCACTATCTTTCCCTTCAATGGAAAGATCCATCCTCCACTCTAGTTTTCCTTCTCTTGCAGCCATTCCTGTAGTACCTGCAATTGTACCTTTATTACTGCAATTTCTCTTTCTCTAACTTTATTAGTCATCTTACCTTTGTGGCATTCCTCTGAACCTCTTCTCTGATCCTCCATGATCATCTTCTTTATGAGTTTATAACTCACCATGAGTTGCACTAGCCTCTGCAACAACAAGCTCTCCTACTGCCACTTACCTCACCAATCCACTTCACTGGACCCGGTCTTTTGGTAAGTACTGGTTCACTACCTCTGGAACCTCTTGAGCACTCTCTTCTGCTCTTTATAGGCTATCTCTTCAACTCACCTTCTCTTCAGAACACTGCAATTGTCCTCCCTATCCAGCCTTTAGCTGAATGTCAGGTTCACTGCCATCATCCTGTCTGCAACCATAAACCTTAACCACAAATTTCAAATCAGAAAATTATCTCACCTTTAAGATCCTGCATGCTCTTGTCCTCCATTCATTTCTGCAATCCTGTTCACTGCAATCATGTACCTTTTCATATCAGATTTAGAATATGATCTTCCTTTCAGTGTTCATCACACATTCAAATAAAACACACTTCATTTCTCAACAGAACCTTCCTGCACTCATTCAGAAAAACAAATATCTTCAATTTCAACATAGCCTTCCTGCTCTGATACCACTTGATGCAGGGCTACCCTGCAATACCCACAATCTCCCCAATGTTATGCACATAAAAATCCAATTCCAAATTCATGTCAAGTAATTCCATTCACTGGGAAATTTCATAACCCCTTGCGGAAGCTTTAAAAATTAATATTTCAAGGAAGATCTCTTCAATTTTAATACATGGTTATAAAACCATAGTCGAATTCCCTTTATCAAAAAAAATTATTCCTTCACTTATTCCAAGCGAGACCCCTCTCATGCTATACTCGGTCTTATTCAATAAACCCTTCTTATGACTATTCGAATAAATATTCGAACTTTGCATTCAAAATAATGATGGTCCATAGCTTTTGAAATCTCACATTTACAATGAGATATAAACTTGCAAATCTAGATATTAACAAGCATTAATATATCTATACTCTTTAAGTTACACATTATCATGCCAATAATTTAAGCCTTTCGACCTGTGGCATACCAAACATATCTCACATGCTATACTTTCATTTCACCATATATCCATGATATTCCAAAGCTACTTTGGGTTATAAATTTAACAAGAGCTTACTCACCAATTCCGCCAATGACTGAGCCACACAAAAATCAAAGCTCCACCTATATAAGACATCTTGACCATCATTATCCACTATTTGGTCACCTTGACTTCACAGTTTTCCACATGATTTTCCGCGCTATGCAACTGAATAGTTCGACTGGTTTTAAAACCTTTGACACCATTTCAAAGTTCGATCATCATACTGTCCGCGCATTTCTACAATTGAACCATCTCTTAACACATCACCTTTCTGAACCTTCCATCCATATCACAGCACCGTGGCGAACACTCCTTATAGAGGAATCCATCGCTACATAGAGCTCTCAATTCGCTCTGGTATATGCACGAATTCACACAGCTGAATTCGATTGGATTTAAACAACACTTCTGCCTTTGAACTTGGATGAAATCCACATGCCAACATTGCCAACATATAAGAACACTGGGAACCCATAGCATTTCAACTTACCACTCCGTCAATTTCATTGGACACCTTCTATCTTCATTCTTGCTCTACGTTTAACTTAATGGCATGACAACAAATGGACTTTTGAGATTACACATTTTCTGACGTGGTGGATTGGCTTCCATGAGTTTAATTACAGTCAAATTGATCTAACAGTGCTCCCACGCACAGTTGTGAATGACCAGTTCGATTTTTAGACCTTCATTCAGCGCAAGTACTTCAACTACATGTTCTTGTACAGGTTCTAAAACCCGTCAATGCACAGCTCACTATTTGGGAATTCAATCACAGCCAGTATTAAAACTGAAGGAAATTCCACTATACTCTTTCTGACACTGTACAAAAGTTCCTTACGCAGTTCCTTGGACCTTCACTTTCTTTGACTGGTTAACAAGAAATTAGCGCACATCACAATTTATCACAATGGAATGGGAATCGATCCCTAATTTGGATCTAGAATTGCATGTTTCTATAAAAACTTCGACTTTCAAATTCAAGCATGGTATTACCATATGCCTATTTTTCATATCAGAATTGAAAGTTCGATTTCCATCTTTCTCATGGGATAATCGATCTCACTCAGATTCATAAAATTGACTTTAAATCTATAATTACATCAATAATTCATATGCGCACTTTCACTTGAAACCTCAAGTACAGCAATTGGTCAATCGATCAACACATATAATTCTAAAAATATGCTTTCACATAACCAAATGAAATTACTTACAGACATCCTTGTTTCTGGCCTGATTTTCAAATCATTGGCCCTTTTACAATCTGCCTGAAGGCTTACAAAACCATGTTCCTCTTCTACTCAGTCTCTACTCACACTCTCTCTCTTTTATTTTCAATGCCTTTGAGGCTTGATAATTTATACAATTTAAAATGATCTAATTTAAGTTCAATCCCTTCAAATTCTCAACAAAATCCTAAAATCACTCTTGAATCCCTAAGGATCCTGTCTCACCCATAATTAATGAAACTAATTTCTAAATTAAAATTTAGAAAATCTCTCGATCCCTTTACATGCTCAACTGATCAAATTCTCTCATATTCTCAAACATTTGAGAATTATTTACAATATTTAATTAAAATACTTAAAACCCACTCAAATCATTCATAAAAATCTAGCTCTTCTAAAAACTTAAAAACCCCTAAGTTTTAATAAAATACAAAGTATTTTTCTTTGCCTAATGCTCCTGCATCACAATACCTGAACAATTGCATAGAATTCCTTCTCATAAGAGGAATACTTTCTTCTGGTGTCATTAAGCTTTTCACTGAAATAGGCTACAGGCCTATCATCCTGACTCAACACAGCTCCAATGGCTTCTCCACTGGCATCACACTTCACATGAAATGGTTTATTAAAATCAGGCAGAATCAACATGGGTTTTTCAGTTATCTTTTGCTTCAAAAGTTTAAATTTTCTTTCTGCTTCAGCAGTCCATTTAAATGGTTTTTTTCTCTTCTTTATTGTCTCAATGATGGGTGCATTAATCTTGCTGAAGTTTCTTATAAACTTCCTGTAAAAACCGGCAAGCCCATGGAAACTTCTTACCTCAAAAACATTTCTGGGTGAAGGCCACTCCACAATTGCCTTAACCTTTTCTAGGTCCATCTTCAATCCTTCTGCAGAAAAAAAAAACCCAAATACACCAACTCTTCCTTCATGAATGAACATTTCTTTAAGTTTATTAGCAGTTTCTCTTGGTGCAGCTTCTTCAAGACATAATTAAGATGCCTTAAATGTTCTTCTTTAGTTTTGCTGAAAACTATTCTATCATCCAGATACACTATCACAAATTTACCAATGAATTCTTTCAATACTTCATTCATAAGCCTCATGAAAGTGATCGGTGCATTTTACAACCCAAAAGGCATGACCATCCATTCATACAGTCCTTCATTTGTTTTAAAGGCAGTTTTCCACTCATCACCCTCTCTTATTCTAATATGATGATATCCACTTTTTAAATCTATCTTTGAAAAATATTTAGCACCACTCAAACAGTCCATTAAATCCTTAACTCTAGGCAAGGGGAATCTGTACCTAATTGTAATCTTATTGATTGCTCTGGAATCAGTACACATCCTCCTGCCTCCATCTTTCTTTGGGCTCAATACTGCTGGTACTGCACATGGACTCAAACTTTCTCTGATCAGTCCCTTGTCCACCAATTGCTGTACTTGTCTCCTGATTTCCTCATTTTCTGTCGGATTCATTCTATAGGTTGCCTTATTTGGTAGATTTGAACCAGGGATAAAATCTATCTGATGGCTGATCTTTCTTACAGGTGGTAGCTCATCAGGTAAATCATCCACAACAATGTCACAATAATTGTCTAACATCTCTTGGATTTCTATTGGAAAATCAGAAATCTTTGTCGAAGTAAGAACTACCTTAGGTTTGCAAAATAAAGAAAAAATTACCTCTTCTTCTTCTATCTGTTGTAGATATTCCTTTCCACTCAGCAACAAGGTCTTTGGATCAATCACTCTGCTGGATGGCTCTCCTTCTTCATGGTTATCAATGTATGATGTACCCCATCCTTGAAGAACTTGTAAGTGTTCTTCTTGCCATCATGCATTGTTGCTCTGTCAAACTACCAAGGTCTACCCAATAGTATGTGACACACATCCATGGGCATTACATCACATAGGACCTTATCTCTGTATTTTCCCATTTGCAGCTCTATCTCACACTGTTCTTTTAAAATCGGCTGGTGCCCTTTATGCAGCCAGGACACCCTGTAGGGAGTTGGATGCTCCCTTGTCTTCAGCTTCAACTTCTCTATCACCTCAGTGGAAACCGGTTTTTCTGTGCAGCCACTATCAATAACTAGCTGGCAGCATTTCCCTTGGAATTTGCATATGCTCCTAAACAAATTCTTCCTTTGTGCAGGTTCCGTGACCTCTTTGGTTTGTTTCAACAGGACCTTATTAACCACCAAGGACTCTCCCCTCTCTGGTAGAATTTCTTCTTCAATTTTTTCCTCTTCTCCAGCCTGGGCAACAACAACATTTCTTGGACTAGCACCCACATTCTCTGGGCACTCATAGTGCTTGTGTCCCACTTGCTAACATCTATAGCACCTCAATTCTATACCTCTGCCTCCTCTTCCTCTATAAGAACCCCTTCTGCCTCTTGCATCATCCTCTACAGATGCATTCTGAGGTGAGATACTGTTAGCTCCATCCCTAGGTGTAGTACGCTTTCCTCTACCACCTTGACTTCCCTTTCCACGGAAAGTACCTCTCTTTTTGGCAGACTGCTGCCTTAGGAGTTTCTCCTTTGATTTCAAGGCCAGCTGATAGGCCTCTTCAACTGTCTTAGGAGACAGAAGACCAATCTCATCTTCGATCTCCAGCTTGAGACCATTCACATATCTGGTAGTCTTCTCCAGTGTGTCCTGAAATTTCCCAGCTCTTATGCTTACTCTATAGAATTCTTCTGTGTATTCCTTTACTGTCAGCAACCTCTGTCTTAGGCTCTGCATTTGCCTAAACAATGTTAGCTGATAATCACTAGGTAAGAATTTACCTTTTAACTTAGCCATCATTTTGGTCCAGCTCTTGATAGGCTACTTGCCAACTCTCCTTCTTTCTGCCTGCACTCCATCCCACCAAAGTGCAACATGTCCCTTCAGCTTTGTTACCACAAACTCGACCTTCTTATCTTCACTCATTTCTTCATAGTCGAAGCACTTGTTCATTTCATTAATCCAGTCCACCAGCTCTTCTGGATTCAGTCCTCCTGCAAAACTTGACATTTCAATCCTGGGCTTAACTGCAGACCCTAGAACAGTTCTGAGGAGCCTCATTTCAGGAGGAATCTCAAAATTTTCTTCCGCTTCTTCTAATTCAAGTTCACTGATGTCTTCAGGATCTTTGGGCTATCTGCGCTCCATGGCCTCCATCCTGGCCTCGAACCTCTGCAAAATTCCCAACACTTATGCATTGGAAACAGGTCCGCCTCTCCTTCTGCCAGCACCTCTACCAACTCGGATTGCCATGTTAATTCTCTGCAAAAACAACTCAAAAACGTGATCTGATACCACAAATGACAGCAACAAAACTGAAAGTCGGCCCCTAAGGAGAGCTGGTCTTCTATTGTCGCTCTGTCAGCATTTGTCTGCAATTAACTCAATTCACCTCCACGTGGCTTCTCGCATAATTTCTTGTAATTTTATTTATCAATTTTAGATAAATTGATAAATAACACATTCAGGGAACTTTGGAAAACTTAATTAGATCCCCGAACCTTAATTCCTCCGACTTACATTAATAAACGAACAATCTTTTAAATAAACACTTTAGTATATCCCAGGCCCACATATAATTGACGGTTCACACTTTTAAACGTTCATACCTTAAGTTAACCTTCGAGAATCTTCTGAATACGATCACCTTTCGATTTTTAGTCTCCATATCGAACGGTATGCCTCAATACCGCGTGGGCTCCAATGCCGATCATTAGCATGCGATTAGGGGGTGTAAAGGCAGTTTTCGGGGTCCCACCTTTACCATGTGTCGACCACTCAATGGAATCACTCCCAATTGGAAAATACCGCTTACTCCGCAAAAGCGGTGCGATATGGACAGTCTGCTTTCGCAAATTCGCTTTTGAACAGTGCGTGACCACAAGTTTACGCCAGGTTTACACTATCCTTTCGATTCACTCCAGTTCTCAACTCAGGGTCTAACCTCAGGGAGGATTTCTCAGTTACCAGCTAAACAAGTTTAATACCTCTGTATGCGGTTTCCTTCACTACAACCAAAATCTACAGTTCTATGGAAATGGTTTAAGATATCCTCTTGGATTCTTACAAAATGTAATGCAACATTCCAAGGAGTCCACAATCGACCATAGGCAGGGATTAGGTAGAGATTTACATAGAAATTCCCTTCATTGGACTAGCCATAGGACGGAGGATTCAATATGCTCGGGACCAACAAATTTACATAGATATTAACTCAAACATGCACCGATAGTCAATAAAATATTGCCTTTTATTCAACTACAGCAAAAGCTTAACACACAAATCACTGTGAAAATCTCTCCTTTTCCATGAAATCAGGTCGTTACATATATACATAAGCATTTTTCTCTTCGGTTCCTCTGCGAGGACTGTTTTGGCAAATCAAAATCCTAATTACAATTATTCAAATAACTAAAACATGACAGATGGATCGAATCCAAACCTATTCGACTTCTATGGACTCTAACTAGTCTAAATGAGATAGGCAGCTAAGGTATTGACATCTTTCTGTTACAATTCAATAATTTTGAACCCTCCTAGCCACAACATGTGGAAAAAACCTCCTACATTGCTGGCTAGTGTCTAATTCCCCTGCATCACTTATTAAAAATTAAGTATGGAATTTGTAAGTATCTACATTGTTTTAATTCTCTAAGTTTATTATTAATAGAAAAAAATCCTTTATATTAAATCTATGGTTTATAATGGGGTTTAAAACATGCAGGAAACAAAGTATGGAACCACGCCAACAGAATATTTCTTGCAACAAGGCATGAGACTTGCTTTTTAAAACATGTGCATAGTATATGAGTCAATTATTTCTAAGGTACATTACTATTCAAATTACATTGATGTATATTATTTATTTAAATTTTTATTATTCTAACCAATGTAGATATAATTATTACACTTTAATTTTATGTTTGTAGATGGAACAATATCAAGAAAATGAAAACAATAGATGCAACCAAAAAAGCATTCCTCAAAATAACCCAAGTCATAGAAGTAGCACGAACACTCACAACAATTCCAATGAAGAATGATGATCTATTTTTATATCAATGCAACCTGTTCTATTTTTTGAAAAAAATGTCTAAGAAAAACAAACACTTTGTTTATTTTAATGGTAATAGTGTCCCAATCAAAAGAAAAGGGATTACCAATAGAAATCACATTTTGTATGACAAAGATCCTCTTATTGATATATAATAAAATACATTTTAGTTTATTTTATTGTATTATCCAATGTTGTTGTGAAATGTTACACCATTGTTTAAATATATGGATGATTTAATATTATAATGAAAATATGTGAAATATGATAATATAAAAAAAAAATATATCCAAACATCATATAAAAATGCACTAATAAAATTTTTAATTATGTCAATATTGTTATAAGATATATGTCAATTTTTCAATGAATAATAAATTTTAAAAAATACAATAATTGCACTATCAAAGGTCGATTTTTCCAAAAAAGAGAAAATATCATATACAAAAATGGTGTGTAATAACAGAAAAGTGCATTGGTGCATTCTGTTATATAAAAGCATCGCAATGACATATTTTTGCATGACTAGTGCCTTTTTATAAAACAACAACACGAGGGCGTTTATTTCTTCAAGCACCAATATTATTTATAATTAACACCCTGGTGCATTTTAATTCTTAACACACCAGTGCTTTCATAGAACTAACACCCTAGTCCTATAAGATATTATTTCCAACCCCACTGCATTATGAAAGCTAAAAACATTGGTCCTTTTATATAACTAACACATCGGTGGATTTATCAAACAATACACCTCGATGCTACAAGTTTAAAAAAAAGCATCGAGACTGCAATTTTGTTTTGCGTGCCCAGTTTCGTTCTCTACAAGAACACCCTGGGGCATTTTTTATGTATTAGCACTGGTGTGGTATATATTACATAATGATTTTATTTGCATTCAATATCTTATTTTTTTTAGTTATGTATGCAACCTGGTGCATTTACATAAGTAGCGCACTAGTTCTACTTGTTCCATGAAGCACACTACAAAAAAACATCTGCTAAAACCTCTCATCGCCCAGAGTTTTTCAATTATGATTAAGTTCCAATATAATCTCTACTAAAACATCTTCTATCACAGAATATTTGTTTACCAGATGCTTTTTAAAAAAATTTAACAATTTTATAACACTAAAAACCTTCGTTATAACCTCTGCTAGAAGGTATTTTCCTTTTATTGTCTTGGAAGAAACCAAGATCAAGGAAAAGGATGACATTGGATTAGATGAAGAGTCTCAATCCTTTATAACTAGAGTCAAGAAGCTAATCAAGGGACTGTTTGGACAGTCTAAGAAGAAATATATATCCAAGTTTTAATTCTTTAAATTCAATGAGCATGGACACCTTAAGAGGGTTTTTCCAAACTTGAAAAACAAAAAAAGAAAGGAACGAATCAAGGCTCACATGGATGAGGAAATGGGAGAACAAGAGAAGAAGTCGAAGAAAAAATGTCTGAAAGATCTTTACTATTAAAGAAGGTATCTTTTCTGTCAATTTCTTTGTGAAGTTAGACTTTCCTTTAAGATAGTATTCATTGTTGTTCACATAATTTTTTATATCATCATAGAGATAATCATGTGATAGTAGCATACTTAGAGTCTATTTGGTTAAATTTTTTTGTAGAGATCATCTAGTCTTTAAGAGATAGATAGATAATTTTTCATATTATTCATCCATGAATTACCTAACATTATGTTAGAGGTATTCATCTTGCTAAGATGGATTTTTATGATCCTACAAGTGTTGGAAACATTTGAGCACTACTTGGGGGGGGGGGGTGAATCAATAGTTTGATCTTTTCAACGATTTTTTCCTTTAACTATTTTTTATTGAATCAAATATATATGCATCATAAACACATTAGATTATCCATGCCTATAATTATATGAGAAGATAAATAATAAACCATGAGAGAAACATAAACATAAACAACACACAACCACACCATCACACATGAGACACAAGATTTCTGGTGGAAACCGTTCGAGGAGCAAAAACACTATTATTGTTGTTGCTCTGCTCAAAGCTTATATTATGTCAATAAATTTAGCTTTTACGTAATGTGTTTTCCCATCATTATTGAGACTCAATGTCATATACATAATGCTAACTCCCATTGCTAGCACACTCGATACTACTGATACTCTTGAAAGACTCTATTATCTAAATATCTATATAGACTACCATCCTCTGAAGGCCACCATGATCAATCGGTCCTCTCCTAAATACCATTGCACTATCCACCCACCATTGGATTGAGAAAATTATTCCTTTTGCTGAAGCTTCGATATCACTACTCCACCTCCATGAAGTCACTGCTCCTCACCACAATGCAAACCTCCTTTCATTTATTTTCAAACTAGATCCCAACACACTATGCTCAATAGGAAATTAGCTCTGCAGACATGCTTGTTGTAGAAATATCTCATGAACAATTAGAATATAAACAAGTAAAATTGTGGCCACATAAAATATGAATACAATCAGGCCCTCACAACAATATACTTTTTCATAATACAAATAAAATCATAAGACACATGGCTATGTGCTAGATGCATGAAAATATCCTACAAAACAAGTGTTAAAGTCATCATAAAAACACTACTTAGAGGCATACATAAAATCTCCAATTAATCATTATTCTAACTACTTTAAAAATGAACTATCTTGAATTATGCATCAAATATGGACATTATTCAGTCATTAATACTAATGGAATAAAGCATCTATGCTCTACTGAAGGTCTGAATCATAGTCTCACTATTCTACCTTCTCTCTGCACATACACTCAACATCTAACTTAATCAATAACCAAAAATATCACAATGAAAGAATTTAAAACAGGTAGGGTGAAATTGAGATCGAGGATAGGATCAAAGGTACACAAATTGGACCAAATCAATCCACTAAGGTCACTAATAGTGCACTAAATTTATTCCCATCATGAGAGGACATTTTCAAACCATTTGCGATATTTTTTCACTAATTTTGGAAGTCTCTGGGAATTTCTAAATTAATTTCCTTCCGAACAATGTGAGAATTGTGGGGAAAATTATGTGAAAACTCTCAGTCACCCCCTTGAAACTGTCTAAAATTGATTGGGGCTATATACACTCCCTTGATCCTCTCTCCATGTGACTATAGCATTTCAGCCACTCCCATAGTCTTATATGCATGCGAATATGGATAGAATTGAGGAAAACCAATATTCCTTCAGCTGAGGACCTCTACCATTTGTTCTATCCTCTTATCCAACGTTTTTAAAATCATATAGAGATTTGAAATGGTATCTAACACATCTACAAATAGATGAAACATGGCTCCCAAATGTCACTGCCAAGTTGACCTAGAAGGGAAAAAAACAAGCTTGGAAAGTGTACCAAGAATTCCTCCACTCTCCATTAGAACTCTGAGAAAGTTGCAACACATCTGGAGGACCTCTGCAAAATTAGTATCACATCATGATACCATCACATCACTACTGAAATTCATCCTCATAGGCATAAACATGAAGACCTAATGAGGACCTAGTTGACAAATCAACTAGTCTGCCATGAATGATCTCCATCACATGTAGATCTACATTATCAACATGCAGCATCATCCTCTACCTTTAGAAACACCATAAAAATATATTGCAACATCAACAAACTATCGTGACTTGTTTATCAAGTCACATGACAACTCCTTCAAGACCATCATCCTACCACTGATAATCATGACTTTGCCATCATGTGTGGCATCATGATAGGAACAACATCAATACCAACACATACTAAAACACACGGTGTTCCATCAATATAAATCATCATGAGGTTTACATAAGTGCACGACCTCAAGAGTTGACAGCAATGGCAACAAAACCATCTCATTGTCAATAAATCAACGCCATCACACATGCATATGACAAGTAGCACCATGAAGTTTTTGACATCAATTCCAACACAACTATGCCAAAAAAATCCCCCTTTGGCATTGATGTCAACCCCATAAACATGTGAGGCTATCTCTATATACTCTCCAAAACTGAAGCTACACCCAATCCATCCAGATTTTCTCCCCCTTTGACATCAATGGAAAAGTTTCAAACATATGAATAGGGATCAAGAATTGATTACATATTGGAGCATACATCTGTACATATATTAATTAAAATGCAATAAAATATCATCCATGCCTCCATATAATAATAATAAAAATATATATAACCAATCATCCTCTATCTATCCACATATCAATAGTATTAAGAAACAAATATATCCAAGTGACATTCAGAGCAACATAACAACCAACAACTACTAGCAACAAGAAACATCATGCCAACACAAGGAAACCATAATCAACATATGAAACATCATATAATAGAAATAATTAGCATCATTAAGTATATGCATCAAACATGAACATGCATCATCCAACACGCCTCCCTAGGACACATCACATGAGAATCATGATAGAAGGTAACCATACAAAATCTCCTCCATAACTACATAACAACAATTACCAAAA
Source organism: Pinus albicaulis (assembly GCA_034641835.2). NCBI lineage: Eukaryota > Viridiplantae > Streptophyta > Pinopsida > Pinales > Pinaceae > Pinus > Pinus albicaulis. Next base: position 52,012,701 of record CM076576.1, on the reverse strand, counting down.
TATCTCATCATATGAGGCCAATAACCCCATTCTCATAGCATAGTATGAGGAATACCATGAACACCTCCAAGTGTATCATAACGCCAACAATGTATGGTTGAAATAATAATAGAAAATAGTACTCCCACTGAACACATGCCATCCCCAAGCTGAAGAGGTACTAATTTTTGGGCTGAAAAAACCATTTCTACTACAAACAATGCTTCCTTTGACAAATAGAACCACCATATGGACTGAGACTCCACATGACCATGGCTCAAGTGACATATACAATGATAAATGCATGGTTGTAGCACCAATACAATAGAACTCATACATGACCAATATATGACCTCATGAATCATGGCTATAAGACCCAAAAGATAGTATAACATACATACGTGGATCCATGAACATATTACATGAATACATCAATGAAATACATGGATGCTATAATCATCTCTTATGTATGTAACACCCTCCTCCCACATTTACCCAAGATACACATTACAATAGGGTAAACATGTGACAAGAGGCTACTATGATGTTATTCGACTACCCTTGTACATTTAAGGAAGTGAAACCAAAAAAAAAAACCAAAATGACCTTCCAAACATGCTACAGAACGTCCAGCAGCCAACCAACCTTTCCAAGTTACCGAACCTTAAGGAAACTTATATTTTAACTAATCTAACTCCCTATTCACTCCCTTTACAAGCCATGAAAGTGATTGCAGGCCTTCATTCACTCCCACATCAATGGAAATCCATTAACTGTGGAAATGTTTAGCTATTTTTATGCCTCTGAACCTAGATTCTTTGCCAATTTCTGAGGGCCGGGACTCAGGCCATTACCCAGAAATTCATGAAATATTTATAAATGATAAATAAAACTGAGACAAAGGTAGTAATGAAAACATTTTATCAACGAATTGACTACACCTATATTAGCCATGACGGGAATTTCGTCAAACATGTCAAAAATGTGCATTCTATAGGTCATAATAATAGATCTGAGCATAGGGGCCTCATACTTATCTAATAATCACTCACAATAATTGATTCCTTTTCATATTAGCTGCATTATCATCTATTAGGTAATATGTTCATTTTTCACTCATTTAAATATCAAAACATGATGAGAACCATACATCATTTCTATCATAAAACATACTCATAACCAACAAAAATAACAAGGATACAACAACCATAAATGCCACATATGAACCAACACGTTTAAACTTAAAATACCAAGGAGAAAAAAATCTTATTATGGAATTAAAAATCCAACTAGCTTTGGGACTTCCACATACCACCCGACCATAGATTGGCACAACCAAATATTTCTTTCATCCAATCACCCCCATGCCATATTCCAAGAATGAATGTGAGACTCATAACCATGCATCAACCAAGGCTTCCTAAGGCTACACCACCTATCCCTCATCAATATAACAATTCTTTACCATAATCCACATCAAATCACTAGGCCCTAAACAAGCATGGATACTACTAGATTTCTCCACCTACACCGTGGGGAATTTGCATGTATGGTAGTCTCTATGCTTACAGTACATCCTGCCATACAACGGTCAAGGATCCCTAGGTATAATCAAGACTCCACCCTCCTGTATTCATTGCAATCCCCACTGGATCACTAGGCCTGACTTAGGGCACACACCTCTACGCTTTACCGTATATCCTTTGATTTGTCAGTCGAGGATTCTATTGTGATATTCAACAACCACCATTATTTTAGCTTAGTTGCCTTAGAAAATAATGGGGACCCTTTTTAAATTTTTAGAGTAAAACAAATAAGGCCCTTCATGTGATTCATTTAGATATAAATAGGAATCAAAGGGGGGTAGAAACCTTGAATTTTGGCCTTAAAAACATTAGAGCGGAGAAAGGTCACAAAATCACAATCTCAATATCGCAATGTAACACATATGGCTCCTAAAAGCCACTAAATACATATTTCAATGGGATATATATCAAAGCGCTTTTATAAAGGGAAAAGGAATTTTCCAAACAAATTCTATAGGGAAAATATTACGGGACCCACTTCTGCCACGTAGGCTATCGTAAATCATAAATCACATTTCGCAAGTTCTACCCTGATGGTCTTAATGTCATCCTTCACATTTCATCGATGTGATATACTGATCGCATCACACTTTTGCAACGCAACCACTCTTTCCCTTCATCAATTTTCGCCAATATTGTGATTATGATATCACAATCGGAAAAACCAAGCCGCTCGACATTTTATAAATATTCACACATGAGTAACACTACGATGCGACAGATCTCATTTTATTGTTGGAATGATTACATGGGAACATCAACCCATACAGAACATTATTGCCATAACTTAATGGTTTTATATCCCATCCCTCCAAAATTATTTGACTGCAAGAGGCATTGAATTCATGTATTAACAATAAGCAAACTTTCATTCGTTGGATTGTTTCCATTGTTACGGTACTTGTGCATTTGTAAAATCAAAGTTGCCTCTTTCTACTTATCCTTTCTCATTTTTTATAGGAGAGTCCAAATAAACATAATTATTTGGAGATGTCGAAAGCTCTCAATAAATCTAAGAAACTGATGGCCATTGTGAATCTTGCACCTACTATAAGCAAAATAAAATAGATTCTTCCTCTGTTTACAGACACGACATGTAGACCGCAAAGTGGATCTTCCTCCTAGGAAGCCATGTACAAGTTGTTTGAGGATGAAAAACCCCATAGGGTTCAAAAGAAAGTTACTGCTAATGCTTCTAATTCCTCAGAAGCTACTACATAAGAAGTGACCAACTCTTTTCTACATAAAATTGTCATGCACCCTAAAATCCTACCATATACTGACATGCTAAGATGGATAATTGACAACCTTAAAATTGGGGACAAGAATTTCTTAACCAGCATATGAATGATGATAGGTTCCTTTAAAGATGAAGACTTGAAGTTGATGTACCACATCCCAAAGCCAGAAAAGGTATACGATAAGAAATTTGTGGTGCAATTTTCCAGCGAGAACAAGTTGAAGTCAAATAAAATAAAGCAATGGAGAAGAAACTTGAATAAACACAAAAATGACAACAAGGATATGTGTTCTACTGACTCCATTTCTAGTCCCTACTGTTATTTTTCTGCAATGATGTCTAAGAACTTTGGTCAGCCTGACACTACCAAATTTTCAGTTGAATGGGTTCTCATAATGGAAGTAGTCACAGATTCTTATATTATGGATTGGGGAAACATGTTGTCCAAAAATATTACTAGCCAAATTATGGAATATAGGAAAAATCATTATATTTCCTCCAAAAAATTTCCCTCGTTTTATATGAGTGATTATATCATGGACGTTGCATGTTTCACTTTATATTTTCAAGCCATGGGTTGGAAATGGAATACCCAAGACACTCTTCCCGTTCATTTATATCATAGTATGTTATGGGTGTCAAAATTTGAAAACAATTTTTATAAACTCTGCCATGGAGTTATCCTCCCTTTGTTTCAAGCTGTTTTCAACGAGAAATCCCTAAAGTTGTCAAAATAAGCTCAATTTGATTTCTCCTCCATTAGAAAATATTTTGGAGAAGAAATATTTACCTATGTTAGAGTGTTTGGGAATTTGTCTTGGCTGCATGTTTTACCATTGTATGTTCCTGATAAGATTCTCGCAAGAGAAGCAGCTTATCAGTCTGTTGGTAACATTTTAAATAAGTTTCTTAAGGAATCTAAGAAAGCATCTTGGCCCCCATTTCCAATAAATTGTGGTGTTTACACCTTGGAAAATTATAAGGATGCATTTTTAGAGGTAAGCCAAATTGTATGATTGAAATTGTTCACAATTTCAAAAAATCAATATGACCCAAATAAACTTGCCAATGATTTTACCACCCAAGTTAAAATCAAACCTTTTGTACATGAAGATGATGATTTCGATGACTTATTTGAGTCAGTTTATAATTAGTCTGCAGTTCAGAATTTAGCAGCCCTACGCCTCCATCCACATCAATTTCGAAAGTTTAAATAGTACAAGAACAAGAGATTAGAAGTAATTTCATTGAAAATGTTGGAATTCTCCCAACCCTTAACACAAAAGGAAAATGAAAAAGAACCGACACCTAAGGACACTGAATTCCTTAGTAAAAATGAAGAAGATAAATTTTCTCAATTTCAAACCATGGAATTAAATTTCCTGAGTAATTTGAATGATTTATGGAAGCAGTTTAACCAAAAAATCCAAGGAGACCAATAAATGATTATTACAAGTCATCAACTGATTGTGAAAAATCCTCAAAGTAAAAGTCAAGACCCATTCACTGTTCGGACCTCTAAAAAATTATTTAGCAAAGAGAAAGTGGAATTCATCCCAACCTTCCCCACTATAGAAATTGTACTCAAATTTGAGTTAATCCATCCTCTGGATATATTCTATAATCCTAAACATAAATCAGTTATGAGCAGACAAAGGAAAAGAAGGAGAACAGAGAAATATCAATTCCTTTTCCAAGGAGATGTTTCAAAAGAATTTGTCTAGAAATATTCACATGCAAATTATTCATGGGATCTAACTCGTTTGACCTAGTTCATAGGAGCTTATGCATATGCAACTATAGATAAAGCTTCTGAGGTTCAACAATTGATGAAAGAAAAGGATGAAAGAAACATCCAATTGGAGCATGAGCTACATGAAAATATGAAAAACATCAACCAACAACTACAGGTACAAGTAACGCAGCTCGAAGAGAGCATTGACCATTTGAAGATTCAACACCAAAATGAAATTAGTTCAAAGGACACTGAAATTCATCAATTGCAGTTTTCTGTAGAGAAATTGAAAGATAATCCAAAGATAGATGAATTTAGAAAAGAGGAATTGGAACTAAATACCCTACTGGAACAACAAAAAGTTATTTTTTATCAAACGTTACCAAATATCCTTGAATTGCGAGCAAAGTGATTCACTGATGAATCAAATATTAGACCAAAGGATCTATTTCAATTAGATTAATGATAAAGTTTCATACTATGTCACCTGGAAGGATACTGCTAATGGCCGAAAGGCCAACTTGCCTAGGATTGAGGACTCTAAAAGGAAATATTGTTTACTAACTGGGACATACAGTTTAAACATGTTGAAAGAGCCATTTTCAGAGAAAAATATGTGGCTAATAACATTGTTGAAACTGTCAATCAAAATATCATCACTCCCAATATTATTGATAGATGTCCTCCCAGTTCGCTTCCTATTGTGAAAGACTTCATAAGGCAATGTAAAGAAGTTTCAAAGCTAAAATAGGAAAACATCGTAAATTTGGAAAAATTAGACGGGGATAAGTATTGGAGATACTTGGTAAAGCCACATAGCCAATGTCTTATGTTGTGTTGTATTATAAATACTTCGTCCTACATGTTGCCTCTATCAGATGTGGCTTTCATTAGACTGATGCGCATCAGAACATACCAACCTCTTGAGGTTAAGCCTATGCCTAACATCTTTCAGCTGAAGGAACAAATGGCTGATGAGACATCAGGACAACCATCAAGAAAGTCACCCCTTTAATTTTTTTTTATGTTTAATTTTCACTTAGTTTAAGGAGAGTTTTTTAAACCTCCCCAACTTTTATTGTAATTTCTATTTTATTATATAAACCCCTTCATGTTTTTTACGAAGGGGTCTTGAAATTTTGAAAGGAAGACTTTATAGAAGTCACACTTTTGTACTCTTAAAGTTTTCTTAATAGAAAGGGTTGGACAAAATAATGTTTCTCAAATGAGCAGAGTTAGTGTATACATGGTACTTTTATCCTATATGTTATATTTTTGTTCCAAATGAGAAAAGGTTAATTTTTCTTATTATTTTTTGTTCTACGTATCTATTTGAAAAAAATCATGCATTAACTCACTTTTGAACATGTTAGATTGTTATATTTTGGTACATATTCAATACAAACAGTAAACAGTTGCGATATAGCCTTATCCAATTGATTTAATTAACTATTTAATTAAATCAATTATTTGAAATAGTTCTCATATCTCTAACTTTTTGTATAATATTTATTTTCATTCGTTGAAACATAATATTTATAAATCGCACAGAGAATATAATTCATCCAGGGATACATATAGACAGATATATTATTTACTTCAAGATTGCTATTACTCCCATCTACCAATTTCTAGACAATTATTATCTCATCCATTCACCCAATTATATTTCACTAGGAAATTGGCCCCATAAATCCAGTCGGAGCCACCATACCAAATAGAAAAGGGACAATTTTTAAGTCCCCCACTGGGTGGTTTTCCTCATTGTTGTTGCAACGATTTTTGTGGACTCAACATTTTTGGCACTAGAAGGAGGGAAATCAGACTCTGAATGACACCAAACCTTAATTTAAAAAGTAAAGACCATAAAAAGAGTCATTCTCCCTCCAAGTCTCCTAGTTCTATTCATAAATAACTCTCTTCTAATTATACTCCAGAATCACCAGAAGTACAAACCTTAATAAATAAATTGGAATAAAATTCTATTTCGGCATAGAAACCTGTACTTTCTAAAGCCTTAGAAGGAAGTATTACTTCAATATTTGAGGGCACTAGTGTATTAACCTGTTCTAAGAGTGAAAAGCTCTGATTTATCCCTTTTGAGTTTCCTCTCCATTCTCACCATAGGAAATATCCGATATCCGAAACCCAACCATATACTAGTGAGATTCAATCCTCTTCTACCCCTCAAACTCCATCATTTATTCCTCCTTTTTTTTACATCTTCTCAAACAATTTATTTATTAATTCACATTCATTATTCTTCCTAGTGTACAACTACTGCCTCAAGTAGTATTAGTTCCATAGTTGTTTCTTATACACCCATGACCACTACTGTAACTACTTTTTCCAATCCAAATCCTTCTTTAGGGAGAACTAATCTTCCAGTTCACATAATGGCATCTAGACCTTGGCAGAATCCTAGAGTCGTTCAATTCCTAGGTCCTATTTATCCTTTACCCAAGCATCTTGAAAGGTGGTTGCCTAAGTATAACCCAGATGATGGCCTACGTACAGAACAACATCTTCATAATTTTATTCTTTCCATGAATCTTAATGGTTTCACTGAACAATATTTTGTAGTTAGACTATTTCCCTATACTTTTCAAGGATCATCTGGATCATTGTATTTCTCACTAACATCAAGCACTATTACTAGATGGGATATTTTTTAGGAACAATTAATAATTAAATTTGGTGATGATTGTACTACTGCTACTATTATCAATGATCTTTCCAATCTTAAAGAAAATACAAAAGAAATGATCAAAGATTTCAACTCCATATTTAATAAGCTACTCAATAAAATCCCAACCAAATCTAAGCCTAGAGTAGATGTACAAATGGAATGGTACATATCCTCTCTTCGTTCCAATATTGCTATTTTTTTAGATAGAACCAATAAGGCTACATTGGTATAAAATATGAAAGAAGCTCTTTTTGTTGAAAAGAAAAATTCTTGCCTTAGAGAAGAAAATTGCACATGAAGACAGAAAAATTAAAAATGTTTCATTTAAGGATGAACCTAAAAATAAAACATCTAAATATCCTTATGATCTTGAGGGATTACAAAATTTTCTAAAAACTATGCCAAATGATATGGTTGAAATAAAAGAACAAGTAGTTGAGTCTTCTTCGAAAAAAACGTTTTATGTCTTTTAAGAAAACTCAAGCTTCCCAACCTAAATATAGTCTCGAATGTTGAAACAGATCAATATCAAGAACAAGATTAAACAATATCATTTTCAGAAGAATCACAAGATGAAGAATTAGTCGAAATTCATGGATTATGGGACTTTATCCTTCCAACATATAACAATGAAGATGAACATGAGGCACTTCCAGTTAACACTAGATGTAAAAATTATACCAACCTTCCTCAGTCTCCTCAAAAGAAAATGTCTTCATCCTCTGTTTCTATGGAAAAAGTTATTAACAAAAGAAATCCTTATACTTAATAGAACCCAACTTATTCTACTCTTACATCTACATCCAAGACATTAGTGGTCTTTGATACTATCGAATATAATATAGTGGAAGACATGAAGAAGATAAAGGAAAATATCTCCATACATGGGTTGAGAAAATTAAAACAGCAGCAGAAAATTTTACTCAAAGAGTTGGATGCAACCCCTACTTCATCCATACCTACGCGTGTTACTTCCAAAATTCAAAAGGAGTTGGTAAACATCCTAGTGATTCACCTGAATTGTTTTTTTGCGAGTGATGTTATTTTAATCAGAGATAGATCTAATTTTCATACTCCTCCCTTCCTTTAAAATTTTGAAGTATTCAACAAAAATGCACATAATTGTCTAGTTGAAAATGGAGCCTCTTCAAATATCATGCCCTATTATTTTTGTTTGAAGTTGAAAATTTCTCCTCAAAAGTATGTAGTACACATTGTGAAATTAGACAAAACTAAGGTTGAGGTATTGGGGTAAATGAATTCAGTCCTCATTAGACTAGCATCCAATTAAAAAGTTCATCAAGCGATTGATATTTTAGTTGTTGATATCCTTGACTTTTATGCTTTAATCCTAAGTAGAGATTGGTCAGAAAATCTTCATGGTTATTTTTCCACTGATTGGTCTCATATGTGGCTTCCCTATAATGGTAAGCCAAACCAAATTCGAGTATACCATAAAAAATGCATGAACTGCTCAATTACTGAATTCGAAGATGCGAATGAACCCATGGATTTTACTAATAACATTCTCGGCAATTACTGTTGAGTAACCAGCCCCAAAAATAGAATAAAAGAGATATCAACGCCTTAGAAATAAGCCACTTCGAGGGGGAAACCTCCAATACATTACATAATGAACAATTCTTGGATGATACAATTTACAAAACCTCCTTTCTATATATAGGAGTCCATGTGGCCATAATGTAATCCTAGTGGGCCACAATGTAATCCTAGCCGACCTAACAATAATAATTTAAGGGCACAATAATAACAAAATGGGAGTTACAAGGGTACAATAATAACAATAAGGGGGTTACACTAATAACAATAAGGGACTATACTAGTAATATAGGGACCTAACATGCCCCTCTCCTTCAAAAAAAGTGTTGTCCTCAACGCTTGAGTAGCTCTGGGTGCTTTTGTATAAACTTCTCATCCTCCCATGTAGAATCTTCAGCGGGTAAGTTCTTCCACTTGACGAGATACTCTGAAATTGATCAATTCCGTAGCTATCGAGTTCTTGTTTCCGTGACTGCTTCAGGTTCCAATATGATTTTCCCTTCCTTATCAAGTTCTAGCAATATTGTTTGAACTGGAATATTTTCACCTATAACCTTCTTTAAGCATGAAACATGGAAAATTGGATCCACTCACGAAGAAGCAGGAAGCTTCAATTTGTATGCCATAGTACCAATCTTTTACAACACCTTGTAAGGACCATAGTACTTTGGCGATAATTTATTATCCTTATTAGCTTGCTTGAGGGACAATTTTTTGTATGGTTTTAGCCGTAAAAATACCCAATCTCCTACAACAAAACTTCTCTCGCTGCAATGTTGATCTGCCTGTTGTTTCATTCGATTTTTTGCCAAATTCAGGTTATCCTTTAAGAGTTGGAGAAATTCTTGCTGATGCTCGATGTGATCTTCCACTGCTTGAACCTTCGAATTTTCCCTTAAATATGATGTGATGGATGGTGGATGATATCCATAAAGTGCCATAAATGGGGTCATTTTTGCTGTAGTATGGAAGGAATTGTTATAAAACCATTCAGCGAGAGGCAACCACTTGACCCATTATGTTTGATTATCAGATACAAAGCAACGAATATATCCTTCCAAACATTTATTTACTATCTCAGTTTGACCATCAGATTGAAGATGATAAGATGAGCTATGAGCTAATTGAGTACCCAAACAAGAAAATAACTCCGTCCAAAAATTTCCAGTAAAAATGGGATCTCTGTCGCTCACAATAACCCTTGGGCTTCCATGTAGCTTTTGAATTCCGTCCATAAATGTAGTAGCAACTGTACTTGCTTTAAATGGATGAGATAATGCACAAAAGTGTGCATACTTGGTAAGTCTATCAACTACCACCATGATGACACTCTTTCCTTCGGACTTAGGTAAACCTGTGATAAAATCCATTAAAATCTCCTCCCAAAGTTGACTTGGAATGGATAAAGGTTGTAGAAGTCCCAGGGTCTTAATTGTCTCAACTTTATTCTGCTGGCAAACCAAACATTCCGCCACAAAATTTTGAATATCAGATTTAAGGCCATCCCAAAAAATTCTTTCTTCACCCTGTGGTAAGTTTTTAAAAATCCTGAGTGTCCTCCTAAAGGAGATGTGTGAAATTCCAGAAGAATATTTTGTTTTAGTTGGGAATTCTTACAAAGATATAAGTGATCTTTGTACCATAAGGAATCATTTTTCCAACTAAATGTATCAGATGTACTAGGATCTTGCTGCAACTTTTGAATGAGTGTCCATACATCTTTGTACTTCTTCCATTCATCTCTTGCTTCGGTTATCCAATCTGGTTGGATAATAGAAATGGCACAAAGCAATGCTTCCACCTCTTCATTCTTTCTTGAGAGTGCATCTGCAACAACATTAAGCTTTCCTTTTTTTTAGATTATTTCAAAGTCATAACCCAACATCTTTGTGACCCATTTTTGTTGCTCTTCCGAAGATAGTCTTTGTTCCAAAAAGTGTTTAAGACTATCATGATCAGTTTTTACCTTGAAGTGTCTTCCCATTAGGTAAGTTCTCCATTTCTTTAGTGCATGCAATATTGCTAACATTTCCTTCTCATAAATAGGTTTCTGTGAATACTTTCCTTTGATTGGACAACTTTCAAAAGCAATGGGTCTTCCTTTCTGCATTAAAAAAGCACCAATTCCATTTCTTGAGGCATGACATTCCATAATAAAGGTTTTTGTGAAGTCTAGCGTAGCTAAGACCGGTGCTAGGCACATTGCCTCTTTAAGATTTTAAAAGGCCTTAGTTGCTTCAGGAGTCCATGAAAATGCATCTTTCTTCAATAATGTTGTTAGAGGTGCTGCTATTCTCCCATAATTCTTAACAAACTTGCGATAATACCCTGTTAACCCGAGAAATCCTCGCAACTTCTTTATGGTTGTCGGGACTTTCCATTCCTTAATGGCTTTAATTTTGTTAGGGTCTACTTGAACACCCTCGTGAGATACAATATGACCTAGATATTCCACCTCTTGTACTCCAAAGAAACATTTTGATGTTTTTGAATATAATTGTTTCTCCTGCAATAGTTTGAGCACCCTGTCAACATGTTCAACATGATCCTTCCAAGACCTGCTGTAGATTAGTATATCATCAAAAAATACTAGCACAAATTTTCTAAGGAAGGGTTTGAAAATGGAATTCATCAACCCTTGAAATGTAGAAGGTGCATTGGTAAGGCCAAAAGGCATGACCAAAAATTCATAATGACCTCATGAGTTCGAAATGCTGTTTTTGGAATATCTTCAGTCTTCATTCTAATTTGATGATATCCTGAACGAAGATCCAACTTGGTAAAATAAATTGCTCCATGTAATTCATCCAATAATTCATCAATCACAGAATGGGAAATTTATCTTTAATGGTGAGCTTATTGAGCTCCCTATAATCCGGACACATGCGCCATGATCCATCCTTCTTGTGTACCAATACTACAGGAGCAGAGAAAGAACTTTGACTAAGTTGAATTATACCCGCCTCTAACATTTCTGCAATCATACGTTCAATTTCGCTCTTTTGGACGTAAGGATATCTATAAGGCCTGATGTTTGGAGGAACACTTCCTGGAATCAAATGAATAGCATGATCATGATCGCGAATAGGTGGGAGTCCTTTGGGAGTTTCAAACACCTTGGAATGATTGTCCAAGACTTGTTGGAGATCTGCAGAAATAGATGATTTTGATGTTGGAACTTCTAGTGATCATAATTGTGCAATTACGCCTCGCTGTTCTTTCTTTAGAAGCTTTGTCATGACATTAGAGATTATGATCTCTCCTGGCTTCCCTGTAATACCCCGTAATTCGACTTCCTTTTGTTCTTAAAAAAATTTCAAGAAAAGTTCTTGAAAATTAAAAGCTATCGTCCCCAAAGATTGTAACCATTGTACTCCTAGTACAACATCAGCACCTCCCATAGGAATGGAAAGCATTGGACTAGTCAATACATATTCCCCCATGGTTAACTTGATATTATGGCATTTTCCAGAGCAATTTATAGTTCCTCCATTTGCAACCATCACTTGACATTCTGGTGCTGGGTATAGGAAACAATTTAATTCCTTGGCTACCTTACAATGAATAAAATTATGGGTGCTACCTGAATCAATCAAGACTATTACCTTTTTCTTCTTGATGTGTCCTTTTATCTTGAGAGTTTGAGGAGTGGTAATTCCTGCCAGTGCATTACATGATATGGTCGGATTCATTTCTTCCTCTTTTAGGGCTGGTTCCTGGTGTATATCCTCTTCTTGTTCATTTTCTTCTTCCTCTTCACAATCTATGTAAAATAACTTCTTCTCAGCACACTTATGAACTTTAGTGTATTTGCTATCACAACTATAGAAAAGCCCTTTTTCTCTTTTTCTTCCAATTTTTGTGGTGTCAACCTTGTAGGTTGTGGAAATCTAGGCGTAGCAACACTTCTTTATAGAATTGAGTGGTAGGCTTCCTTGTCGCCATTATTTTACATTCAACTTTTCTTGCCAACCTGAATGCCTTCTCCAATGAATCTGGTTCCAAAACACGAACTTCATGTTGGATGTTATCCTTTAAAGTGCCTATGAAGAGATCGATCCCGTGTTCCTCTAGAATATCAGTTACCCTTATATTCAATTTTTGGAAGTCCTCAATGTGCTGCCCCACTAAACCCTTTTGTTTGAGATTTATCACTTGGCTAAAGAAGGTGTTTCTCTTTGTATCCTCATAATGTGCTATCATTTCCTCCGTAAAAATTGACCAAGTGACAATTTTTTTACGGGAGCAAAGCCATCGATACCATACAAATGTATTTTGTTCTAAATGTAAAGTTGAAATGCGTACCTTTTTTGTGTTTTGCACGTTATGGAGATCAAAATATTGCTCCATCTGTAGTATCCATGTTACAGGATCCTTTCCATCAAACTTCCTCATATCCATTTTTTGAATATGGTGGTTCTTCCCGCCAACATTAGAGTTTATGAAATCACGATTAACATTTATTTTGTTCTCATCATGAGGTTCTTCTACCATCTTTTCACCATTAGGAAAAATTTCTTGTATCAACTTGGTCAAATCTTCGATGTCTGCTTTTAGATCATTCTTCATGTTTTTCATGTTGTTTTCCATGTTGTCTTTCATGTCATCCATCTTAGCTTCCATGCCAGCTTCCATGCCATCCATCTTAGCTTCCACGCCATCCATATTAGCTTCCACGCCTTTCTTCAAACCGTCCATATTCACTTCCATGCCTTTCTTCAAAACTTCCATTTCATTTTTTGTTGCTCTTTGCGAGAGTGAAATTTGTTGCACTTGCTCTTGTAATTTTGATAGATCATGTTGCAATTCTTCATCTTCATGAGTCATAGTAGAGCCTTCTGAAGGCTTAATGGGTGTTGAATTATTTTTACGGGGCATATTTTAGAACCCAATAATGCTATATATTCTACAATATGCCCTTGGAATCAATTCAAATTTATTCTTCAAAGAAGACTTATGCAATTTGGAAAGAAAAAAAAAATATACACACCTTTTTCTTTATTTTGAGGAGCTAGATATTGAAATTGGATAATCTCTATGATTGCAGCACTTCAATATTTTAATTTCAGTATCAACGTAGCCCTCTAAATTATCTTTTGAATGCCACAGGTCTGACCTGATTTGGATTCTCCAAGACAAAGTTGTGTCCAAGCTCCCACAATGACCTAATTCAATACTGGTTTAGTAGAGCAAACTTGTACGACTTGCCACGTGTCACTGTTTCATCCTTTGTCTCTGAAATTGATAGCCAAGAAACTAAAGTCCATGTACTTTCAACCAATTTTTACGACACTCCAATCCAATGCCCAGAGAGAGAGAGTTATTGAACTTTTCCCACGATCACCTCTTTGAGATGAAATTCAGGAGCCTGAAAAATCACTACCTTCCACAGATCATATCTCAAAAAATATTGCAAACCAAGCTCTCAAATTTTTTGACAAATTTCTTCAGGATTTTTTCTTCGCACCATACGAATTTTAGATTCTTAACCTTCGTAGAAAAAACATTATAGCGCAAATTTCACGGACCTGTTTAGGAGCCTGAAAAAATACCTAACTTCCACAGATGATATCTCCAAAAATTTTGCGAACAAATCTCTGAAAGTTTTAGGCAATATTCCTCAGGATTTCGGCTTCGCACCCTAAAAATTTCAGCTTCTGAAACTTCGTAGAAAAAAATTTATAGCGAAAATGCCACGATGACCTGTTTGGAGCAGCGAAACCCTAGAATCCAAAGCTCTGATACCAAATGTTGAGTAACCAGCTCCAAAAATAGAAGAAAAGAGATATCAACGCCTTAGAAATAAGCCACTTCAAGGGGGCAACCTCTAATAAATTAAATAAATGAACAATTCTTGGATGATACAATTTACAAAACCTCCTTTCTATATATAGGAGTCCATGTGGCCATAATGTAATCCTAGTGGGCCACAATGTAATCCTAGCCAACCTAACAATAATAATTTAGGGGCACAATAATAACAAAATGGGGGTTACAAGGGTACAATAATAACAATAAGGGGGTTACACTAATAACAATAAGGGACTATACTAGTAATAGAGGGACCTAACAATTACTCTGCTGAATATTTTTTGGGGAATTTTAATGCTCAGAAATCTCCTTTTCTCATCAACTTAGTTAATTTTCAAATAAATTTTTTTTCTCATCTAGACTCTTCCAAGTGTATAAATATCATATGTAAGCCTTGTACTAAGATTTTTTTTTGTACATTATACTTTGATGGATCAAAATCTAGTGAAGGTGCAGGAGCTGGTCATATATTAATCAATCTGGAAGGAGAAAGGACAATGTTAGCATGCACACCTGAATATGAATGCACAAATAATACCACAAAACATGAGGCAATGGTAAAAGGATTATACAAAGAAATTGACCTCGGTGTCAAATATCTCCAGGTATATGGTGATTCTAAGATTATTGTCAAACTGGTAAGAAATACTATACACTATATTTTTGGTCATATGAAACATTACCATTCATTAGTACAATCTCTTACCTCACATTTGTTAGCATTCAATATCTCATCTGTTCCATGAATTTAGAATGCAAGTGTAGACCTTCTAGCTAATGTAGCATCCAGGCTTATTCCTTCATAATATTATAGTCCAGATAGATTTTCTATAGAGTTTATTTTTCTCCCATATATTCCTGATAATGTCATTAATTGGAGAGTATTCAACGATGATGAAGACGTTATAAATTTTATTACATCACAAGGGTCATATGATGATCAATTAATTGATGAAGATGAACATGAAGGGTAATTGAATCAAGAACCAGAATAAAATGTCATACCTAAGTCTGTGGTTAATCTTGAAGATCTCTATGATCGCAAAGATAGGTTCAAAAATGTTACTAATTCTAAGCTACAAAGTTTAACTTTAAGGTTTGAACTAGTAAACCTTGGCACAAATCTCAACCCTCAGAACATTAACATAAGACTTGGTCTTTCGTCCGATGAAATATTAGCCTTCATTCAGTTAATGAATAAATAAAAGAATTTATTTGCATGGAAATATTAAGATCTCAAAACATATGATACCTCCATCATCCAACATACTATCCCAACGATATCCACTGAAAGTTATATACAAAAAAAGTTAAGCAAAATTCACCCTGATATTGAAAGTCAAATAAAAAGTGAACTAAACAAAATCCTTAAGGAAAATATTATCTTCCCTATTAGGCATTCAAAGTGGGTATCAAATTTAGTTCGTGTTAGGAAAAAGAATGGCGATATTCACATTTGTATAGTTTTGAGGTTCTTAAACAATGCTTGCTTAAAAGACAATTTCCTATTACCACCAATGGAACAAATTTTTCAATCAGTTGCTGGATCTAAATTAATGTATTTCCTAGATGGATTTCCAGTCTATAATCAAGTTCTAGTTCATCCCGAAGATAGGTTAAAGACTACATTTAGAACTAAATGGGGCACTTATGCCTACTATAAAATTCCTTTCATCCTAATAAATGCAGGAGCAAATTTTCAAAGAGCAATGCACATTGATTTTAGAGAACTAATAAATAAAACTGTGGTTGTATGTTTATATGATATAACCATTTACTCCAATAAATTAAGCAACCACTATCATGATATTAATAAAATCCTTGAATGATGTTTAAAATATGGAATTTCTTTAAATCCCAAACATTCTTATTTCGCTCTAAGTGAAGGTAAAATTTTAGGATTTATTGTCTCAAAATAAGGTTTTTGCATAGATCTAGACGTGATAAAAGAAATTTCTCAACTCTCTTATCCCCATAATAAGAAATCCATGCAATCCTTTTTAGGACAGATAAAAATTTTCAAAATATTTTTTCCAAACTTTTGCAAAACTTGTTTACCATTGCAAGTAATTATTTAGAAAAATGCACTCTTCAATGGGAACACAATGAAAGAGAAGCTTTTGATCTAATCAAGCAAGCCACCAATAATTCTCCTTCTCTCACTACCCTATATTTTTCTAATCATTTCATTTTATATATTTTGCATTCGAAAAACCTTATGTTGTTGTGTTAACACAAATCAATGATCAAAACATTGAAGTACCCATTTATTTATTTAGGTCAAATCTTCAAGGTGCTGAAATAAATTATTCAGAAGTGGAAAAACAAGTGTTTACTGTTTACAAATATTTAAATCACTTTAGACCTTTTCTCCTAAAAACACACACCAAGGTAGTAGTTCCATTTTTGGCAGTAAGGAAACTACTTATTCAAAAGAGACTGGGAGAAAAAAGAGAAAATTGGGTAACTTGTCTGTCGGAATATGACACTGAAATAAGACCAACCAAAATCATCAAAGGGTAAGGTCTTTGCAGATTACTATTTACAACATCCAAAATATCATATGATGAAGAGTCAAGTAGCACTGTACACATTGTTGAGGTAATCTTGAACGACTCTAAATCACAGTATACTCATCTTATCTTTTATTTAAAAAATGGATATGCTCCTACAGAAGTCAATTACAAAAGAAAAAGAGCTTTACGATTGAAATATATTCAATATCATTTCATAGAAAATGTTTTATTTAGAAATAACTATGACTCCGTACTACTAATATTCCTTGATAAATATGAAGGACAGAGGGTTTTGCAGGAACTCCATGATGGACCTGCAGGTGGACATTTCAGAGGAGATACCACCGCACATAAGATTCTTCATGCAAGATATAGCTGGCCCACACTATTTAAAGATGTTCACACATATGTGAGAAAAAGTAAAACATGCCAAACTGCTACTAGAAGATGAAGAAAACCAAACTTACCCTTGCATCCAGTCAACATTGAGCAACCTTTTGAGAAATGTGGATTGGATATCATAAGTGAGATTATTCCTAACTCATCCAAACAACATAAATACATTCTAACTACAACCTAGTATTTTACTAAGTGGGTGGAAGTTTTTCCACTAAAGGTAGCTAACTCTAAAGCCATTATGGAATTTATCGATCAATTCATTATTACCAGGTTTGGCTTACCCAATGCACTTATGTTTGATAATGGATCTTATTTTTCGGGAAATAGTATGACTAAATTTTCTCTCAAAAGAGGTTTTAAACTTAAATACTCTGCTAACTACTATCCCCAAGGGAAAGATTTAGTAGAATCAACAAATAAAAATCTCATAAGAATCATAAAAAGGACTATTGATTAGATCTATAAAAATTAGCACAAGTATTTAACATTTTCACTATGGGAATATAGGATTACTCAGAAGGTCTCTATAGGAACTTATCCATTCAATCTAGTTTATGGGAAAGAGGCTATAATTCAATCGAATTTATCTCTTCCTTCATTAGCCCTAGTTTAATTTATTGACAAAGTACCTTATTTTTCCCTACAATTAAGAATGTCTCAGATCCTTAAAATGTAAGAGGAAAGAGAAAAATACAAATTAACTCATGCTCGACACCAGAAAATAGTAAAAATTTATTTTGATCCAAATTTTGTTTCGCCAAAAACATTCCAAGTTGGAGACTTCGACCTTAAGTGGGATGAGGCACATGAAGAAAAAGGTAAGCATGCAAAATCCCAAAGAATGTCGATTGTACCATTTCAAATCATAGAACAAATTGGCCCATCAAGCTTCATGTTACAAGATCTTCAAGGGAGAAAATATTTTCTTCCTGTCGATGGGCTGATTTTGAAAACTTATTTTCTTAGAAGAAATTTTTCTTCTAAATGTACTATATTATACTTTTACACTTTTAGGAAAATAATGTTTAATTACATACTTTTGGTTTTTCGCAAAACCTCTGAATTATTTTATGTCTTTTTATTTTTGAAGAATATAAATTCTTGAGGTAATAACTACAAAACTTGAAAATTGAATGAATATAATACAACTCTGAAATCTTTATCCATTGAAATTGTAAATTTTATAAACCTGAAGTTTGTAAAGTATTTTTACTTTATTATCAATCTAAAAAGGTTCATTCTTATAAATTAAAGACTCGTTGTTACTAAGGATCTTTAACTCTAATTTTTCATCCAAAACTCTTAAGGAGACAATGATTCCACCCATCCATAAAAAAATCTTTTTTATAGTGTAATTTGTTGGCTCAAGGGGTCCTGACCTAGGTTTGGAGCTCAAGGTTTGCCAACAAACCCCTGTACTACTGGAACTTTCGGCAATGACGTACTTGCGCAGGTCAAAGTCTCACCCAAAGTAGTATGGGTCGTTGTTGGAACCAGGTTTCCGCACCTTTAGAAAGGATAGGTAAGGAAAGAAGAGGTGAATTTGGCCCTAAGATACCTAGATCGCCTTGTCCTAAGCAGGGCCAAGTGGGTCTCTATTCGCATCCACACGCACTAGATCTATAATTATATTCTTTTATGACAGCAGCGCAACGTTTCATGAATAGAACAGAACCGATCTAGATACAAAAAATACACTTACATAGATCTTCACAGCTTAAATATAGAAAACGCACAATGCAGTAATTACCAATGATTCACACAAAGAGTACTCACAGATTTAGTTCTCTATCAACCTTTCTTATTCATAAATTCGTCAAGTCCTTCTTACAATTCCCTTCCCAACCTGCGCACACAGCAGCAGGGTCCGCACACAGCTGGACTTGGATCTCCTTGCACACAGCCAATAGGAGTCCTTTCCCCAAAAACCCAAACAGATAACTTAAACCATAATTCGCATCAATAGCTCTTCATTTATTTGCCTTACAATACAAAATGTTCCTCTATTTATAATAATATAAACTGGACTTTCCTATCGTCCACAAACCATGGTTTTCAGACCCCTGGTTTACCCTTTTACCCATTACAATGCTTTCGAGGTTTTAACCCACCCCAAAACCCCTACACTAGACTAAATATAATCAAACATTATTAAAAATGGACCAGTTTCGCAGCTCGTAGGAGAGCCTATTCCAAAAGTCCCCCAACATAATCTTGTGACTCGTCCCGAGTCATTGTGGCCACCATATAGTCATTTAGCCCTTTATGGCTTGAGTCGACTACCATTGACAAAGCCAAGTAAGATGTCACCACATAAGGTAGCTAGATAGACTGCTCTGCCATCCATGATCTCCTTAACTGTGTAGGGACCAAGCCAATGCTGCCAGAATTTCCATGGGTGTTTCGCAAATTGGCTATCGTATAATAGGACGAGATCGTCTGCGACGAATGTATTTTGGAAAATATGTCGATTATTCTAGGATTTATCATGGGCCTTCTGAACCTATTGATGAAAATTAGCAATAAACTGATCTTCCTCCAATGTCAAAAACTACGCAAGACGCTCCTCTATGATATCGGGTTCCACCATATTTGTAAATGTTGTGATGCGTAGGCTAGGAAAAATGTATTCTATGGGAATAATGGCCTCCTTTCCATAGACCATTTGAAAGGGGGTCATGCCTGTCAGCTTCTTACAGGTCGTTCGGTAGGCCCAAAAAACAGAGGGGATGCGAACATCCTAGTCACTACGATCGGCATTGCAATCCTTGGTTAATGCCTACTCCCAAATTTTGTTAAAAGCTTCAACTGCCCCATTTTCCTGGGGATGGTATGGTGTAATCTTCGCATGGTGGGTCCGGAATTCCTCATTTAGGGCTTGAATCGTTTGGTTGATGAAGTGCATACCTTTGTCACTCATTAGGATCTTTGGGCAACCAAACCTGGTCAAAATTTTCTCAAAGATGAAGTGCATAGCCATATCCGCAGTACAATTATTCACCGCTTGTGCCTCAGCCCATCGAGTGACGTAGTCAGTGGCGGTAATAATGTAGCACGCACCTATTTTCTTACCTGGCGAATTAATGGGACCTATAAAATCAATGGCCCATTTTTCAAAAGCCTGTAAAGCCACTTGAGGTTGTAATGGAATCTCATCCCGGCGTGAGGGCCATCCTGTTTGCTGGCATGTGTAGCATGATTTCCAATAGGTGTAAGAATCCTGATGCAGGGTAGGCCACCATAACCCAGCCCTCAAAATATTTTGTATCATTGCTCGTCCTTCATAATGGCCTCCTACAACACCTTCGTGTGCTTCTGCTAAAATGGTAGGCCGTTCATGTTCCAGAACATATCTGTGTAGTATTTCATCTACACCTAGCTTGTATAACTGACTGGAGATGATAGTAAAGTCCGTTGCCTGAGTAACCAACTCCTTCTTCTGCTGCACCGAATATTATACAGGGGCCACACCTGTAGTGAGGAACTCAATGATATTAGAAAAGTGTGCGTCAACCACCTTAATGGTGAATAGTTGCGCATCTAGTAAGCCCTCCTCCAAGTTAGTAGGTTCCTCCCCTGTTTCGATGTGAGATAGATGATTCGGGCCTGCATTCAACCTTCCAGCCTTGATGATGATCTCAAAATCATATTCTTGGAATAGCAATAGCCAACGGCAAATCTTCGCCCCCAACACAAGATTTTTAACTAGGTATTTCAAAGCTGAGTGATCCATGAACATTTTAAAGTCTCCACCCAGTAGATAGTGCCAATATTTCTGTAACACATATACCATAGCCAATCCTTCATGCTTCATGGTAGATTAGTTCCATTCTGTGCCCGAGAGTTTTCGACTCGCAAAGGCAACCAGGTAATCAATATCTCCTTCTCCAGGTTGAGTTAGGACAATGCCCAAGGGGATGCCTAACGCATCCACATGTACATGAAATTCCTTCGGCCAATCAGGAAATATTAGTATGGGTGCAAATATCATCTTCTCCTTGAGTAGTTCAAAGCTCTTATGACATTCATCATTCCAAGAAAAAGAGACATATTTTTTTAGTAGTTTTTCCATGGGTGTTGTGATCAGAGCGTACCACTGAATGAATTTCCTGTAATAGCCCATGTGTCCAAGAATAGAACGCAACTTTTCTTCTGTTGTTGGGACAACAAGATTTATAATTATGTCTACCTTCGTAGCCTCAACCATCAACCCTTGCCGACAGACTATGTGTCCGAGAAAGATTCCGAATGGTACACATAAGATGCACTTCTTAATGTTCAAGGAAATATGGTGCCTCCGGCATGCATCCAACATTAATCGTAGGTTAGAGACATGCTCCTTTACCAGGCCAAAAACCGTCCAGTCATCAAAATAAACCTCTAGGAACTTATGAATAAACTCTTTGAATACATCAACTACGAACCTTGAGAAAATAGCAGATGCGTTATTGAGACCAAAGGGAATGACCATATACTGAAAGGAACCCCATTCAGTCTCGAATGTAGTCTTACTGCGATATTTAGGTGCAATTCGAATCTGGTGGTACCCTGAGAACCCATCGATGAAGTAATAGGCCTCCTGTCCACCCACGCTATCAAGGACTTCATCAGAGAAGGGCGTAGGGAAAGGGCTATGACGTAGGTGTCGTTTAAATTGCATAGATCCACGAAGATGCGTATTTCCCCCTTTTTCTTCTTCTTCTGGATGACCATTGGACTTACCCAATCCGATTGTTCAACTGCTTCAATGATACTTGCGGCAAGCATTTTGTCTAGCTCTTCTTTGACCTTTTGCTTATATTTAGGATTCAATCAGTAAGGTCGTTGCTTGACGGGGTGCGCCTTAGGTTTTAGAGTGATGTGCATAATGCCGAGGTCTTCGATGATTCCTTTGAGCTTAGAAAAAATTTTCAGAAATAATTCCTGATACTCCGTAAGTAACTCTGCAATTTTTCCTATGGTTCCTTCATCCCAATAGTCCCCAATTTTAGCAGGGTGTTCTTCCATCCCAATATTGACTTTGCGCAGCTTGAGAGGCTGCGTTACATCAATATTCTATAGCGAGGGTCCAATAACAGTGCGTTCCCCTTCAGATTCCGAGACAGAAATGTTTCGAGGATTATTTTATTCTTCATCAATCACCAAGCTTCGGAAGTTGACTATGTCTTGCATTTGCGCTTCCCATGTCAGGACCGTTGGTGCGACGTGGTGGTGGGAATTCTTAAATACAAATGCACCGATGTCCTGCAGAGCTTCGTCAAGCGTCTCTGCCCTTCCAATCAGTCTGAATGTTCCTATAAAGTCCTCTTTTAGTATTTCCCAATGGTGGGTGCACTAGTGTAACTCCACATCTAAGTACCAAGTGGCAGGGATGTGGCCCAAGGCATGAAAAAATATATGGACCCATTATTCTGTAGTTTGATCCGACCATTTGGTCATCCAGGGACGTGGATGTGTGCGGGGATGCTTGGGTTTGAGGAATATCTTGGTGCGTATGTCAGCTGGAGGGGTGAACCGCAGAATCATCCTATCCTGACACATTTCCCAGTTCAAGAATGCTTTCTTGTGGGTATCCCACCAACACGCAGGTGTCCCACGCATAGCCAGATTAAGGGCCAAGAGCCGTCATTCTCTTGGCACCATAACTTCCAGTGTTCTTAGGAATTCCTGGATGCTACCAGCCTTATCAAAGTGGGGTAGATCTCTTACCTATGAAGAAATGCAGTACAGGATCCTCGTGACCCAAGGGCATCGCAGCGCCGAAACCTCATGTAACTGGTTTTTCCAAAACACCAGTTCCCCATCAAGGTCAGAAAAGAATTCACTTTCTTTCTCCCCACAAAGTATTCCATCTGTTGTGGGGTTAACCCTGTCTTCTTCCTACATAGTCAATTTGTAAATGTGATCTATTTCCTCCTCCTTGTATGCTGGTTTTGTATACCTCACACGTTCGGCGGGATCTAGTGTTACAATTACACGTGTACAGTTATTCTCAAACACCATGTTGCGCTTTTTGAGATTGATGAAACCCCCACGTCTATAGCCTAGTCCAGTCCTAGGAGTGTTGGGTAAGGATCCGCATCCTCCAAAATTTTTATGACTTCAAATTCAGCTAGGAATTTTACTCTTACGATATCTACCCTGACTTTTGGCAACCTTCCCAGAGGGATGATCTCTTGTTGATTCGACATGTGCAGTTGGATGGTGGACCATTCCAATTTAGGCTTTCCCATTCGTTGCCATGTTTTCTTTGGTAATATTTTCACATCTGACCCAAGATTGAGAATAACTTGATCCATCTCGTAGTCACCAATCTGCCCTGTAATGTTCAATATTTTTAGCTTCCAAGATAAATGGAACATTAGAGTTAGCAGCAGCTATAATCGGCAAATAAATGGGTAGAAAAGCCCATAAGTATCCTAAGGAGGACAAAAAGTGTGAAAGGAGACATTATTTCAAGCTCAATAAAACACCTCTATGTGTGAACAAGGATAAAATGCAGCTGCTTTGACTTGGTCAACTGCGCAGTCTTGGAGGAGAAGAAACCCTATGAAGAATAACGCAATTTTGGAGGGAAGAGCATATTTGGATAGAGGAGACCTAATTGGGTGGGCCCAATGAGAATAAAACTCATATTATATATGAGGAAGAGGATGGGAGCATTTTTATTCATGTTTTAGATCATTATTCATGTCTCTCTTGACATTTTCTTACTCTTGATGTTTAGCAGAGTGGCAATGTTGTTTAGCACTTGGGTGTTCTCGGGCGAGAATCCCATCTCTTTCCTTTGAGGAGCTCATTGGGAGAGTTTGTATTCAACATTACACATCAGGTTTTCAGGCCAAGCTTCAGCCATCCTCATCAGCACAACTTTGTTGTAGTTTGTGTAGTGTTGCTGGGTGCAGCAGTGGAAGGGATTGAAATCCCACTTTCTGAGCTAATCTTTTGTTGGAGGGAGATTTCCTTTCATCCAGAGATCTGTTTGGAGGGTCTTGGAGAAAATTTCATATCACTGGTATCATACCACACTCTTCTCAGATTTTCCAGCGCAGTTGTAGCTGGGAACTGCGTTATTTTGGAGGCATATTTCATTGCAGGGTTTGGTGGCTTCTTTGTGGTTTTTCTTTGTGATTGAGAGGTTCATTCTCTCATGGGAGAAAGCCTTTGAAGGATATGTCTCAGATCAGATTTCTATCAGCCTCTTACACTCTCATGCTTCATTTTGCATTGAGTATTCAGATATTTCTGAATATTACATTTTGTACTCAGAGAGTTTGACAAGAAACCCTTGCCGGGTTGTCTTGTTTTTTGTATAAGGAGACTAGATCTCATTCCTTGAGAATTTTTGATTAATATATGAGTAGATCTATTGTTTCCTTTATTTTCTAAGTATAAAACCTTTCATATACTACGTATTCCATCAAGCAGCAACTCCGGTAATTTGCAGTCTTGGGGTTTTAGCACTTTCCGACAATACTAGTAGTGGGAGATCTGTTTAGCCCACCTAGTTTTCTTGTTTTCGCTCTATTATTGGATTTAGATTTTTTATTACTGTATCTATGGGATCCAAGAGTTCATTTCAGTATTTTATTGCATTCATGGCTGGAAATGCATTTTTACTTCTTGCTTATTGAATTTTCCCAAGGAGGAATATTTACATAGCTATAGACAGAGCCTGAGAAGGGGCCAGCTAGCATTTGGATCTCATCCTCTTTTTAGAGGTGAAATATCCAGTAAATTCCCACTTATTCCATCTCTGAAATAGCCTTGTTCATATTACCAACAAAGGAACATTTCAGTGTAGAAAAATCTGTTGATTTGTATTTCAGAACATTACATGCCCAATAAAACGCATCTCTTTTCCAAGGCGTTTCTTATAGTTGTATAGTTTGTGTACATCCTTAGTCCCAAGGGTTGTATTGGGCCGAGCTGCACAGCTATGCAGTAATACTTGAAGGTTTTTCTATAGCCTTTGGGTTACGTAGCAGCTTCAGACATGCCTTCAGAAAGGGCTCAATCCCTTCCTCTATCTTGAGGTGTGTCGGCAACTACGTAGGTGATGCTAGTGCTTCTTTCCCTTCGATGTTCAATCCATCCGGAGAGGTCGTAGGATCCCTTGCAAGTGCTTCCTTGGCTCCTTGGGTGACCATCCCACTGCGTGTCATGACTTTCACATTTGGGTCTACATTCCTTAGCTCGGTCTTAACTCTCTGCACATTCTGCATAGGGGTGGGCTATTTTTCCTACATTTTTACCATCAGGATCAGACAATCTTCAATCTCTTGGTCCAGCTCCGGCAATATTTGCAGGATTTCATGGTAGGATTTGGGTAGTCCCTTGCGAAACTCCATACCTCTCCATAGTTATAACAAATCAGCTGCCCTCGGCCCCGTCCTGTGCTTCCTCCTCGACCTCCCTGCCCCTTGCTGGGGAGCCACCAAAGTTCATGGGAGATCGTGGCGATGCAGGGTCTGAGTGTACCCGATATAGGTTTTCTCGATCTACAATCAAGTCATACGTGCGATAGTTCTGCTCATCGTGTCCTACCGACCATCAGAACCTGCACCACTGTTGCTTCGGTTCGCCCATAATTATCCGAGGCCATTGGGCCATATCATGTAGTCCCGCTACCCAAAAATCATCACACCATAGTGCAGATCAGCTAGATTTGGGGCGTAGCGGATTAGGTCCTCCTGCCTGCATGTAATCCGTCAATAGAGGACACTGGTCCTTTGTATGGCCAGACACCCGACATCATATGCACCAGAGGTTTGCGCTAGCTCCTCTTCCTCGTTCCATATGTAAGCTCTGAATTTCCATGTGCATGGCTCCGAGCTGCTCTTGAATTTGCTGTACTCCCCCAAACGTGTCGTCCTTGGGCACGGCTTCGAGTTTCATGGAAACTTCCAAGGCTTTTTCGTGCGACTCGAAGGTCTAGTGGCCCATTGGTATATGTAAGTGAGGTAATAACATAGCGATGAACCATTCCGTGTGTTGTTTGTCGTCGTACTTGAACCCTCCTTCCCTGATTTCTTTCTTCAGTCACTGATCGGCCTCCCACACCGACTCAAACGCACCGTGCTTGAAGTCTTTTACCTCTACTTCCAACTGAGAGTAAGATTTTGGCTTCTAGAACTGTTGTTTTAGGGTTCCTTAATATCTTGAAGAGAGGCGCTCCCGTTTTGAGATATGTGCTACATATACCAGGCCAGATCTCTTTCTTCGAAGGCTAGGGACAACTATGCTCTCTTCACAGTATCGCTTACCACCCCTTGCGCAATCCATACTGAGTCGGCCACAAACCAGAAACGATTCATGTCCTCATCGGTCGTGCCTTTAAAGGTAGGTAAGTTCAAGTGTATTGCCATGTCTCCCTCTAGTGAGTTTTCGGTTGAGGGCTTGTTCTCCCGTGAGTCTGACGTTGGGGTAACTGGCGGACCTTGCGTAGTTGCTCTTTTTAGTGGGCTATGGGCAGAGTGATCCTTTTCTTGATTTGTTTGATATTACTTACCACTCTGTGTTGTACTTTCATCTAGAGTAGCACTCATTCACTTCTGTGTTAGATCTTTAGTATTTTCTTGTCAGTACCTGATCACTTCCTCAAAATGCTCCAAGTCCTAGCAACAGAACTATTTTTTGGCTCGAGAGGTCCAGACCCAAGTTCCGAGCTCAAGGTTTTCCAAAAAACCCCTATACTACTGCCCTTTCGGCAATGACCTACTTGCGCAGGTCAAAGTCTCACCCGAAGTAGTATGGGTGGGTGCTGGAACCAGGTTTTCGTACCCTGAGAAAGGATAGGTAAGGCAAGTAGAGGTTCATTTGGCCCTGTGATACCCATATTTCTTTGTCCTACGCAGGGCAATTGGGTCTCTATTCGCATCCACGTGTGATAGATATATAATTATATGCTTTTATGACAGTAGCACAACGTTGCATAAATAGAATAGAACAAATCTAGATATAGAAAACACACTTACACATATCTTCGCAACTTGAATACAGAAAACGTACAATGCAGTAATTACCAATTATTAACACAAAGAGTACTCACAGATTTAGTTCTCTATCAACCTTTCTTATTCATCAATTCATCAAGTCCTTCTTACAATTCCCTTCCCAGCCTACACACACAGCAGCAGGGTCTGCACACAACTCGACTTGGATCTCTACGCACACAACCAACAGGAGTCCTTTCCCCAAAAACCCAAACAGATAAATTAAACCATAATTCACATCAATAGCTCTTCATTTCTCTGCCTTACAATACAAAATGTTCCTCTATTTATAATAATCTAGCCTAGACTTTCCCGTGGTCTGCAAACCGTGGTTTTTGGACTCCTGGTTTACCCTTTTACCCATTACAATTATTTCAGGGCTTTGACCCACCCCAAAACCCCTGCGCTAGAATAAATCTAATCAAAATTTATTCAAAATGGACCAGTTTCGCAGCTTGTAGGAGACCTTGTTTCAACATAATTCAAAAATATAAAAAAATTAAAAGGATAAGGGGTCTCATCACGAGCCTGCTTATGTTAGGTCCCTATATTACTAGTATAGTCCCTTATTGTTGTTAGTGTAACCCCATGATTGTTATTATTGTACCCCTATAACCCCCATATTGTTATTATTGTTCTCTTAAATTATTATTGTTAGGTTGGCTAGGATTACATTGTGGCCCCACTAAGATTACATTGTGGCCCCATGGACTCTTTTATATAGAAAGAAGGTTTTGCAATTTGTATCATCCAAGAATTTTTAATTCATGTAATGTATTGGAGGTTTCCCCCTCGAAGTGGCTTATTTATAAGGCGTTGATATCTATTTTCTTCTATTTTTGGAGTTGGTTTCACAACATTTGGTATTAGAGCTTTAGATTCTAGGGTTCTCGTTGCTCCAAACCAGTCATCATGGAATTTGTGCTATAAAAAAATTTCTACAAAGGTTCAGAAGCTGAAATTTTTAGAGTGAGAAGCCGAAATCCTGAGAAAAATCTTTGAAAAATTAAGACCTGGTTCGCAATGTTTTCGGAGATATGATCTGTGGAAAATAGAGCTTTTTGCAGGCTCTTGAATTTAACCTAAACAGGTCATCGCGACATTTGTGCTATAACGTTTTTTCTACGAAGATTCAGAAGCCTAAATTTTTAGAGAGTGAAGAAGAAATCCTGAGGAACATATTAACAAAATTTCAGAGCTTAGTTCATAATATTTTAAGAGTTATGATCTGTGGAGTTTAGGTCTTTATCAGGCTCCCGAATTTCATCTCAAAGAGGTTATTGTGGGAAAAGCTTCATAACTCTCTCTCTCTGAGCATCGGATTGGAATTTTCTAAAAAGTGGCCTCAAGTACATGGACATAAGTTTCATTTTTATCAATTCCAGAGCCAAAGGAGGAAACAGTGACACGTGGCAAGTTGTACAAGTTCGATCTATTGAACTAGTCCATAATTGGGTCATTGTGGGAGATTGGACATAAATTTTCCTTGAAGAATCCAAATCAGGTTAGAACTATGACATTTGAACGAAGCTTCAGAGGGCTACTACAAGGAAAAATTTCAGATATTGAGGATATTCAATTCTAGAGACAATTCAATTTCAATATAGAGCTCCTCAAAAGCAAGTAAAATGTGTGTATTTTGTTTTCCCAAATTGCATAAGTCTTGTTTGAAGAATCAAGTTGAATTTATTCCAAGGGAATATTGTAAAATAGATATCAGTATTGGATTCTAAAATGGCCCCTAAAAATAATTCAACATACATAAAGCCTTTAGAAGGCTCTACTATGACTCATGAAGACGGACAATGGCAACATGACATATCAAATTTACAAGAGGAAGTGCAACAAATTTCGCTCTCGCAAAGAGAAACAAAAAGACATTGGATGTTTTGAAGAAATGCGTGGAAAATAAGATGGATGGTTTGAAGAAAGGTGTGGAATCTAAGATGGATGGTTTGAAGAATGGTATGGAAGCTAAGATAGATGGCATGGAAGCCAGCATAAAATCTAATATGGATGACATGGAAGCTAAGATCGATGAAAAAATGGAAAACATGAAGAATGATCTAAAAGTAGACATGGAAGGTTTGAAAAAGTTGATACAACAAATGTTTCCTTATGGTGAAAATATAGTAGAGGAAACTCATGATGAGAAAAAAATAAACGTTAATCATGATTTCATAAACTCTAATGTTGGTAGGAAGAACCACCATATTCCAAAAATGGATTTGAGGAAGTTTTATGGAAAGGATCCTGTAACATGGGTACTACAGATGTAGCAATATTTTGATCTCAATAATGTGCAAAACACACAAAAGGTATGCATTGCAACTTTACATTTAGAACAAAATACTTTACTATGGTATCGATGGTTTTGCTCCCATTAAAAGATTGTCACTTGGTCAATTTTTACGGAGGAAATGATAGCACATTATGACGATACAAAGAGAAACACCTTCTTTAGCCAATTGATAAATCTCAAACAAAAGGGGTTAGTGGGGGAGAACGTTGAGGAATTCCAAAAATTGAATATAAGGGTAACTGATATTCTAGAGGAACATAGGATTGATCTCTTCATAGGAACTTTAAAGGATAACATCCAACATGAAGTTCGCATTTTGAAGCCTGATTCATTCAAGAAGGCATTCAAGCTGGAAAGAAAAATTGAATGTAAAATTATGGCGACAAGGAAGCCTACCACTCACTTCTTGATCCAATTTTAGAATTATTAAAATTGTAACGAAATTACCCAAATGACCAAGATGGTTAATTGGAATTTGGTAATTATCGATTATGTAATAATTCAGGTATTGATAAATATGGTCATCAAATTTGTGAGTTCAAATTTTCGACATCAATCGACATCAACTTCAGTTTCGACACCAGCAAATATGTTTCAAAAGCGCCAATCAAGACATCTTCAAGTCGACCTGCGAAAAAAACAACAATTTTGTCCAAAGACTTATGTAATCACACTTGTCCTAAGTCTTAAATGTAAAGGTCAAAATGTCGGTAGTCCACTTTGTAAACCTTATTGGATAAAAAAAAAAGATCCTAAGGTAAAAAGGACTAAGTTTAAATCCTAAGTCCTAGATTTAAGTCCTAAGGACTAGCGCTAAGTGTCAAATGAAAACACATTTAATTTGTTGTAAAGGCCTAAATATATTCCTAGGACTAAATGTCAATAAAATTCCTAGCATAAAGTCTATGGTCTTAAATTCCTATTCCTAAGTTTCATAAGATTATGGAATTAAACCTCCTAGCGCAATTTTTAAACCATAAACCTTTTTTTAATTAAGGTTCAGATGATGGGTAGGAAACCCATGATATAAAGTATTATTAAAAGGTTTGATGTAATGTTGTAAAACCTTTAGGCGCAAAGGGTTTTGGACTATGTATAAAGTTTGAAATTCAGGTTTAAAACTTTTCATAAACCTTAATGTAAGGTTCAAAAAAATTTGTAAAACTTTTATTCAAAGGTTCGGTTAAAAATTACCATAAACCTTTGTAAACAAGGTTCTGGTGATATGGTAATAAAACCATAGTGCAATGTAGTTCGGGTTATAAGTTTTATTGTAATAAAATTTTAATATAAACCCACAGTGTTAAACTCTAAACTGCGTCGGAAATTTTACAACGCGTGACTAGAGTTGTAAAAACCGCAAAAAATATGGGTTATGAGCTGTCGGGATTTTGTGACTATGACAGGTTTCAAGCCGCATGCCTAAAGATGAGCGGAACTTGGTATCAAAGTTCTGGAGACTGCCAGATGTTAGAACCTCTGCCATGTGACAGGTGTATGTGGAACCGTCAGTCTTTAAGCCAAACCACCGGAGTCAAGACCGCAGATAAGACCATAACCGCCGGAAAGGATCTCTGTTCACATATCCAATTACTCTGCCTGATTTGTAATGTCCGCCCAGTTAGTAAGTTGTTTGATATATCCAAATTCTAAAATGGGTATTTGAATTTAAATATAGCGCTATGGTAATGGCAACTTATTCATAGTTTCATGAATGAAGTTTGATTCGAAGACCTCATCACCAAATTATCTCAAACAAATTGCTAATTACAGCATAAAGAGAGTTGAGGCAGCTTTTTGAAGCCATGAAATTATGAACTCCTAATATATAAAGGAAAGTATGTTTCTTTGTAAAAAGGTCACCTTGATAGGAGAGGAGAGACCTCAGAGAGAGAAGTGTTGAGGAGATTTTTCCCTAATTCAAGAAGAAGTAGGCACTCTTAAGAAGATAGAAGATATAATTGGTGGAGAGTTTCTCATTGCAGGTTTATTGAAGGAGAAAAGGCCATCCTACTTGCATAAAGTCAGTATCAAAGTACATTGATGATTGACGAGATCAAATTTGACTTTCTAAAACTCTTTCAGACACCATCCAGTCAAAGGTCCATAAAGTTTCAGTTCCTTAGTTTTGTTTATGTGCAATTCATCCATGTCTTTTCTTAATTGATGAAAGAAAAGAGTTTGTATCAGTTAGCCTATTCAAGGGATGGTCCATATCTGAAACATCAGTAGTGAAACTGATGATTCATTGTAGCATATTTCTCTTGGCTTGAATAATACAATGGACGCACATTTCTGAGGCTAACCCAGAGACGTAGTCGATGGGGGATGAACTCCATCACAAAATTCTTGTCTTATGGTATTGCTTATGTCATTGATGTGAAATTGTTAAATCTAAGCATACATAGATTATTTCATGTCTAAAAATTTAATGCATATAATAACTGTTCAATAATACTTCCATTCACATTTTGTACAAGAACTAGGAAAGATCTTGGTAAATTCTACATTTTAAGAACTTGAGTGTTAATCTCTATGAATTTCTATAGACAAAGTCTATAGAGAGCTAAGTAGCCTCTCGATCTCATCCTTTATTTAAGGGTGACATATCCAGTAAACGGCCCTACAGTCAATCTCTGAAATTGAACTAACTAACTTAGGTCATTTTCATATCAAGCGGTATCAGATCAGCTAGTTATTTGTAGGTACAAGATGGGCAAGAACACTCACCAGCTGTCAACTTGTCAAAACTACAAATTGCCAGAGCATGTCAATGAAAATTGTCCGATGCTTCCAAAGAAAACAGTATCGACACCAGCAGCCCAAGAAGAATCCAAGTAACCTGCTGGAGAACAAGCAAGTGCTGAATGGAATTGGGCAGACTTCATGCCTTATGCTTAATTTATTTTGTAATATCTAGATCTAGTAAAGTTGTAATTAGGTTCTAGAATTGAATTTTTTTTTCAAAAGTGTTGTAATAAAAGTTTTGGAGAACCAAAATTTCTTTTAGTTGGGAGGTGTGATCCAATTTTAGAATTATTAAAATTATATCGAAATTACCCAAATGACCAAGATGGTTATTTGGAATTTGGTAATTATCGATTATGTAATAATTCAGGTATTGATCAATATGGTCATCACATTTGTGAGATCAAATGTTCAACATCGATCGACATCAACTTCAGATTTGACACCAACAAATATGTTTCAAAAGCGCCAATCAAGACATCTTCAAGTTGACCTGTGACAAAAACAACAAGTTTGTCGAAAGACTTATGTAATCACACTTGTCGTAAGCCTTAACTGTAAAGGTAAAAATGTCGATAGTCTGATTTGTAAACCTTGTTGGATAAAAAAAATATCCTAAGGTAAAAGGGACTAAGTTTAAATCCTAAGTTCTAGTTTAAGTCCTAAGGACTAGCGCTAAGTGTCAAATGAAAACACATTTAATTTGCTATAAAGGCCTAAATCTATTCCAAGGACTAAATGTCAATCAAAGTCCTAGCATAAAGTCTATGGTCTTAAAGTCCTATTCATATGTTTCATAAAATTATGGACTTAAACCTCCTAGTGCAATTTTTAAACCATAATCCTTTTTTTATTAAGGTTTGGATGATGGGTAGGAAACCCATGATATAAAGTCTTATTAAAAGGTTCGATGTAATGTTGTAAAACCTTTAGGCGCAAAGGGTTTCGGACTATGTATAAAGTTCAGAAGTCGGGTTTAAACCTTTTCATAAACCTTAATGTAAGGTTCGAAAGAAGCTATAAAACCTTTATTCAAAGGTTCGGTTAAACATTACCATAAACCTTTGTAACCAAGGTTCGGGTGATATGGTAATAAAACCATAGTGCAATAGAGTTTGGGTTATAAGTTTTATTGTAATAAAAATTTACTATAAACCCATAGTGTTAAACTCTAAACTGCGTCAGAAATGTTACAACGCATGACCAAATTTGTAAAAACCGCAATAGATATGGGTTATGAGCTGTCGGGATTTTGTGACTATGACAGGTTTCAAGCCGTGTGCCAAAAGACGAGCAGAACTTGGTATCAAAGTTTCAGAGACTACCAAATGTTAGAACTTGTGCCATGTGATAGGTGTATGCGGAACCATCAGTTGTTAAGCCAAACCACCAGAGTCAAGACCGTAGTTAAGACCGTAACCGCCAGAAAGGATCTCTGTTCACATATCAATTACTCTGCCCGGTTTGTACTGTCTGCCCGATTAGTAAGTCGTTTGATATATCCAAAGTATAAAGTGGGTATTTGAATTTAAACAAAGCGCTATGGTAATGGCAACTTATCCATAAGTTCATGAATGAGGTTTGATTTGAATACCTCATCACCAAATTATCTCAAACAAATTGCTAATTATAGCATATAGATATTTGAGGCAGCTTTGTGAAGCCATGAAATTATGAACTCCTAATATATAAAAGAAGGTATGTTTCTTTGTAAAAAGGTCACCTTGAGAGGAAAGGAGAGACCTCAAGAGAGGAGTGTTGAGGAGAGTTTTCCCTACTTCAAGAAGAAGTATGCACTCTTAAGAAGACATAAGATATAATTAGTGGAGAGTTTCTCATTGCAGGTTTACTGAAGGAGAAAAGGCCATCCTACTTGCATAAATTCAGTATTGAAGTACTTTGATGATTGACGAAATCAACTTCAACTTTCTAAAACTCTTTCAGCCACCATCCAGTCAAAGGTCCATAAAGTTTCAGTTCCTTAGTTTTTTTTATGTGCAAATCATCCATGTCTTTTCTTAATTGATGAAAGAAAAGAGTTTGTATAAGTTAGCCTATTCAAGGGATGGCCCATATCTGCAACATCAGTAGTGAAACTGATGATTCATTGTAGCATATTTCTCTTAGCTTGAAGAATACAACGGATGCACATTTCTGAGGCAGACCCGGAGACGTAGTCCAGGGGGGACGAACTCCATCACAAACTTCTTTGTCTTATGGTATTTCTTATGTGATTGATTTGAAATTTTTAAATATAAATATACATATATTATTTCATGTCTAAATAGTTAATGCATATAGTGACTGCTCAGTAATACTGCCATTCACGTTTTGTACAAGAACTAGGAAAGATCTTGGTAAATTTCGCATTTTAAGAACCTGAGTGTTAATATCTGTTAGACTAACAGTGCGCAGCAGAATATAAAAGACAAACACAGCACATAAAAGCATACACAAATGACACAGCAATTAACGTGGTTCACCCAACCAATCTGGGCTACGTCCACACAACATAGGCATCGGCAATCTTTATTAATCAAACAGGAGATTACAAACTCTCACACCCCCTCAAACCATCCGTATGGATACCTGTTATATAGCAAAGAGAATCTAACTGCCTCATAAATCCTCTCACATCAAATTTAGGATGCATTAACTCTCTCCCAACAACCTGGAGCTAATCTAGCAACAAGTTCCTAATTTTTGTCACCCACTGAGATTTTTGCCTATTTTATTTAAAACAGAAAATCTCAACAATCTCCACCTTGACAACAATTAGCCTGATGCCCTGTTTGTTTATTATTTTATCTTTTCTGCAAGCCAAGAGAAGCCAAACACCAACATAGCTTCTCTAACAAAACTGGTTTCGTGAACATGTCTGCACAATTCTCCTTTGTATGCACCTTTTCAAGAGAGACTCCCCTTTCAGTAATAACCTGTCTTACAAAATGGTACTTAATTGGAATATTCTTTGATTTACTATGATAGGCCAGATTCTTAGCCAAATGTATTGCACTTTGACTATCACAAAGTAACCTGATGTTGTCCTGCAACCTACCAAATTCACCAAGCAAACCTTTCAACCAAACCGCCTCTTTGCAAGCATGCGAAGCAGCAACGTATTCTGCTTCAGTAGTGGATAAAGCAACAATGTTTTGTAGCTTCGACATCCAGCTAATAGCTCCACCTGCAAGAGTAAAGACATACCCTGAAGTTGACCTTCTCTTATCCAAATCACCTACAAAATCGGAATCAACATATCCGCAAACAAATTCACTACTCTTATTGTAAGTGATACAATAACTACTTGTGCCTCTCAAGTACCGAAGCACCCATTTCACTACTGACCAGTGTTCTTTACCCGGATTTGCCATATACCTGCTGACAACCCCAACTGCATGTGAAATATCTGGTCGCGTACACACCATCGCATACATTAAACACCCTACTACATTAGCATATGGAATTCGAGACATAAATTCCTTTTCTTCATCTGAATTAGGACATAAACTCGAAGAAAGCTTGAAATGGGAAGTGAAAGGGACTGACACAGGCTTCACATTATTCATACCAAACCTCAAAAGTATTTTCTCAATATACTTTTGTTGTGATAGCCACAGCTTACCATTGCTCCTGTCTCTGAAAATCTCCATGCCCAAAATCTGTCTTGCTGCTCCTAGATCTTTCATATCGAATGTCCTTGCCATCCGAGTCTTCAACCTGTTGATTTCATCAATGCTTTTGCTTGCTAAAAGCATATCGTCAACATACAACACTAAGATAATGAACATGCCATTTTTCAATTGCTTGAAATACACACAATGATCATATTCACTTCTTATATATTTTTGACTCAACATGAAAGAATCAAATTTCTTGTACCACTGTCGAGGCGACTGCTTCAGACCATACAATGACTTCTTGAGCCTGCAGACAAATTTCTTATTGCGATGCTGAACAAAGCCTTCCGGTTGTTCCATATAAATTTCCTCATCTAAATCTCCATGTAAAAACACAGTCTTAACATCTAGTTGTTGTTATTCTAAATCAAGCAAAGCAACTAACGCTAACACAATTCTGATTGAAACTATTTTAACAACTGGTGAAAAAATCTCATGAAAATCTATGCCTGCTTTCTGAGAAAACCCTTTTGCAACCAGCCTTGCTTTGTATCTGTCCTCCGAATCATTCACACCCCGTTTCAGCTTGAAAACCCATTTACACCCCACAGTTTTCCTGTCTTTCGGAAGTTCAACCAGATCCCATGTGCCGTTCTTACCTAAGGCCATCATTTCTTCCTTCATGGCTGCTTTCCATTTGTCACTCTTTGAACCTTCTACAGCTTCCTGATAACTCAAAGGTTCATCATCGTTAGCGGTCAAAGCAACTGAAGTAACATAATCATCAAACCTTTTCGGAGGACGTTTGATTCTTGTAGACCTCCTTAAGGATGTTTCTGGTGCTTCCACAACTGGTTGACTACCATCTGTAGGAACTTCTTGCCGATCAGTATCTAAGACCTGTTCATGACTAGTATCTGAACTATGGTCATCATGACTATCATTAGAAATGCTATCAAACTGAATGTGCTGAAAATCAGATACATCATCATGTTTCAATTTATTATCTACATCTAACTGTACAAGAGAGGATTCATCAAACTTTACATCTCTGTTGATGATGATTTTGCGGGTAGTAGGATCCCACAATCTATATCCCTTTGTTCCAACACCATACCCAACAAAGATATACCTTTAGACTTTGGATCTAACTTAGTTCGCTGATGTTTAGGCACTAGAGCATATGCATCACAACCAAACACTCTGAGTTTAGAATAGTCACAAGGATGTCCTTTCCATACCTCTTGCGGAATCTTGCAGTCTATCGCCGTCGATGGAGATCGGTTTATCACATAACAAGCTGTTGCCACCGCTTCCGTCCACAAATCCTTTTGCAACCCGGCGTTACTCAGCATACTCCTTGCTCTCTCTAGAAGAGTCCTGTTCATGCGTTCAGCAACTCCATTTTGCTGAGGAGTATAAACCGTGGTCTTATGTCTCTCGATCCCTGCATCCTTGCAATAGCTGTCAAACTCCTTGGAAGTAAACTCACAACCATTGTCAGTTCTCAAACATTTTATAGTTCTACCAGTGATGTTTTCTACCAATGCTCTAAACTTTTTGAAAATTGTAAAAACATCAGACTTCTTTTTCATCATGTAGACCCACACCTTCCTAGAAAAGTCATCAATAAACGATACAAAATATGACGAGCCACCATACGAGGTTGTAGGGGCTGGACCCCAAACATCTGAATGAATATAATCAAGTATGCCTTTACTAGTATGTTTGCCTGTTTTAAACTTTTGTTTACTTTGTTTTCCAAACAGACAATGCTTACAGAAATCTAACTTTCCAGACTTCAGATTTGGAAGTAACTTGCAATCAGCCAAAATTTTCAACCCTCTTTCACTCA
This sequence comes from Pinus albicaulis, assembly GCA_034641835.2. Lineage (NCBI taxonomy): Eukaryota > Viridiplantae > Streptophyta > Pinopsida > Pinales > Pinaceae > Pinus > Pinus albicaulis. The sequence goes on along the minus strand of CM076576.1, from coordinate 51,974,666 downwards.
TATGCCCCAATCATTGATGCCATAAGTGAATGGAACTACTGTCATGTTCAGACACAGTAGACACAAAATCTGACCCTGTACCTCCTTCTAACTGAAATAGATTTCCTACTTTCTTAGCTTTCATAACTAGTAAAATGCCTTTATAGATTTTCATAACTCCACCTTGAATTACAGTTTTATATCCATTCGAATCAAGTGCTCCTAATGAAATTAGATTTTTTCTTAAGTTTGGAACATGTCTCACATCTGTTAACAATTTAGTTGTGCCATCAAACATTTGCAGTTGTATACTTCCTATCCCAACAATATTAGATGTGACATCATTACCCATGTACACGACTCCATCATTAACTGATCTATATGTCTTAAACCATTCTCTATGAATACACATGTCGTTTGATGCACCGGAATCTAACAACCAATGTTGATCATGATTTGACATATTAACAGACAACACTTCATCGCTCATACCTGAACCAGATGCCGAACCTGTATCTGTCGTGTTTGCTTCCTTCTTCTCTGTTGATGAAGCTTCTTTAGCAGCCTGCTGTCGCTTCCAGCAATCCTTCTTCAAGTGTCCAGCTTTCCCACAATTCCAGCACTTCACCTTTGTCTTCTTTCCTTTAGACTTTGAACGAGAGTTGCTATGCTTACCCCCGGAGTGTCTCTATCTTGAGCGACCTCTGGCCATCATTGCCTCTGATGTAGAGGTGTCTGCATTCGACTTCTTCCTCGTCTCCTCAGACAACAAGGCTCCAACCACATCGTCAAACTCAAGGACGTTTGCAGTACTAAAGCTTATGGAAGTAACAAATTGATCCCACAATTCGGGCAATGAACACAATAGAGTTATTGCCTTATCCTCTGAATCAAATTTTACATCTAGACTTTGTAATTGTACCAATAGAGTATTGAAAACATTCAGATGGTCAGTAATCGAGGTACCTTCCTTCATTCGCAAACCATAAAGCTGTCGCTTCAGGAGAATCCGAGTTGTCAAGGATTTCGTCATGTAGAGCTTCTCAAGCTTCGACCACAAGCCTGCGGCGGTCTTCTCTGACACAATGTTGAACAGAACGTCATCCGCCAGACATAACCGAATTACGCTCAGAGCTCTGTCATCCAACTCATCCCATTCATCCTCCGTCAAGGAAGGAGGCTTTTTGCTTTTCCCTAACAGCGCTTTCGCCACGCCTTGTTGTACCAGGAGATCATGCATCTTTACCTTCCAGATCTCGAAGTTGTTTTTGCCGTTAAACTTCTCAATTTAAAAACGGGCACTTTGAGTTTTCACCATCTTGTATCAGCAAAAAACACAATAATCTCCAAAAAACCAACTTTTAAATAAAGAATGCCTTTTTTTTTTTAATAAAAAAAAAATGCCCTTTAAAAAAAAAAATGCCACCTTTAATAAAATTGATTTCATTGTTTTTGGAATCACCACTCAAATTTATATACCAAACCTTATGCCCCCCATCGATTATGCATATCGATTTATATGGCACTTCATATAAATCTCTTAAAAAAAAAATTAAGTTCTTCATATGCAAATGGCATTACTCAAGTTGATATATCATAAAACAAATCGATTTAAGCTCCACTTCAAATCGATTTTAAAAAATTCAAATAAACTTCAAATAAAATGGCAATCGACTTTCAATACACAGTCCATGCGTGGGGTCAATCTATCAATGCCATCACATGATTCGCAGAGAAGAAGGATCCACGCTGTAATACTTACAGCAATTCCTGCACATTCAATCGATGACACTAATCGACACCTCCGCCATTCAACGCTGTCACTTAACACCTCCGCTAGTGTACCAGCAATGTTCAACGCATATAATGAAAACTTCAAAACGATGGCATAAAAAATCGATTCACGGCATTCTGCATAAACTGATTTTAATATGGCATATTGATTTACCACCGCACACCAGTCCACGGCAGTCAATTATTTGTATCCACGCAGCAGCACCAGTGGACATACGATTCGCTCCACGCACAATGTTTAAACAGATATGCTCCATGCTCACATAACACAGTGAACACATATGCACAGAGCCCAGCTCTGCAGTCACTAACACGCAGGCTCAGCGCTCCACGCAGCACCAGCAATTCAAACACAGCCAGCGCTCAACTGCGCTCCTCCTCCAACATGCTCTGATACCAATTGTTAGACTAACAGTGCGCAGCAGAATATAAAAGACAAACACAACACATAAAAGCATACACAAATGACACAACAATTAACGTGGTTCACCCAACCAATCTGGGCTACGTCCACACAACATAGGCATCGGCAATCTTTATTAATCAAACAGGAGATTACAAACTCTCACACCCCCTCAAACCATCTGTATGGATACCTGTTATATAGAAAAGAGAATCTAACTGCCTCATAAATCCTCTCACATCAAATTTAGGATGCATTAACTCTCTCCCAACAACCTGGAGCTAATCTAGCAACAAATTCCTAATTTTTGTCACCCACTGAGATTTTTGCCTATTTTATTTAAAACAGAAAATCTCAACAATATCTATGAAGTTATATAGAAAGAGTCTGTAGAGGGCTAGGTAGCCTCTGGATCTCATCCTTTATTTAAGGTTGAAATATCCAGTAAATGCCCCTACAGTGAATCTCTGAAATTGAACTAAGTAACTCAGGTCATTTTCAGATCACTTCTATAAAGAGGGAAGTGTTTCTACTCCTATATTTCCACAACCTAGAAGGTTGACACCACAACAATTGGAAGAAAAAAGAGAAAAATGGATTTTCTATAGTTGTGATAGCAAATACACTAAAGTTCATAAGTGTGCTGACCAAAAATTATTTTTCATAGATTGTAAAGAGGAAGAAGAAAATGAACAAGAAGAGGATATACACCAGGAACCAACCCTAGAAGAGGAAGAAATGAGTCCGACCATATCATGTAATGCATTGGTAGGAATTACCATTCCTCAAACTCTCAAGATAGAAGGACATATCAAGAAGAAAAAAGTAATAGTGTTGATTGATTCAAGTAGTACCCATAATTTTATTCATTATAAGGTAGCCAAGGAATTGAATTGTTTCCTATACCCAGCACCAGAATGTCAAGTGATGGTTGCAAATGGAGGAACTATAAATTTCTCTGGCAAATTCCATATTATCAAGGTAACCATGGGGGAATATGTATTTAATAGTCCAATTATTTCCATTCCTATAGGAGGTGTTGATGTTGTACTAGGAGTATAATGGTTACAATCTCTGGGGATGGTAGCTTTTAATTTTCAAGAACGTTTCTTGAATTTTTTTTCAAAAAGAAAGGAAGTTGAATTACGAGGTATTGCAGGGAATCCAGGAAATATAATAAGATCTAATTTCATGACAAACCTTCTAAAGAAAGAACAAGGAGGCGTAATTACACAATTATGCTCACTAGAAGTTCCAACATCAAAATCATATATTTCTGTAGATCTCCAAAAAGTCTTGGACAATCATTCCAAGGTATTTGAAACTCCCATAGGACTACCACCTATTCGTGATCATGATCATGCTATTCATTTGATTCCAGGAAGTGTTCCTCCAAACATCAGGCCTTATAGATATCCTTATGTCCAAAAGAGTAAACTTGAACGTATGATTGCAAAAATGTTAGAGGCTGGTATAATTCAGCCTAGTCAAAGTTCTTTCTCTGCTCCTGTAGTATTGGTACACAAGAAGGATGGATCATGCTTCATGTGTCCAAATTATAGGGAGCTCAATAAGCTCACCATTAAAGATAAATTTTCCATTCCTGTGATTGATGAATTATTGGATTAATTACATGGATAAATTTATTTTACCAAGTTGGATCTTCATTCAGGATATCATCAAATTAGAATGAATACTGAAGATATTTTGAAAACAACATTTTGAACTCATGAGGGTCATTATGAATTTTTGGTCATGCCTTTTGGCCTTACCAATGCACCTTCTACATTTGAAGGCTTGATGAATTCCATTTTCAAACCCTTCCTTAGAAAATTTGTGTAGTATTTTTTGATGATATACTAATCTACATCAGGTCTTGGAAGGATCATGTTCAACATGTTGAGAGGATGCTCAGACTATTGCAGGAGAAACAATTATATGCAAAAGCATCCAAATTTTTCTTTAGAGTACAAGAGGTGGAATATCTGGGTCATATTGTATCTCAGGAGGTTGTTAAGGTAGACCCTAACAAAATTAAAGCCATTAAAGAATGGAAAGTCCCCACAACCATAAAGCAGTTGCGAGCATTTCTCAGGTTAACAGGGTATTATCACAAGTTTGTTAAGAATTATGGGAGAATAGCAACACCTCCAACAACATTATTGAAGAAATATGCATTTTCATGGACTCCTTAAGCAACTAAGGCCTTTGAACATCATAAAGAGTCAATGTGCCTAGCACCGGTCTTAGCTACGCCAGACTTCACAAAAACTGCTATTGTGGAATGTGATGCCTCATGAAATGGAATTACTGTTGTTTTAATGCAAGAAGGAAGACCCATTGCTTTTGAAAGTCGTCCAATAAAATGAAAGTATTTATAGAAATCTATTTATGAGAAATAAATGTTAGCAATAATGCATGCACTAAAGAAATGGAGAACTTACCTAATGGGAAGACACTTCAAGGTAAAAACTGATCATGATATACTTAAACACTTTTTGGAACAAAGACTATCTTTAGAAGAGCAGCAAAAATGGGTCACAAAGATGTTGGGTTATGAATTTGAAATAATCTACAAAAAAGGGAAGATAAATGTTGTTATCGATGCACTCTCAAGAAATAATGAAGAGGTGGAAGCATTGCTTTGTGCCATTTCTATTATCCAACCAGATTGGATAACCGAAGCAAGGGATGAATGGAAGAAGGACAAAGAAGTGTGGACACTCATTCAAAATTTGTAGCAAGATCATAGTACATCTGATACATTTAGTTGGAAAAATGATTCCTTATGGTACAAAGATCAGTTATATCTTTGTAAGAATTCCCAATTAAAACAAAAGTTTCTTTTGGAATTTCACACTTTTCCTTTAGGAGGACACTCAGGATTTTTAAAAATTTACCACAGGGTGAAGAAAATTTCTTTTTGGGATGGCCTTAAATATGATATTCAAAATTTTGTGGCGGAATGTTTGATTTTCCAACAGAATAGATTTGACACAATTAAGACCCCGGGTCTTCTACAACCTTTATCCATTCCAAGTCAACGTTGGGAGGAGATTTCAATGAATTTTATCACAGGTTTACCTATGTCTGAAGGAAAGAATGTCATCATGGTGGTAGTTGATAGACTTACCAAGTATGCACACTTTTGTGTATTATCTCATCCATTTAAAGCAAGTATAGGTGCTACTACATTTATGGACACAATTCAAAAGCTACATGGAAACCCAAGGGTTATTGTGAGTGACAAAGATCCCTTTTTTATTCGAAATTTTTGGATGGAGTTATTTTCTTGTTTGGGTACTCAATTAGCTCATATCTTATCTTATCTTCCTCAATCCGATGGTCAAACTGAGATAGTAAATAAATGTTTGGAATGATATCTTTGTTGTTTTGTATCTGATAAAGAAACACAATGGGTCAAGTGGTTACCTCTTGCTGAATGGTGGTATAACACTTCCTTCCATACTACAACAAAAATTACCCCATTTATGGCACTTTATGGATATCATCCACCGTCCATCACATCATCTTTAAGAGAAAACTTGAAGGTTCAAGCAGTGGAAGATCACATCGGGCATCAACAAGAAGTTCTTCAGCTCTTAAAGGATAACCTGAATTTGGCACAAAATGGAAGGAAACAATAGGCAGATCAACATCGCAGCGACAAAATTTTTGATGTAGGATACTGGGTATTTTTACGACTACAACCATACAAACAAATGTACCTCAAGCAAGCTAATAAGGATAATAAATTATCGCCAAAGTACTATAGTCCTTACAAGGTGTTGCAAAAGATTGGTACTATGGCATACAATTGGAGCTTCCTGGTTCTTCACGAGTGCATCCAGTTTTCCATGTTTCATGCTTAAAGAAGGTTATAGGTGAAAATATTCAAGTTCAAACAATATTTCCAGAACTTGATGAGGAAGGAAAAATAATATTGGAACCTAAAGCGGTCATGGAAACAAGAACTCGACAGCTACGAAATCGATCAATTTTAGAGTATCTCATCAAGTTGAAGAACTTACCCACTAAAGATTCTACATGGGAGGATGAGAATTTTATACAAAAGCACCCAGAGCTACTCAAGCATTGAGGACAACACTTTTTTGAAGGAGAGGGGCATGTTAGGTCCCTATATTACTAGTATAGTCCCTTATTGTTGTTAGTGTAACCCCCTTAATGTTATTATTGTACCCCTATAACCCCCATATTGTTATTATTGTACCCTTAAATTATTATTGTTAGGTCGGCTAGGATTACATTGTGGCCCCATGGACTCCTATATATAGAAAGGAGGTTTTGTAATTTGTATCATCCAAAAAATTTTCATTCATGTAATGTATTGGAGGTTTCCCCCTTGAAGTGGCTTATTTCTAAGGCGTTGATATCTCTTTTGTTCTATTTTTGGAGCTGGTTTCACAAAAGCTTACCATGATCATAGGTAAATAATAAAATAACATTACCACTACTGCATATCAAATCAGGGTAATGGCTCGTGATTATTAAAATCATAAGGCAACGGGCCTCATCACAAGCCAACTTGTTTAGTTCAATTATAACCAGTGAATGGCATATTCACTTTCTGGTCATCAAGCCAAGACAACGAATTTTTAAGAACAAGAAGAAACAAGTTATATTATTAAGGATTTATCTCAAATAATTGTAATAATAAATGGATGGAATATTGAATCATTGATGGGAAAAAGGTAACCTTGTCAAGGCTATGAATGCCTGCTAGCAGCAGTGGCTCTAGCTATGATAAAATGAGTAAATCAAAAGGCTAAGTTACAAAGAGACACTTACTTTATATTTTAAATTATTTAATGATTCATATAGAGGAATTAAGATATTTATTTATAAAAGGTTTCTAAAAAACTAACAATAAAGATGAGTTTTTTTATTCAAATTAATTTTATTCATTCAAACATTTCAAAAACAATTTTTGTTTCCTTAATTATTTTTACTTATTTAAATATACTAAGAAATTTTTTTTCAGAGATAACTGGTTCTTTTATTGAATCGCCAATTGTTGTGCTATTCAACAACCCCCATTATTCTAGCTTAGTTACCTTAGAAAATAATGGGTAAACTTTTTAAATATTTAGAGTAAAAAAAATAAGACCCTGAAAGTGATTCATTTAGATATAAATAGGAATCAAATGGGGTTAAAAACCTTTATTTTTGGCCTTAAAAACATTATAGTGGAGAAATATCTCAAAATCGCAATATCACAATGTAACATATATGGCTCCTATGTAATATTCCCAAATGGAAAAAGTAGGAATATAGAACAAAAATCTTGAAATAGCAGTGTATAACATCACATCTAAGTATGAGACCAATATGGAGCTATTTTATTAATCATGACAGCAGAAAAATAATACAAAATAATGTGGCACAAACCATACAACATGAATCACCAAGCCTACAATAGATAAATCCTCTCAATAATAAGGTGTTTCTACTACACAAAATGCCGAAAGACTGCTACAACGCAATCATAAGAGAACTGATACAGAAAATGAACATAAAAAATATAAAATTGTTGATATATGCCTCAAGAGATATAGAAAATGAAGATCTAGGCTCTATAACAACCTTCCAAGACAACCCAAGAGGGTTTCCGGGAAATACACCCAATAATACAATATGAGTTGCAGCCCTAGGGCTGAAAGTATGCTGCAAAAAAGTAACTGAAGAGTTATGGATGAAGCTGATAGGAAAATAAGTAGCTCTCCTCCAATGGATCCTCTAGATGAAAGGCTGCCCCCTTCACTGAATAAATCACTCCCCAAATCACCCACTGCAACTACCCCTACAACTCCTTCCTAGAATAACACATATCCAGACTGATATTGCATTGTATGGGATAAAAACACTATGCCCTGGTGCCAAATATATCAATGATGCTCAAGGGCCTTCCATGCTAGCCTCCTAATGGAAGGAAACCTTCCTCCACTGAAAAACTGCTCAGAAATCACCCAAATCAACTCTCCACAACTTCTGCCCTGCAACACAACACAACCTAAAAAGGAACTCCACTGTACCATAATATTGAAGCTTTGGCCTAATGCTAGATGTGGAAATGTAGTGAAATTACTTCTCTTGAGTGGGCACTCGAAGGCCCCTGAGGATGAAGGTGTAATTCCCTCTCGAGAACACCCTGTGCTAAATAGCATTGCAGTCTTAGCTAAAAAGCTGAAGAGAGTAAACAAGTCTTAACAAACCATATCAAAATAATAATCTACAACATGGTCCTCTGTAGCTTCCATCCCCTTCCTTATATAAGTGGTGAGCTTCCTCACCCTTGGACCCACTCATTAAAGCCACTACTTCCATGCATGGAGTCTCCCTCCAAAACTACGTTGTCCCACAATGAATGCCACTCCTCCATGACAACACTATTGATTTGGTCATAGTTGACCTATTCTACATGCTCTAGCCCCTTTTCACACATAAGGGTGCTTTATCAAGCCACTAAAGTGATCTCCTTTCACATTAGTAGTGATTTTATCCCTACAAAGGAGATTTATGGGTCTCCATACCCTCTTATTCAACAAATTAAGAAGCAAAAGAAAAATTTAATATTCCAACTAGCTCATGGCTAATTTGCAATATTACATCCTAAAAGCCACTCAACACATATTTTGATGCGATAAATATCAAAGAACTTTGAAAAGTAATTTTCCAAACATATTCTACAAGGAAAATCTTAAAGGAAATTGCAAATCGCAAATCTGATTTCACAAGTTCTACCCCGACAGTCTTAATTTCACCCTCCACATTTCACCGATGTGATATACTGATCACGTCACACTTTCGAAACAAAACCACTCTTTCCCTTCATCTATTTTTGTTGATATTTTGATTTCGATATCGTAATCGGAAAAATGAATCCAATCGACATTTTATAAATATTCACACACGAGTAACAGTGTGATGCGACAGATCTCGTTTTAATGTTGGAATTATTACATGGGCACATCAACCCATACAGAACATTAATGCCATAGCTTAACTTTTTTATAGCCCATGCCTGCAAATTATTTGAATGCAAGAATCATTGAATTCATGTATTAAGAGCGTGCCAAGTTTCATTCGTTTGATTGTTTCCATTATTACGGTACTTGTGCATTTGTAAAATCAAAGTTGCCTCTTTCTACTTATCATTTACCTTTGTTTACTAGCGATTCCAAATAAACAAAATTATTTGGAGATGTCAAAATCTCTCAAGAAATCAAAGAAAGTGATGGCCCCTGTGAATCCTGCACCTACTATAAGCATAAGAACAAAGATGCTACCTAAGTTTACAGAACATGTTGTGAAACCAGCTCCAAAAAGAGAATAAAAGAGATATCAACGCCTTAGAAATAAGACACTTAAAGGGGGAAACCTCCAATACATTACATGAATGAAAAATTATTGGATGATTCAAATTAAAAAACCTCCTTTCTATATATAGGATTCCATGGGGCCACAATGTAATCCTAGCCGACCTAACAATAATAATTTAAGGGCACAATAATAACAATATGGGGATTACAAGGGTATTGATAGAATAATAACGATAGGGGGTTACACTAACAACAATAAGGGACTATACTAGTAATATAGGGACCTAACATGCCCCTCTCCTTCAAGAGTGTTTTCCTCAATGCTTGAGTAATATGGGTGCTTGTGTATAAAATTCTCATCCTCCCATGTAGAATCTTCGGTGGGTAAGTTCTTCCATTTGATGAGATACTCTGAAATTGGTCGATTTCGTAGCTGTCGAGTTCTTGTTTCCGTGACCGCTTCAGGTTCCAATATGATTTTTCCTTCCTCATCAAGTTCTAGAAATATTGTTTGAACTGGAATATTTTCACCTATAACCTTCTTTAAGCATGAAACATGGAAAATTGAATGCACTTGTGAAGAAGCAGGAAGCTCCAATTTGTATGCCATAGTACTTGATCTTTTTGAAACACCTTGTAAGGACCATAATACTTTGGCGATAATTTATTATCCTTCTTAGCTTGCTTGAGGGACATTTGTTTGTATGGTTGTAGCCGTAAAAATACCCAATCTCCTACATCAAAACTTCTCTCGCTGCGATGTTGATTTTCCTGTTTTTTCATTTGATTTTGTGCCAAATTCAGGTTGTCCTTTAAGAGTTGGAGAACTTCTTGTTGATGCTCAATGTGTTCTTCCACTACTTGAAACTTTGAATTTTGTCTTAAAGATGATGTGATGGATGGTGGATGATATCCATAAAGTGGCATAAATGGGGTCATTTTTTCTGCAGTATGGAAGGAAGTGTTATACCACCATTCAACTAGAGGTAACCACTTGACCCATTGTGTTTGTTTATTAGATACAAAACAATGAATATATCCTTCCAAACATTTATTTACTATCTCAGTTTGACCATCGGATTGAGGATGATAAGATGAGCTATAAGCTAATTGAGTACCCAAACAAGAAAATAACTCCGTCCAAAAATTTCTAGTAAAAATGGGATCTCTGCCACTCACAATAACCCTTCGGTTTCCATGTAGCTTTTGAATTGTGTCCATAAATGTAGTAGCAACTGTACTTGCTTTAAATGGATGAGATAATGCACAAAATTGTGCATACTTGGTAACTCTATCAACTACCACCATGATGACACTCTTTCCTTCGGACTTAAGTAAACCTGTGATAAAATCCATTGAAATATCCTCCCAATGTTGACTTGGAATTGATAAAGGTTGTAGAAGACCCGGGATCTTAATTGTCTCAAATTTATTCTATTGGCAAACCAAACAATCTGGCACAAAATTTTGAATATCAGATTTAAGGCCATCCCAAAAAAATTCTTTCTTCACCCTGTGGTAAGTTTTTAAAAATCCTGAGTGTCCTCCTAAAGAAGAAGTCTGCAATTCCAAAAGAATATTTTGTTTTAGTTGGGAATTCTTACAAAGATATAAGTGATATTTGTACCATAAGGAATCATTTTTCCAACTAAATGTATCAAATGTACTAGGATCTTGCTGCAACTTTTGAATGAGTGTCCACACATCTTCGTCCTTCTTCCATTCATCTCTTGCTTCGGTTATCCAATCTGGTTGGATAATAGAAATGGCACAAAACAATGCTTCCACCTCTTCATTATTTCCTGAGATTGCATCTGCAACAACATTTAGCTTCCCTTTTTTGTATATTATTTCAAAGTCATAACCCAACATCTTTGTGACCCATTTTTGCTGCTCTTCTAAAGATAGTCTTTGTTCCAAAAGTGTTTAAGACTATCATGATTAGTTTTTACCTTGAAGTGTCTTCCCATTAGGTAAGTTCTCCATTTCTTTAGTGCATGCAGTATTGATAACATTTCCTTCTCATAAATAGGTTTCTGTAAATACTTTCCTTTGATTGGACGAATTTCAAAAGAAATGGGTCTTCCTTCTTGCATTAAAACGACATCAATTCCATTTCCTGAGGCATCACATTCCACAATAAAGGTTTTTGTGAAGTTTGGCGTAGCTAAGACTGGTGCTAGGCACATTGCCTCTTTAAGCTGTTCAAAGGCCTTAGTTGCTTCAAGAGTCCATGAAAATGCATCTTTCTTCAATAATGTTGTTAGAGGTGCTACTATTCTCCCATAATTCTTAACAAACTTTTGATAATACCCTGTTAACTTGAGAAATCCTTGCAACTACTTTATGGTTGTGGGGACTTTCCATTCCTTAATGGCTTTAATTTTGTTAGGGTCTACCTTAACACCCTCGTGAGATACAATATGACCCAGATATTCCACCTCTTGTACTCCAAAGAAACATTTGGATGTTTTTGCATATAATTGTTTCTCTTGCAATAGTTTGAGAATCCTCTCAACATGTTGAACATGATCCTTCCAAGACCTGCTGTAGATTAGTATATCATCAAAAAATACTAGCACAAATTTTCTAAGGAAGGGTTTGAAAATGGAATTCATCAACCCTTGAAATGTAGAAGGTTCATTGGTAATGCCAAAAGGCATGACCAAAAATTCATAATGACCCTCATGAGTTCGAAATGTTGTTTTCGAAATATCTTCAGTCTTCATTCTAATTTGATGATATCCTGAACGAAGATCCAACATGGTGAAATAAATTGCTCCATGTAATTCATCCAATAATTCATCAATCACAGGAATGGGAAATTTATCTTTAATGGTGAGCTTATTGAGCTCCCTATAATCCGGACACATGCACCATGATCCATCCTTCTTGTGTCCCAATACTACAAGAGCAGAGAAAGAACTTTGACTAGGTTGAATTATACCTGCCTCTAACATTTCTGCAATCATACGTTCAATTTAGCTCTTTTGGACATAAGGATATATATAAGGCCTGATGTTTGGAGGAACACTTCCTGGAATCAAATGAATAGCATGATCATGATCACGAATAGGTGGGAGTCTTTTTGGAGTTTCAAAAAACTTGGAATGATTGTCCAATACTTTTTGGAGATCTGCAAAAATAGATGATTTTGATGTTGGAACTTCTAGTGAGCATAATTGTGCAATTATGCCTCATTGTTATTTCTTTAGAAGCTTTGCCATGACATTAGAGCTTGTTGTCTTTCCAGGTTTCCCTGAAATACGCTGTAATTCAACTTCCTTTCCTTCTGAAAAAAAAAATTCAAGAAAAGTTCTTGAAAATTAAAAGCTACCGTCCCCAAAGATTGTAACCATTGTACTCCTAGTACAACATCAGCACCTCCCATAGGAATGGAAATCATTTGACTATTAAATACATATTCCCCCATGGTTAGCTTGATATTATGGCATTTTCCAGAGCAATTTATAGTTCCTCCATTTGCAACCATCACTTGACATTCTGGTGCTGGGTATAGGAAACAATTCAATTCCTTGGCTACCTTACAATGAATAAAATTATGGGCACTACCCGAATCAATCAACACTATTACCTTTTTCTTCTTGATATGTCCTTCTATCTTGAGAGTTTGAGGAGTGGTAATTCCTGCCAATGCATTACATGATATGGTCAGACTCATTTCTTCCTCTTATAGGGTTGGTTCCTGGTGTATATCCTCTTCTTGTTCATTTTCTTCTTCCTCTTCACAATCTATGTAAAATAATTTCTTCTCAGCACACTTATGACCTTTAGTGTATTTGCTATCCCAACTGTAGCAAAGCCCTTTTGCTCTTTTTTCTTCCAATTGTTGTGGTGTCAACCTTGTAGGTTGTGGAAATCTAGGAGTAGCAACACTTCCCTCTTTATAGTAGTGAGTGGTAGGCTTCCTTGTCGCCATAATTTTACATTCAATTTTTCTTGCCAACCTGAATGCCTTATCCAATGAATCAAGTTCCAAAACGTGAACTTCATGTTGGATGTTATCCTTTGAAGTACCTATGAAGAGATCAATATTGTGTTCCTCTAGAATATCAGTTACTCTTATATTCAATTTTTGGAAGTCCTCAATGTGCTCTCCCATTAAACCCTTTTGTTTGAGATTGATCAATTGGCTAAAGAAGGTGTTGATATTTGTATCCTCATAATGTGCTATCATTTCCTCCATAAAAATTGACCAAGTGACAATTTTTTTACGAGAGAAAAGCCATCGATACCATACAAATGTATTTTTTTCTTAATGTAAAGTTGCAATGCGTACCTTTTGTGTGTTTTGCACATTATGGAGATCAAAATATTGCTCCATCCGTAGTATCCATGTTACAGGATCCTTTCCATCAAACTGCCTCATATCCATTTTTGGAATATGGTGGTTCTTTCTGCCAACATTAGATTTTAGGAAATCACGATTAACATTTATTTTGTTCTCGTCATGAGTTTCCTCTGCTATATTTTCACCATTAGGAATCATTTCTTGTATCAACTTTGTCAAACCTTCCATGTTTGCTTTTAGATCATTCTTCATGTTTTCCAGTTTCTCATCGATCTTAGCTTCCATGTCATCCATCTTATATTCCATGCCATCCATCTTAGATTCCATGCCAGCTTCCATGCCATCTATCTTAGATTCCATGTCATTCTTCAAACCATCCATCTTAGATTCCACGCCTTTATTCAAACCATCGATCTTAGTTTCCACACCTTTCTTCGAAACTTCCATGTCATTTTTTGTTGCTCTTTGTGAGAGTGAAATTTGTTGCACTTGCTCTTGTAATTTTGATATGTCATGTTGCCATTCTTCATCTTCATGAATCACAGTAGAGCTTTCTAAAGGCTTAATGGGTCTTGAATAATTTTTAGGGGCCATTTTAGAATCCAATACTGATATCTATCTTACAATATGCCCTTGGAATCAATTCAACTTGATTCTTAAAACAAGACTTATGCAATTCGGAAAAAAAAAACAATACACACCTTTTACTTGCTTTTGAGGAGCTCAATATTGACATTCAGTTATCTCTATAATTGCATATCCTCAATATCTAAAATTTAGCCCTGTAGTAGCCCTCTGAAGCTTCTTTAAAATTCCATAGGTCTGATCTCATTTGGATTCTTCAAGGAAAATTTATGTCCAATCTCCAACAATGACCCAATTTTGGACTGGTTTAGTAGAGAAAACTTGTACGACTCGCCACGTGTCATTGTTTCCTCCTTTGGCTATGAAACTGATAGAACAAAAACTAAATTCCATGTACTTGCGGCCACTTTTTACAACATTCTAATCTGATGCTCAGAGAGAGATCTATGAAGATTTTCCCATGATCACCTCTTTGAGATGAAATTCAGAAGCCTCAAAAAGCCCTAACTTCTAGAGATCATATCTGTGAAAATATTGCAAACCAATATCTTAAATTATGTGAAAATGTTCCTCGGTATTTTAGCTTCTCACTCTAAAAATTTCAGCTTCTGAACCTTCGTAGAAAAAAAGTTATTACGCAAATACGACGATGAATTGTTTAGGTTAAATTCAGGAGCTTGCGAATGACCTAACTTGCACAGATCATATCTCCTAAAATATTATGAACCAAGCTCTGAAATTTTGTGAAGATGTTCCTCAGTATTTTTTCTTCACACTCTAAAAATTTCAGATTCTTAACCTTCTTAGAACAAAAGTTATAGCACAAATGCCACGATGACCTGTTTTGAGTAGCGAAACCCTAGAATCTCAAAGATCTGACACCAAATGTTGTGAATCCAGCTCCAAAAAGAGAAGAAAAGAGATATCAAGGCCTTAGAAATAATCCACTTCAAGGGGGAAACCTCCAATACATTACATGAATGAACAATTCTTGGATGATTCAAATTACAAAACCTCCTTTCTATATATAGGAGTCCATGGGGCCAGAATGTAATCCTAGTGGGGCCGAAATGTAATCCTAGCCAACCTAACAGTAATAATTTAAGGGCACAATAATAAAAATATGGGGGTTACAAGGGTACAATAATAACAATAAGCGGTTTACACTAACAACAATAAGGGACTATACTAGTAATATAGGGACCTAACAGAACGACATGTGTACTGCAAAGTGGATTTTCCTCTTGGGAAGGCATGTATAAGTTGTTTGAGGATGAGAAACCCCATAGGGTTCAAAGGAACGTTACTTTTGATGCTTTTGATTCCTCAGATTCAGCTACTGCAAAACAAGTGGCCGATTATTTTCTGCATCAAATTGTTGTGCACCCTAAAAACCTACCATATATTGATATGGTAAGATGGATAATTGACAACCTTAACATTGGGGACATGACTTTATTAAGCAGGATAGGAGCGATGATAGGTTCCTTTAAAGCCAAATACTTGAAGTTGATGTACCACATCCCATACCCAGAGAAGTTCTACGACAATTAATTTTTTGTGCAATTCATGAGAGAGAATGAGTTGAAGTAAAATCGAATCAAGCAATCAAGAAGTAACCCAAATAAACCCAAAAATGATGACAAGGGTATGTATTCTACTGAATCCCTTGCTAGTCCCTACTTTTATGTTGCTTCAATGATGTCTAGGCTCTTTGGTCAGCCTAACACTACCAAATTTTAATTTGAATGGGTTCCCCTAATGGAAGTAGTCGCATAGTCTTATATTATGGATTGGGGAAACATTTTGTCCAAAAATATTGCTACTAAAATTTTGGAACATAAGAAAAATCATTCTATTTCCTCCAAAACATTTCCCCTATTTTATATGAGTGATTATATCATAGAATTTGTATGTTTCACTTCAGATTTTCCAGCCATGGGTTGGAAATGGACTACCCAGGACCCTCTCCCCATTCATGTATATCATAGCATGTTATGGGAGTCAAAATTTGAAAACCAATTTTATAAAATATGCCATGGAGTTATACTCCATTTGTTTGAAGCCATCTTCAGTGAGAAAGCCCCCAGGTTGTCAAAATAAGCTCAAGTGGATTTCTCCTCCATTGGAAAATGGTTTGGAGAAGAAATTTTTACCTATGTCAGAGTGTTTTGGAGTCTGGATCAGTCACATGTTTTACCATTGTATGTTCTTGATAAGCTTCTCACAAGAGAAGTAGCTTATCAAACTGTTGGTAAAAAGTTAACCAGGTTTCTTAAGGAAGTTAAGAAAGCATCATGGCCCTCCTTTCCAAATAATTGTGGTGTTTACGCCTTGGAAAATTATAAGCATGTAGTTTTAGAGGTCAGGCAAATTGAATGTTTGAAATTGTTCACAATTTGAAACAGACAATACAACCTAAATAAAGATTCCAATGATTTTACCACCCAGGATAAAATTAGACCTTTTGTACTTGAAGATGATGTGTTCAATGACTTATTTGAGTCAGTTGATAATTACTCTGTAGTTCATAATTTAGCAACCCCGTGCATCCATCCACAACAAGTGCCAAAGTTTAAATAGTACAGGAACAAGATATTAGAAGGAATTTCATTGAAAATGTTGGAAGTCTCCTAACCCTTAACATAGAAGGAAAATGAAAAATAACCACCACATAAGGAAACTGAAGTCATTTGTAAAACTGAAGAATATAAATTTTTTGAAGTTAAAAACATGGAGTTATATTTCCTGAGTAATTTGAATGATGTTTGGAATGAGTTTAACCAAAAAATACAAGGAGACCAAGAAGTGATGGTTACTAGTCATCAACAGATTGTACAAACACCTCAAAGTAAAAGTCAGGACCCATTCATTGTTGGGCCCTTTGAAACATTATTTAGCATTGAGCAAGTGGAATTCATCCCAACCTTCCCCACTATAGAAATCGCTCTCAAAATTGAAGAAATACACCCTATGGATATATTCTATAGTCCTAAACATAAATCAGTTATGAGCAGACAAAGGAAAATAAGGAGAACAAAGAAATATCAACTCCTTGTCCCAAGAGATGTTTCAATGGAAGTTGTATGGAAAGATTCACAAGTAGATCCTTCACATGATCTAACTCGTCTTACCTATTTCGTAGGAGCTTATGTATCCGCAACTATAGATAAAGCTTTTGAGGTTCAACAATTTATGAAAGAATCATCCAATTAGAACATGAGCTACAAGCATAGAATCAAAAAGTCAACCAACACTACAGGTACAAATAACGTAGCTCAAAGAGAGCATTGATCAGTTGAACATTTAGCACCAAAATGAAATCATTTCAAAGGACACTCAAATTCAGCAATCAGAGCTTTATGTAGATCAATTGAAATATAAACTAAAGATAGATGAATTTAGAAAAGGGGCATTGGAACTAAATACCCTACTAACACAACAACAAGTTATTTTTTGTCAAATTTTATCAAATATCCTTGAATTTTATGAGGAAAATGATTCATTGATGAATCGAATATCACACCAAAGGATCATTTTCGACAAGATTGATGATAAAGTTTCACACTATGTCACCTGGCAGGATACTGCTAATAGCCGAAAGGCCAACCTGCCCAAGATAGAGGACTATAAAAATGATTTTTTTTTTACTGATTGGGACATACAATTGAAACATGTTGAAAGAGCCATTTACAGAGAAAAATATGTGGCTTATAACATTGTTGAAAATGTCAGTCAAAATCTCATCATTGCCAATTTATTGATAGATGTCCTCCTGTTTTGCTTCCTATTGTGAAAGACTTGATAAGTTAATCGAAAGAAGTTTCAAAGGTCAAAGAGGAAAACACTAGAAAGTTGGAAAAATTGGATTGGGATAAGTATTGGAGATACTTGGTAAAGCCACATAGCCAATGGCTTATGTTGCATTGTCTTACAGATACTTCCTCCTAGATGTTGCTTCCATTTTCAGATGCAATTTTCACAGGACACTTGTGTATCAAGCCAGGCCAACCTCCTGAAATTAAGAATATGTTGAGTATCCTTCAGCTAAAGGAACGAATGGTTGATGAGACAACATGACAACCATTAAGCAAGTCACCCCTTTAAATTTGGTTTCTGTTTAATTTTCACTTATTTTAAGGAGAGTTGTTTAAACCTTCCCAAATTTTGTTGTAATTACTATTTTAAGACTTTCTGTTTTATTATATAAACCCCTTCATGTATTTGAAGAAGGAGTCCTAAAATTTTGAAAGGAAGACTTTACAGAAGTCACACTTTTGTACTCTTAAAGTTTTCTTAATAGAAAGGGTTGGACCAAATATTGTTTTTCAAATGAGTAGAGTTAGCGTATACATGGTATTTTTATCCTAATGTTATATTTATTTTCCAAATGAGAAATGGTTAATTTTTCTTATGATGTTTTTTTTTTGTATCTATTTGAAAACAATCAGGCAATAACTCACTTCTGAAAATGTTAGATTATTATCTTTCCGTACATATTCAATAGAGGAAGTAAGCAATTGTGATATAGCCTTATCCAATTTTTTTAATTAACTATTTAATTAAGTCAATTATTTCAAATCGTTTTGATATCTCTAAGTGTTTGTATAATATTTATTTGCATTCGCTGAAAGATCGTGTTTATAAATTGCATAGACAATACAATTAATCTCGGGATACATATAGATAGATATATTATTTACTTTAAGCTTTCTATTACTCCCATATACCAAGTTAAAGATAGTTATTATCTTATCCATTCATTTAATTATATTTCACTAGGAAACTGGTCCAATAGATCGAGTCAGAGCCACCATACCAAACGTAAAAGGGACATTTTTTAAGTCCCCGATCGAGCGATTTTCCTGATGTTGTTGCACCGATTTTCAAGGCCTCAACAGATTCCTAGGCCCACTAAGGCACACATTACCCGAATTACCGCAACCCACACTTTGACTTAGGGGTTATTAGACAAGTATCTTTACTGCAATCCATATTCTAGTTCAGGGATCACTAGGCCATGTGTTTAATCATTTAGAGATGAATTCAATCAATTTTGAATCCATCCGTCAATATAGCTCAACCAGAACGTAAGAAACCCATCACAAAATGGATATCCAGAAATAGAAAATATAGGTTGAAAAACATTGTCACTCCTAGCAAAGCCCATGCCAATGACAAGAACAGAACCAAGAACACACATGCATAGCCATACATGCAAACTCTTAGCAAGGAAATCACACAGTAAAATCGATACCTGCAAGTAAACATGTTGTATATTATTCATCTTGCTCCTCCTTGCTTAATTATTGCTTCCTATTTGCATTCTTTTCCGTTCTTGATCCAATGCTGAAGTAATCCAAGATAAATCTAAGTGTCCATGACTATGAGAGACATAGAATAGAGAGAAAGGTCCAAAACTAAACTTGATAAGAAGGTACCAACTGATCCTCAAAAGCATTTTTATTAATGAGGTCTCTATTTTCTTCAAATTTTAATTATTTTCCTTCATTTTTCTCCTCGCATGAAACATGTGGCCTTTTACCTTCCTTTTCTCCTAATTTCCATTATTTTGATAAATAAAATGCTAATTAATGTCATTTTTCCTTATCAAATCCTTTGCAAATTTCCTTAGCCATAATAAACCAAATGAGCACCCACACTAGAATGTTTTTTTCCCAACATTTAGCTCGGAATAAGTATCCCGTAACTGTGGTTATTATTTTTCCTTTATTAACTTTTATTACATGGAATTTTAACTAGGCCTATTACAGAACCCTCCCCCTTGGGGGAACACCGTCCTCAATGTTCAATGACACCTATAACCAAAAATACTACTGAAAACAGAACATACTACGCATAGAGCTTTATAACTTAGCTCGTTGTAATATTTACAATTATCAACCTGCTCAGAAGCAAACCAACATGAGAACATAATAATATGACACCCATACCACTTATTAGATCTTTATAGCACAACTCATGCCAGTATTTACATCCATATACCTGTGTACATATACCAAAACAGCATACCAAATAAAATATCAAAACATGTAACAAGGAAATTTTCTCAACCAAAAAATAGAGAAGGATATATAGATTGCATATGATCTCTCATATCCCATGTAGCTTCATCGGGCCCAAAGTTTTTCCACTACAATTTAGCCTGCTCAATTTCTCAGTTTTCGAGAATGAGCATATTTCTCTACAAAATACATTGTGCTTCAGACTGGAATTCTCCTTCGAGATCCACCTACAATACAGACTATTAAATCACATCATCAACATGTTTTACATACTTATTAAACAATGACACATGGAAAAAATCATGTATTTTCATTGTCGAAGGATGTGTAAGCCAATAGGCTACTAGTTGAATCCTTTCAAGAATCTTAGAAGGTATAAAAAAACGAGGTGCCAACTTGGCACATGATCCAATCCTCAAGGATCTCTTCCTCGTATTGACGTGCAAGTACACCTATTCCCCAACCTGAAACTCCTTAAAAAACCTATTCCAATCTGCATAGATTTTCTTTTTGTCCTTCACTTCCTTTAGATTCGTTTTGGTTACCTACATTTCTTGTTCCATTTATTATAACATGTCCAATCCAATCAATACCTTGTTCACTGGATTAACCCAACTGATGGGAGTATTGCAATTCCTTCCATACAATGCCTTAAACTCATCCTCAGCGAATCTTGGTAACCATTTTCGTAAGAAAACTCCACCAATGGAAGGTAATCCTCCCACATCCTTTATTGATGCGTCACATACATCATCAACATGTCCTCCAATATCTTTTTGACCCTCTCTCTCTGTCCATCTTCTTGTATATGATAAGTTGTACTAAAGGAAAAATCTGTACCTAAACCTGTAAACATCTCCTTCCAAAACATCGAAGTGAGCTTAGAATCCCTATCTGACACAATATTTTTAGAACACCATTAAATATTACCACATCTATGATGATGAAATATGGTACATCACTAGTTTAATAATTAGTCTTTACTCGAATGAAGTTTGCTACCTTTTTCAACCTATCTACCATAACCATGATGGAATCATGTTGTCTAGATGTCCTCTACAATCATATAATGAAATTCATGGAAATAGCCTCCCACTTCCACTCTAGAATAGGAATCAGTTGTAGAAATCCACCTGGATGTTCACACTCTACCTCTACCTACTGATCGTCCAAACATCTAGCCACACAATTTTCCACATCCTTCTTCATATTCAGCCAAAAATCAAACTTCTTTACTGTTTTCAATGTCTTGGTATATGGGGTGACCTGAATATGGTTTCTCATGAAACTCTCTCAAGATATTCTCCTTGAACTCACTACTATCTGACACATATATCTTGTCCCTAAATTTGATCAATTCATTTATTGAGAGATTATTTTCCACATCCTGTGCACGTGTACCTACACCTGTACATGTACCTGTGCCACTACTTGTACCTATACCTATATCTTTACCACTACTTGTACATGTACATGTGCTTTGTTGTAACCTATGCCTAAGCTCCATGTACCTGTTATCCTACTCAATTTCCTGTAAGATCTAATCATGTAATTCTATCACATAAGAACTCATAACTGTTATATGATTTACTTGTATCTTGCTACTAAGAAAATCTATGAGCCTATTCTCTTTACCCTTGATGTACTTGATCTCAAAGTAAAACTCAATAATCGTGTCCAACCATCTAGCTTGCGTGGCATTCAGATTTCGTTGGTCAAAAAAGTATCTCAACCCACTATGATCACTCATCAATAAAAACCTCTTTCCAAGAATATAGTGCCTCCACATATTCAATGCATGGATAATTTTTGCTAACTTAATCTCATGTGTCAGATAATTCTACTTGTGCTCATTGAGTTTCTATGATTCATAACATACTACATGTCCCTACTAGATAAGGACTCCACCAAGTCCTCTCTTGTAAGAATATGTAAACACTAAAAACTCTTTATCTAGATATGTAATCTTTAAAACTGGAGCATTCATCAACAATTGCTTCAACTATTCAAAACTTGTTACATATTCCTTTTTCCATTCAAATTTCTTACCTTTCCTCTCGAGTGATGTAATAGGATATGTAATGTGAGAGAATTTCCTAATGAAACTCCTACAATAACCTGATACTCCCATGAATTCTGTTACCTCATCCACATTTCTAGGAGTTTCCCACTCCATGATAGGTCATACTGTTTCTAGATCTACTTCTATGCCTTCCTTGGAGACCACAAGCCCCAAGTAACGTACCTCTTTCTGAAATAAACTGCATTTGTTGACCTTAGCATACAATTGATGCCCTCTTAGCAATCTCAACACTATTGTTAAATGTTTGGCATGTTCTTCTTCATTCTTAGAATATATCAAGATGTCATAATGAATACAATAACAAACTTGTCCAGATAAGGATGAAAAACACTATTCATCAAGCACATAAAGGTAGTTGAAGCATTAGTCAAACCAAATGAAACTAAAAATAACTCATAATACCCATACCTGGTCGAGAAAGTTGTCTTGTAAATATCCTCTTGATGCGAACCTAATGGTATCATGATCTTAGATCGATATTTGAGAACATTGTTGCTCCCATCAACTGATCAAATAAGTCATCAATCCTCGGCAACAGATATTGGTTCTTGATAGTCACCTTGTTTAACTTCATTTAATTGATGCATAACCTGAGAGTACTATCCTTATTCTTGAAAAACAATACTGGTACACCCCACAGTGATACACTTGGCATAATGTATCCCTTGTCAATAATTTCCTTCAACTGCCACTCTAGTTCTACTAACTCTAGAGTGCTCATTCTGTACAATGTCGTTGATGACGATGATGCCCTTGGTACCAACTCAATAAAAAATTATACTTCCGTATGAGCTAGAAAATTTGAAGTATCTATTGGAGACACATCCTGAAACTATTGTAAAACCGGGCAGCTTCTCAATATATCTACATCCTCATCCTCCTTACCTTTATTGATAGAAATTTTCACTGTAATTAACACACACCCTTTTCTACATTTGTGATTTTCCTACATAGTTGTCACCATCATAGCTGATGTTGCTTTCTTCTTGCCCTGCAAGATTCTATGTTCTCCATTACCATCCAAGCATTCAATGGAATTTTCATAACGATCAAATTTTTTCCTATGAAGATACAACCAATCCATACCCAACAACATACTATACGATGCCAATGGAAATACATCCAAATGTGTTGATGTAGGAATACCATTCAACTCAAATGGATAATCTATTTCCCAATGATGAAATCTCTTCTTCGTACCTGTAGCCAACTACAGTAACCAAGAGTATGCATGCAGTTATTTAGTCAAACCACATGTATCCACCAAGTTAGGGTTAGCATAACTATAATTGGCACAAGGCTCAGTCAAAATAGAAACAACTTTAGCACAAATCTTATCGTTCATATCAATGATAGATGCCCGATGATCTACTTGTCTGTTTTCCAATACTACATAAATTCGAAGAATTCTTTGTCAAACATCTCCCACTTCTTGTTCCTCCTGAGCACTGAGCATTGTAAATCTGTGGTCTACCACCCTTATTCTATGGAAAATATCTCCTACGATGATACTTAACACAAGTCCAACATTGTAAATTCTTTGGCAACCTACACCCTTGTTCTTCTCTTCATACCGAAATTCTTGTCAATTGTTATATGCATTGAGCTTCTTATGTGGCGATGCATTCTCTTTCTCTTATGTGTTTTGAGGCCTTATTATTTTTTGTTGAAATTTACCTTTACCTTTATGTTTACCTTTCCATCCTTGTTGAGATTCATTATTACACTTTGAATGCTCATAAAAGTGCTTCAATTTCCCAATAACTTCTCAAGTGATTTAGGCTCACCATACTCAATCTGATATCTAAAAGCTAATGGAAATCCACTGACAAATCTATGAACTTTAGCTTTGTCATCTTTAAGATATGATACATACCACAATAACTCCATGAACTTGGCCGTTTATTCCTCATATGTCATTGATCCCATCTTAAGCTTATATAATTAGTTGGCTTTAATATCGTAGTACCTTTCTGGCAAGTATTTATTCCTAAAGAGTCTCTTAAATTTATGCCAACTCAAGTCTTATGTCCTGATGTCTCTCACGCATTTTACATATTCCCACCAAATGTATGCTTTCCCTTTGAGGTTGAAGCTATCTATCCTAGCTTAAATTTTATTTGTGTACTCATGTAACTCAAAGAACTTCTTCATCCCAAGTAACCACGCCTACAAGTCCAACATTGTAAATTCTTTGGCAACCTACACCCTTGTTCTTCTCCTCATACTGAAATTCATGTTAATTGTCATATGCATTAAGCTTCTTATGTGGCAATGCATTCTCTTTCTCTTA
The DNA here is from genome assembly GCA_034641835.2 of Pinus albicaulis. Classification (NCBI taxonomy): domain Eukaryota; kingdom Viridiplantae; phylum Streptophyta; class Pinopsida; order Pinales; family Pinaceae; genus Pinus; species Pinus albicaulis. The sequence continues at coordinate 51,949,851 of CM076576.1, read as the reverse complement.
TGTGTTTTGAGGCCTTATTATTTTTTGTTGCAATTTACCTTTACCTTTATCTTTCCCTTTCCATCCTTGTTGAGATTCATTATTACAATTTGAATACTCATAATAGTGCTTCAATTTCCAAATAACTTCTCAAGTGATTGAGGCTCACCATACTCAATCTGATATCTAAAATCTAAAGTAAATCCACTAACAAATCTATGAACTTTAGCGTTGTCATTTTTAAGATATGATACATACCACAATAACTCCATGAACTTGGACGTATATTCCTCATATTTCATTGATCCCATCTTAATCTTATATAATTATTTGGCTTTACTATCGTAGTACCTTTCTGGAAAGTATATATTCCTGAAGAGTCTCTTAAATTTATGCCAACTCGAGTCTTACATCCTGATGTCTCTGACCTATTTTACATCTTCCCACCATATGTATGCTTTCCCTTTGAGGTTGAAGTTATCTATCCTAGCTTAAATTTTATTTGTATACTAATGTAACTCAAAGAACATCTTCATCCCAAGTAACCACGCCTTTGCATCCTCTAGATTCTTTAGATCTCCAACAAAAGTGTTGGGCCTTGAAATTGTCATTTACTTCCATTACATTTTCACTTATATTTCCATATTATCACCTTCACTCCACCTCCATTTCATTACATTTACCTTACCATTACCATTATTGGATTACATTTATGTTTTTCCAAAATTTATTAATTGCTAGTACTTTTAAGTGAATTTGTGGTTAAAATTTAGAAAATAATATGCACATACTTATACCTAACAAGTGAAATGAGTTTGTTTCCATGTGTAGGTCAAAAATAAGCTTCCAAAAGACTCTTATGTGGCCTCCTAAGGCCAAATCCGAATTTGGATGGAGAAGATCACGGGATCATAAGAATATGTGTCTCATTTCCTATTTGTATTGTAACTCTAAGAAGACACGTGACTTATCACTTCCTATTTGGATTGTAACTCTAGAGATATAGGGAGAGATTCATGGACTCTCATTAATGAGATATCTTATATTTTCTATAAATAGGGGAAGCTTTCTCCTATCAAATCATGTGTAAAATTGGAGTTATGCTCAAGCTTTGAATACATAATTAGATTGTGGCACCTTACTCATGAATTTTTCCTCATTTTGACTTGGTTTTTCTTACATATGGAGCATCTCGATTTACCATCTCTCATACTTTTAGATCAACTACCTAAAATGTGTGAGATTTACTTGATTTTATAGATGAAAGTTTATTTGTTTTCTTATTATTAGTTTTAGAATTATTGTATACTCTTTTCTTTTCTAAAAACATTTCAATAGGATAAATTTATCCATTTTCCAATTGGATTATGTTTGAGGCAATAGAGCTCACAATTATTTAGTTTCCTTTCATGTTATGTTATTTAATTTCTTAGATCAAACTATCAATTCATTGTATAATTGAATGTTCCTAAAAAAATCAGACTGAGAAGGTGTTCCAAATTGGGTGATTGAATGTTCAAACTATACAATCATTGAGCTTTTCTTTTACATTATTTTACATTGTTTTCTAGATTTAGATCTTCATTCAATTGTATAATTGGGTGTTCTTGAAGATCATTTCAAGAAGCTGATTTTATCATATTTCAAAATGCTCAAATATCCAACCTATGCAATTATTGAGTTTTTCTTTTGCATGCTTTAATTGCTTTCCTAGATTTAAAGACTAAAGTATAATTGGTTGCTTCTACATCATCTCAAGAGGGTGATACCATTGGATGCTAGAGCGATTGAATGTAACTTAGTTGTTTTCCTTTACATGCTTTGAAATTCTTTCTTAGATTAAAATTTCAATTCCTACAAGTGTGATTCTGCGTGCTATAATTTCTTTTGAATTTGTTTTCTTTATTTTCGTTACTTGATTTCAAAGGTTAGTTGAATTTCATTTTCATATTTTTATTTCATAAATTAGATGAATTGGTTTTCGTTATTTTGTAGATATATTGATATAAACTGAAAGACAATTTCTAGCACATACAGTGCACACATGCTCCACAAGCTTACGAAACACCAAGGTTGAAAAATTAAATGACATGCAATTATTTTGCCCCAACATTTTGGTGTCATTGCCGAGGAAGTGGGCATAGCAACTATCTTTCAGCATAGAGTGTATTTTTTTTTTTTTTTTTTTTACTAACCATTTATGGAAAAAGGTTCTATAATGCAGCCTAGAGACTACATTGAGGAATGGTATCAAAAAGTGATTGTGCCACAACATTCATCAATTCTTCAAGAGATCCTTGCCGCAAATCGAAAGGTCAAATCTATTTCACATATCCTTACAAACAATCAGGTACATTTTTCAAGTTTAGATATTAGTATTTCAAATATTCTAATCCGTAAATGGTTTCATTACAAGCATTCATATACTTAAAAATAAAATAAAAATAGTTCTTAGACAGATAGGAAGAATAAAAATAAAACCAAGCTTGGCTAGAATTTTAGAATTTATAATTTTTTTTTTCGAAAAAAAATATAATAATCTACGTTGATTAATTCAGTTTGAATAAATTTCAGTGGACAGTAAGAATCATTTCGTTTTTTTATCACCATTAGAAATAAAATGGGTGTGTGAAAATATGAATTTATTTGACGACGCTGACTAGTATGCTCTCTTCCCGTGCCTCATTGCGACCTGGAAGATCAAAAAATCAGATCAGTCAATTTAAAAAATAAAATTCAAAAATCGTTAAAAATTTTGCTGGAAATTGAACTACAATTCTACTAAAAATCGTTGTTTGAGTCATGATCTTTGTTCTGACCGGTTCTACAAATTTTAATATTTTTCACCTTCTCAATATTTTTCTGATTTTTTGAATTGCATGTGCACAATTTTTTTTTTAAATATATGTATATATAAATTTTTTAAATTAGAAAAAAAAAAAAAAAAAAAAAAACAAACATTATTTATATGAAAACAAATAAAAAAATAAAAAAAAAACAAATTCAAAACAATGAATGGCCCATGGAAAGGAGGCCCACGCATATGTGTGAGGCCAACCTTTGGCTTAGACTTACGCATATCTGCAGGCCTCCAATCCATGCAAAGACCCATGCACTGCAATAAAAAAAAGGAACCTTCTCTTTTGCTTATTTTGTCTTCCTCATGCAGTAGTTATTAGAAATTGATTTTAAAAGTTGTAGAGAGAGACAATGAAGGTGTATCGGATGAAGAAAATACTGATGAAGAGAAGATTGCAAATTGTTGATGAATAGAAGATTCTAGATTCAATTGCAGAGACAGACAATGAAATTTTATCAGATGAAGAAACTGTTGATGAAGAGAAGATTGCACAGTGTTGATGAAGAGAAGATTGTAGATTCCATTGCAGGTAATTGGAATGAGGGTGATCAATCTGAAATTATTTATGAGAGACAAGCCATTACACATAAAAACCTGCAAATAAAAAAAAATCAGACCACAACAATTTCTGTTTGTTGCAAAAGTAATTGTCAGAAAACAAAATTTCCAGAAATGCGTAACTGTTAAAAACACTCGATTTGAAACACATTTTCTGATCAAACCAAGGCTAATTAGGAAAACCTAAAACATGCGTTTTTTCGAGAACAAGGGAAATTAGTTAAATCTTTAGCGATTTTCTAGATTTCACATCCATTTGGGAGAAATTCAGGGTTCTTTGGAGCTCCGTTTTGCAGATTGTGTGAGGGAAAAATGATTTGTTTTGAACTGTTTAAACATGGCAAGTTGAAAGCAGAAGAATCCAAGTTAATAACAAACTCTTCTCCACATGGAATTTGGTCTAAGAGTCCAATTTTATTTAATAAATTTGATTTTAGACACATATGTGTTTCATTCCCTATGTGTCTCATCATAAAAAATAATAATAATAATAATAAAAAATATAAAAATATAAAAATAAAATAAAATAAACAATATATATATATATATATATATATATAATAAATTAAAAAATAAGAAATTAAAAAAAATTTCATATACAATGGATTTATTGAAGCAATTTATAAGGCAAAAAATACTTGCAAAATTTGATTGAAATAATTTTTCGTGCAAGTACATTTTTTTTACCACTTCAAATATTTTTAACAAAATTATTTTGCAACACAGATGATGATTCAATTTGACAGTGACTTGAAAAACAATTGGAAAAATATTTAGATGATTTCATTATAATATTTTTGTTGTGAAGCTTTAACTTGCGGGACACAACGAATCTTTGTGATGCCAGTAATATTACTGAGCACATTGCATGAAATCATCCGACAACAGGGAGCTGATTTATTTTTCAAGGTTATTTAAAAAAAAAAAGGATTTTTATCGATATCATCAATTGAAATTAATATAACACTTTTGATTTTCCTTAATCTGTTTTATTTTGGCATTCAAATTTTGCGTCAGGAAGGAATTGGCCATTTATTTTTAACACACTTATGTTATTTATGCCAAGTTTTGGCATGTTTGGGACAATCTAATGATCATTGAAGGAAACCAATTGTGTGCACAATTAGTCTTCAAATGAAAATTTTCATGAGAAACATAAGAACAAGTCCATATCCATATCCATCAAGACCATTACCTTTCCTCCCTTTTGAATGATAAATCCAACGAAGCAATTCAAAACAAGCCACGGTTATTTTCCAAGCAAGAGTCAGTTCATTTTTTTCACATACACTTTCCATTACTTTTTGTCTACTCCTAACCTACAAATAAAAGCAAGAAGCTCACTTAGATGCTTATTTCCCATTTCCATTTTCCATTTTCATCTTCCATTTCCATTTTCCTTCTCCTATCCTTTTCATTTCACAAATAAACCTTTCTTCAATGCAAAATATTGAGTCCATAGTCCTTTGAGTGTAAAATCCTTACAAAAACACCTTGAGGCTTGCATGCCTTAATGGCAAGTCTTCTTGCTAACGAACAAAGGGAATACATTAATGTCCCTTGTTCATCAGATCTTCTAGGTAATCGACAACAACAAAATTATTCGTACCTAGTAAGATGTGTTTGGGCATCTTCACTCTCATTGTCATCAATGGTGAGAGTTCTCTTGTTGACTAGTGGCATCCATTAATGGCCACTAAGTCAATAATTTCATACTATGTTCGACATCAGAACATCCATTCACATGGCAGGAATTATTCCAACGAGTTTTGAAGACATGAAGACTGTCATTTTCATCATTTTGAAGCAAATTAAAAAGGTATGCAGCTACAACAAATCAACACCATTCTATAGCTGCAGAATCAGATGGAAGCTCCAGAATCATATGACAGCAAAAAAATCAGATGATAGTTGCAGAATCAGAGGGAAACAACAGAATCATATGGCAACTACAGAATCATATGGCAGCTACAGAATGAGAGGAAATTTGCAGAATCAACATCATTTCGCAGCAAATTCAACAATTTTAGTAGAAGAAATAAAAATTCATCTTGACTCGTTTATCCATAACTTGTACAACCACATGAAGAAGATTATGATCAGAATTTTGTAGCCACCACACATGTAGCTCATCCATTTTCAAAGGGTAAGTTAAGGTATGTCATTTTCTAAATTTTTACCATATAATTCCTTGAAAAGAAAGAATGATCATTTTTGGAAAAAAAAAACACTTATTTTCCTCATTTCATAAAATTTCCAATACCATCAGTTCGGGGGGTGGGGGGGAGACATTCATATTCACATTTTTCCACATTCATATCACATTCAAAAGCCCACATACTCTCAAATGATATTAACTATTACATTATTATTATGAGCATACAATGGCTTTTCAAAAGTACTTAAAAGATAATTGGATGCAAACTCAATCATGGTTGTCACACAAGAACTAACCATGATGCAATCCAATAAAGATATACATTGCAACAATAATCAAATTATCATTATGCAAAGTTCAAAGATTAAAATTGAATGCAACAACAAAATATGGTTGAAACACAAGAACCAACCATGTTGCAATTCAACTAAAAGACTTTGTAAAAGTATGAAGTTATCAAATGATATCATGCAAAGTTAAGCCAAAACTCAAAGTATAAAAAATAATTAATGTAATAGATTGCATAAGGACATGCAATAGCTTCAGTTGAGGTGTATGTTGGGCCTTGAAATTTTCATTTACTTCCATCACATTTTCACTTATATTTCCATATTATCACCTTCACTCCACCTCCATTTCATTACATTTACGTTACCATTACCACTATTAGGTTACATTTATGCTTTTCCAAACTTTATTAATTCCTAGTATTTTTAAGTGAATTTGTGGTTAAAAATTAGAAAATAATATGCACATACTTATACCGAACAAGTGGAATGAGTGTGTTGCCATGTGTAGGTCAAAAAGAAGCTTCCATAATAGTCTTATGTTGCCTGCTAAGCCCAAATTCGAATTTTTATGGAGAAGATCATGGGATCATAAAGATATGTGTCTCATTTCCTATTTGTATTGTAACTCTAAGAAGACATGTGCCTTACCACTTCCTATTTGGATTGTAATTCTAGAGATATAGGGAGATATTCATGGACTCTCATTAATGAGATAGCTTCTCATCTTTTGTATAAATAGGGGAAGTTTTCTCCTATAAAATTATGTGTAAAATTGGAGTTATGCTCAAACTTTGAATACATAATTAGATTGTGGCACCTTACTCATGAATGTTTCTTCATTTTGACTTAGTTTTTCTTAAATATGGAGCATCTAGATTTACCATCTCTCATACTTTTAGATCAGCTACCTAAAATGTATGAGATTTAATTTCTTTTATAGATTAAATTCTATTTTCTTTCTTAGTATTAGTTTTAGAATTATTATGTAATATTTGATTTTCTAAAAACATTTCAATAGGATAAATTTATCTATTTTCCAATTGGATTAAGTTTGAGGCAATAGAGCTCGCAGTTATTTATTTTCCTTTCATGATCTGTTATTTACTTTCTTAGATCAAACTATCTATTCATTATATGATTGAATGTTCCTAAGAAAAATCAGGCTAACAAGGTGTTCCAAATTGGGTGATTGAATGTTCAACCTATACAATTGAGATTTTCTTTTACATGATTTACATTTTTTTCTATATTTAGATACTCATTCAATTGTATAATTCAGTGTTCTTGAAGATCATTTCAAGAAGGTGATTTTATCATATTTCTAAATGCTCGAATATCTAGCCATGCAATTATTGAGTTTTCCCTTTGCATGCTTTAATTTTTTTCCTAGATTTAAATACTAAAGTATAATTGATTGCTTATACATCATCTCAAGAGGGTAATTCTATTGGTTGTTGGATTGATTGAATGTACCTTAGTTGTTTTCCTTTACCTGCTTTGAAATGCTTTCTTAGATTAAAATTTCAATTCCTGCAAGTGTGATTGCGCACGCTATATTTTCTTTTGAATTTGTTTTCTTTCTTTTCGTTACTTGATTTCATAGGTTAGTTAAATTTCATTTTCATTATTTTATTTCATAGAATAGATGAATTGGTTTTCGTTATTTTGTAGATAGATTGATCTAAACTGAAAGATAAATTCTATCACATATAGTGCACGCATGCTTCACAAGCTTACAAAACCCCCGAGTTGAAAAATTAAATGATAGACAATTATTTTGACCCAACAAAAAGTAAGCAGCTTCGCTTTCTGAAACTCATCCAAAAAAAATCCCCTATCACTCCCCCTGTAAGGGTGATAACGATGATGATCATAGTGAATTCCAGAACTAGAATTACAATGGTACCTGTGTTCATCACTTCCCCTATCTAGAGTATCCAAAATTCTGCCATCTCTAACCGTGTCATCCCTATCCAACACGTGACCACCATGTGACCTATTTCCATATGCCCCATTAGTTCTATGCTCCTCCTCATGGCTGATTAGAAGTGTCCCCTATCGCTGCAATTTTGAAAAAGTATGAAGGATTATTACATTAACTTATTCTTTTTTCTCCTGTGCATGCATGATTCTGTCATTTTCTTCTTTACAACTTCTAATTTATTCCTTCAAACTTCTCAATGTATCTGCTAAGTCAGAAGAGTTCCAAACACCACATTGCTCATCTGATCCATAAGGAGAATCTCGTGAACTATAGTCTACTATCTTACTATTCATATAGATCTCTTTCGTGCAAGGCATACTATGTCATCTAACCAAATCATAAACAAACCAACCTATCTCAGTATAATTTGGGGAGGATATATCATGTGAAAGGTAAAATAGATTAGTGCAATACATGTATAAATATAATCATAACAACATATCGATATCATCCTAACCATAGTCCAATCATTAATTCATGACCCTATCTACCACACCTCATGACCTCATGCATGACAACTACAACCATATCAATGTATACTTAACAACATGTAGACACCAGTCATGCATAAACAATGCATAGCTAATCATACACTCATGAAAACACATTCCACAATGACACCATCAACTTTCACATGGTGACACCACTGCAACCATGACCACCACCATACATATGAAACAAGCACATGGACCATAATATAAGAAATACATATGTAATTGACATAAATGCATGACCAACACACCAACCATCCTCTCTAAGGGGTGAACCATGCTCTTATACCACTCCCAATGTGTAGTTAACGAAGTGGAACTGAAAAACAAACCAAATTGGACTTCCACACATGCTATAAAACCTCCAGGATCCAACCAACATTTTGAGGTGACCAACCCCTAAGGAAACTTAGTTTTTCACTGATCTAAACCCATAGTTTCTCCCTTGACAATCCATGCATGCGATTGTATGCCTCCCGCCGCTCCCATAACAAGGGCAAGCCAAAGGCTGCGGAATTTTTCATCTAGTTTTGTGCTAGTGACCCCTGATTCTGTGCCACTTTTTCAAGGATAAGACTCAGGCCACTGCCCAAACATTCATGAAATCTTCAAAAATGATAAATAAAATTGAGACAAAGGTACTAATGCAAACATATTGTCAATGACTTTGGTGGACCCCTACTTGTCATGACATACATTTCGTCAAGCATGTCACAAATATGCATTCTACAGGTCATAATAACAGATCTGAGCATAGGTGTCTCATACTTATCGAAAAGTCACTAAGAAGCATTGAAGCCTTATCACATTAGTTTCATTATCGTCTATTAGGTCATATATTCATTGTTCACTCATTTGAAAATCAAAACATGATGACATCCATACATTGTTACTGTCATAAAACATACTCATAGCCAACATATAAACAACGAAGATAACAAGGATACAAAAACTATAAATTCCACATATGAACCAATACATTTACACATGAAATACCAAGGAGAATAAAATCTTATTATGGAATGAAAAATGCAACTAGGCTTGGGACTTCCATGTAGCACTCGACCATAGATTGGTTGAACCAAATATTTTTTTCAGTCAATCACCCTCATGCCATATTCCAAGCATAAATGTGGGACTCATAGCCAAAAATTAACCGAGGCTTCCCAAGGCTATGCAACCTCACCCTCATCAATAGAACTAGGCTTTACCACAATCCACACCCAATCACTAGGCCCTAAACAAGCATGGATGCCACCAGATATCTCCACCTACACTGTGAGGAATTTTCCCATCTCCTATTATCTATTATTTACCATACATCTCGCCATACAGTGGTAGAGGATCCCTTGGCCTAATCAAGTCTCCAATCTCAGTATTTATCATATATCTTATCAATCATCGATGGAGGATTCCTAGACTTGATTGAGACTCTACCCTCTATTATTTACCACAATTTCCACCGGATCACTAGTCCTGACTGAGGGAACACACCTCTAGGATTTACCATGTACACCACCATTCACCGGTCGAGGTTTCCTAGGCCCACTGAGTCACACAATACCTAGATTTACCGCAAGCCATAGTGTTTTTCAAGGGTTACTAGGCCAATGGCTTTACCACAATCCGTAGTCGAGCTTCATGGATCACTAGGCCATGTTTTCATTCATTCAGAGACCATCTCACTCAATTTCGAATCCATTTGGAAATAAAACTCAACCATAAAATGAGAACCCCATCACACCACATCTATCTAGAAATGGCAAGGATAGTTTGAAGAACACTATCACACCTGGTAAACCCATGCCAATGCTAGCAAGAGAACCAAGAACATGCATGCATAACAATGCTTGGAAAATATTAGCAAGGAAATCACACATGCAAATCGATACATGCAATTAAATGTGTTGTATCTTCTTTATCCTGCTCTTCCTTGGTTGATATTTGCTTCCTGTTTGACTTCTTTTCCTTTCTTGATCCAATGTAGAAGTACTCCAAGAAACATCTATGTGTCCAACAGTGTGTGTGAGTGAGAGAGAATATAGAGAGAGCTCCAAATAGAATTTGAAAAAATGGAACCAAATGATCCTCAGAAGAATTTTATTAATGAGGCCTATATTTCCTTCAATTTTCCATTATTTGCCTCCTCACATGAAACCTGTGAATTTTCACCATCCTTTTCTCCTAATTCTTATTATTTTCATAATTGAAATGTCAATTAATGCCCCTTTTCCTTTTCAAATCCTTTTCTATTTCCTTTTCCAATTTCCTTAGCCATAATAAACCAAATGAACACGCACTAGGATGTTTTTTCCCAACATTTAGCTTGGAATAAGTGTCCCATAACCGTGGTTATTATTTTTCCTTTATTAACTTCTATTACTTGGAATTCTGACAAAGGTTGTTACAATGTACCAATTACTCAAGTAAATAATACATAATTATAATTAAATCATCATTAGCCCATACATGTGGCTACAAAATGACTCTATAAGACTCCTCCAAAACATACCTATTGTTAGGACCTCACTATGTATCATTTTTACTATATATTTTAACACCACCTTACCTTTATAACCATGTTTAAAAAGGATTCCATCATCATTTTCATTCACTTTATCAAAAGGTATATAAAATCCTCTTCTTTATTATATATTTAATCTGTTTACATATAATTCCATATTACTCTTATATTTCATCATTAATCGAAGTAGATTGTTGCTAACATAAGTCCAAAAGATCGCAGATAAACTATGTGCTGTGATGGAACAATTGGCCGTTGCTGAAATAGTCAAACTTCGTTGCTGAAACAGTCGACTCTGTTGCTGAAACAGCCAGCAGGCACGCAAATTCCGCCACTATTCGTAATTTGTGATTCTGGAAGAGAATTTTGTGGAACAATGGCAACAACATGAATACGTGGTTACATGGATTATTCTGAAGATAGTACTCTTTTTGTATCTGTTGTAACAATATATTTCTATGGAAGAACAGAATAGCCCTGTTTTAAGAAAGAAGAACATAATTGGGATAAACGTAGATTTTCTCTCATGTAATTGTAAGAGATGTCTCCTCTTTAAAAAGAGGAGACATCATCATTAGAAGGGAGTTAGAGTTCGAGTTCGAAAGCTACAGGAGAACATTGTGTTTGAGAGAACTGGAGCTAGACTCCATTTGTAATGTATCATTTCTTTTGACAGATGAATAAAATTTCCTTTTGAGCGCTCCAATTTAATTCTTTCCCTGGGGAATCTTGTGAGAGGGAAAGGGCCCGCCTTCCTCACAAGATTCACTCGACTGTCCCTTTATTTTGTTTAATTTCTTTATGATATTCGCGCTTTACTTTAATTATGTTTGCTGAAACACTAGTTACACAGTTCTGTAATTCATTGAGCATTCTGTTTCCTTTAATGCTGCATGTGTTTAGTACATTCATTCTTAAGAAGTTAAGAGATCTATTTCTGTTAATTGTCTGAATGTATGATTGACGCTGGGAAGCAGGTGCTGAAGGTTCTTGTACAAAGGAATAGGGTCCTGTTTCCATTGATTGACTTTCTTTTCCTGCAGTGTGATTAGAAACAGGAGACAGGTGCTGAAGGTTCCTGTTCATGGGAATAGGGTCCTGTTCTCTTGAGTTATCTTTCCTACAAAGTGATTAGTGTCAGGCAGCAGGTGCTGAAGTTCCTATTTAAAGGAATAGGGTCTTGTTCCTGTTATGGTTGATTGGTTTCCTTTCCTGCAGATTGATTTCCCTTTTGTTTGGACTCTAAACTGCAATATAGGAATTACTTCTGCTATAACATAAGTAACTTCAGCTTTGATTAAACAGAGTGTGAATAATTAGATTTGTATGATTGATAATTGTGTGGCTTTTTACTACAACATTGTTTTTTCTTTTGAAATTGAGCATATCTAGTGCGTGATTGTCTTTGGAATAAACAGACTTCCTCGGGTTGACAATTTATGTGGAGCTTGAATTGTGAAAACAATTAAAGCGACCAACATTTTGGCGCTGTTGCCGGGGAAGGCAATTATAGATTTCAAAAGCATTAATATTTTCTTTCTAGATGTGCAGATTGTATGAGAGGACGCGGAAACCAGAAGAAAACTAACCCCACGGGTGGCAAAGGCAAAGGAAGGGGAGGAAGAAAGACTTTCATTGACGAGATTGTATCAAAGGCTGAATCATCACAGAGATTAAGTTCTCGAAGACCAAAACTTCAGCACTCCCCTCAATCAGATTACAAAACAGAGGAAGTTGTGGGTCCTGAAAACATAGAGGAGCTAGTGATTAAAGAACCAGCAGTCAGTGCTGGAGAGTCAGAAGAAAGTGCTAGTAAATCAGCATAGCACATTGAGGAAATAATAGAGAGTATTGGACGACCAGTGGAAAACATTGAAGAGCCAGTTGAAGATCTTGACGATCGAGCAAGTGTAGTAGGAGAACCGACAATGGAAGGAAACAATGAAGACTTCCTTGGTGGAGGACATGTAGATCCTGAAGGAGAAGGAAAGGATGAATATTCTCTCTCTACCTTGGGATTTCCTATTAGTGATCTCCCTATAGGAACAACTCCTATGAAAAAAATTCCATTTTCTGCTTTACCTAACTTCCATGGTTTATCCTCTGAAGATCCGGATGAATTTCTTTTTGAATTTGATATATTATGCAGAAGTTATGATTATGTTACTAATGCCCAAAATTTGAACTGTTTCCAGCAACATTAAAAGGAAATTCTTTAAGATGGTTCATGAGCCTTAGGAGTCAGGTAATCACAACATGGGAACAGATGAAACAGAAATTTCTGCTTAAATATCAAGACTACTGCCGGACGAGAGAAAAGAAGGATGAACTATTCAATATGGCACAAAAGCCGGATGAGAATATGGAGGACTATGTAGAAAGGCTGCAGTACAATATACAGAGATCTGATCATCTGAATATAAGTAAGGAAATTCGTCAAACAATATTACTTAGAGGTTTAAGGGATGATTGTTTAGATATGTTAAACATGCTTGGCAAGGGAGATATATCTAAGGAATCATATGATGAGATTGTTGAACTTTCTAAGAGGTGTTCAAGGGGAGCTGCAAGGAACCGAGTAAGCAATAGAGATCCCACCTATTCAAGAGTGCAGAAATCAGCCAGTGGGGGAGCAACAAGAGCTGAAATAGGTAATTTACTTGAAGAATTTAAAACTGAGATGTTAAGTTCTTTTGCTTCAGAAATTGACACTTTGCAGGTTAAGAAGAAGTAGGCTGAAGCAGAAGCAACTCTAGCTATCTTTTGCCCGAAGTGCAGAGACAAACATCCACTAAGGGAATGCCCATTGGACAAAATACCAATCTGCACCCTTTGTGAGAAAGATCATGAAACAAAACAATGTCCATCTCTACCAGGAATAAAGGCAGCATTACAGCCAACGGAAGAAGAAGCTAAAGCAGTTTACCTGCTAACTCAAAGAAGACAATGGCAACCAAAAGGACAAGGTATGAACTCTAGTATGCCATTTAATCATTGGAATAATTATTCTGCTTTCGGTCAAACAAATTACCCTCCCTTTAATCAAATGCAATACCCACCCTTTAATCAAATGAATTTCCCACCCATGCAACAATCAAACCCTCCCTTTGTTGATCCTACAATGTGGAGTCCTTGGGCCCCACAGCAGCCATCTTCTTTTAACCCTTGGAATTCAAATTGGAGAAGCCAACAACTCCCGTATCCAAATCAATTGCCTCAATTCCAACAACCACTTCCTCTGCCATCAAATGCTCCGCCAAATAACCAAATGAGACCCCAGCTACCTGTGCAACCAAATCCTAACCCCAATAATAAAGTTGTGCAAGTCATTGATATTCAGAATCAGACTATATTTCCTACTATGCAATGTAATGATATTCATTTAAGATCTGGGAAAATAGTAGAGCCTATTATTGATGACATAACTTCTTCTGATTCTGATAAAGAGGAAACTAAGAAACATAAGAAAGCACAACCACCTTCTAACAAGAGTGTTGAAATAACAGAACCACCATTCCCCGAGCGTTTGGTTTTAACTAGAACGCCTGAAACACCTGCTTTTAATCTTTTAGGGGAATTGCAAAACTTGTATGTTAAAATTCCACTTTTACAAGCATTAAGAGATGTACCAATTTATGCCAGAACAATAAGGGATATTTGTGTTAAGAAACCTGGTAGAAAAACTAAAGATCCCCTTACAGTACATGTGATGGGTGATTTATCTGCATTAATGTCCGGAAAAACCCCTCCTGTGAAATATGGTGACCCCGGCCATCCTACCGTGACAGTTCAAATTGGTAAAACAATGATTCCTCAAGTTCTGGTAGATTTAGGTGCTGCAATAAACATAATGACTCTTGAAACTTCACAGTTGTTACAGCTGAATAACACAATCAGAGATACACCTACCATTCTAGAGTTGGCTGACCGTTCTACAATTAAACCTGAAGGATTTGTTGAAGATCTACTTATCTCAGTTGAATCCTGGAATTACCCAGCTGATTTTGTTGTATTGCAAACTAAAACAAAGCTGGGGGGACATCCCTTAATTCTAGGGAGGCCATGGCTGGCCACAGCTGATGCCTTTATCAGTTGCAGATCTGGTTCAATGACAATTTCTAATGGTTATGAAACCAAACAGCTTACTCTTTATCCTCATGCTACACCCATAATTAATAATGAAGATTCTATGTGGATATATTATGATGATAATGCTGTTCAGCCTATTCTAACTATTGGGCAAGCTTTAACTCTTAAAGACAATACAGAGGATGAAATAATTAATAATTTTATTTGTAAACCTTCTTCTGTAATTTCTGAAACACACAATCAATTGAATGCAATTTTTGAAACAGATACCCAAGAAAAGATTGAATCTGAAGACTCATCTCAGACATTAACCACCATCTCATCTAAAAGCATAATAGTTGAAATTGAACCTGGCAAGACATTAAACATAAATCCTGATCTAACAGTTGCTGAAACACAACAGTTAATGAAGTTATTGCATGAATATAAGGAAGCATTTGCATGGGATTACATAGATATGAAAGGGATCTCTTCCGAACTATGTACTCACCGAATTTACATTAAAGAGGGATGCCGACCAGTCTGTCAACCCCAAAGACGAATGAACCCTAATTTACGAGAAATTGTTAAAGAAGAACTTCAGAAATTGCTTAATGTAGGATTTATATACCCCATATCTGACAGTGAATGGGTTTCCCCATTAGTAATTGTCCCTAAGAAAAACGGGAAATGGAGAGTATGTGTTGACTACAGAGCCTTGAACAAAGCTACTCAAAAGGATCACTTTCCTTTACCTTTCATTAATCAGGTGTTGGATAGTCTGGCAGGGAAGAAATTATTTTCTTTTCTAGATGGATTTAGTGGGTATAATCAGATTAGAATTGCACCCCAAGACCAAGACAAGACCACTTTCACTAGCCCTTGGGGAACTTTTGCTTATAGAGTTCTTCCATTTGGGCTATGTAATGCACCAGCAACTTTTCAAAGGGCTGTTATAGGAATTTTTTCTGATATGCTGAATGACTCTATGGAAATATTTATGGATGATTTTACTCCTTATGGTGTGTCTTTTGAAGATGCATTACAAAATCTTGAGAAGGTACTTAAGCGATGTATACAAGCTCACCTCTCCCTAAGTACTGAAAAATGTCATATGATGATGAGTGAAGGAGTAGTGCTTGGACATTTTATTTCATCTCAAGGTATTCAGGTAGATCCATCTAAAATATTGGTCATCCAGAATCTTTCTGTTCCTAAAACACAAAATGATGTGAGAAGTTTTCTAGGACATGCTGGATACTACAGAAGATTTATTAAAGATTTTTCTAAGATAGCTTCTCCATTATTTGTGTTGCTTATGAAAAATGTTGAATTTAAGTGGACTAATTCTTGTCAGAAATCTTTTGAAGAACTCAAGCATCAGTTATCTACTGCTCCTATTTTGAGGGGGCCTGATTGGGCCCTCCCTTTTCATATATCTTCTGATGCTTCAGACACTGCAATTGGAGTTGTCTTGGGACAAGAGGAAAATAATCTTCCTTATGCTATCTACTTTATCAGTAAGAATATGACCCCTGCTGAGTTTAATTATACAGTTACCGAAAAGGAGTTTCTTGCAGTAATTTATGCCATTAATAAATTTCGACACTATAGCACTGGTTATTCTACTTTTGTGCACACTGACCACTCAGCTATCAAGTATTTAATGAACAAATCTGTTACAAATGCTAGAGTTACCAGATGGCTATTATTACTGCAGGAATTTGATATCACAATTGTAGATCAGCCTGGTAAAGAAAATGTGGTGGCTGATTTCCTTTCACGGTTAAAAACTGATAATGATATTCCAGTAGATGATTCTTTTCCTGATGAGTATTTTTTTGCAGTTTCTGCTCACTCTCCATGGTATGCAGATATTGCTAATTATTTGGTTGCAGGAAAATTACCATCACACCTGTCATACAGAGAAAAGAGAAAAATTGTTCAACAAAGTGCCAGGTATAGCTGGATAAGTGGGTGTCTTTTCTACACAGGGCTTGATCAGGAAATCCGAAGATGCATTAGGGAAGATGAAGTGTATGACATACTGAAAGCTTGCCATGATGGCCCTTGTGGAGGGCATTTTGCTGATAAGAGAACAACACACAAAATTTTGAGGATGGGTTACTATTGGCCCTCATTATTTAAGGATGCAAAGAAATATGTGAGGGCTTGTGACAGCTGCCAGAGAATGGGTCAACCCAATCATAGAGATCAAATGCCATTAAACCCCCAGGTAGTTTCGGAACCATTTGAAAGACGGGCCTTAGATTTCATAGGACCCATTAATCCTCCATCCAATCAAAGAACTTATATATTAGTCTGTACAGACTATATGACTAAATGGGTGGAGGCCAAAGCACTTATTAGAGCTAATGAAGAGGCTGTCCTAGCTTTCTTATTTGAAGAAATCTTCACTAGATTTGGAATTCCTAGAGAGCTAGTTACAGATGGAGGACCTCCATTCAATTCTCATGGTTTTAAGTCTACCCTTCAAAAATATCATATTCATCATAGAATGACTACACCATACCACCCCCAGGCCAATGGGTAGGTGGAAAGCACAAATAAAGTATTAGAAGCCATTCTAACTAAAACAGTGAAGGACAACCGAAAGGATTGGTTTCAAGGGCTCCCTGAAGCATTATGGGCTTACAAAACTACTTAGAGAAACACTACATGTTTTTCTCCCTATGAATTGGTTTATGGTAAAAATGTTGTTTTTCCTGTGGAATTTGAAATCAAAACTCTAAGAACTGCTTTAGCTATTAATCTTGATTTGACTGATGTGCAGACAGCTAGGTTGCAGCAGCTTCTTGAATTGGATGAAAAGAGATTAGATGCCATTCACCAAACAACCATGATTCAACAACAAAGAATGAAGTGGCATGATAAAATTATCAAACACAAGCAGTTCCAAAAAGGTAATTGGGCCTTATTGTATGACTCTCGGTTTGAAAATTTTCAGGGTAAGCTACGTACACATTGGCTTGGACCATATGAAGTAGATGTTGTTTTTTCTAATGGAACGGTAAGACTTCTAACAATTGATGATTCTAAAACACCTCTACTAGTCAATGGTCATAGGCTTCGTTTATACCAGCGCCCTGTTTCTAAAGAGGATTTCAAGACTGCTTGCATGACTGATATACATTATCTTTTTCTAGGGGAGTCTTCTGCTCCTCACAGCATTTAATTTTCTGCACTGTATTTTTAGTATTAGATTAGATTAGATTTAAAACTAATAATCCCTGTCAAGGGTTGGCATATTACAATCGAATTTTGCAAATTTTGGAAAAGCTTATTAAGGAGGACAGATTCATCATAAGAAGATCTAAAGCTTCAATCACAGAAGCTTGTTCCCTTCATTTTACCCCATTTCCTAGCAATATCCCTTCATCCCATTTCTACATTATTTCCCTTTTTCCCTTTTTCCCACTTCTACCATTCCTGAAATATCATCCTTCAGCTAGTATTTCCCATTCCTTACTGCTGAAATTATCCCTTATCAAATATTTCCCCCACTTGTTTTAAACCCAAGTCATTATATCCCATTTTCCTGATTTTCCCCTTGCTGAAACACCAGTTTCAGCAATATGTCGTTCATTTTTCCGTTGCTGAAACACCAGTTTCAGCAACCTGTCATTTATCTTTTCATCATTAAAACATCATTTCTTTCCTCTGCTATACAAGCTTTTCAGTTCTCCACTTTTACTCTTCAGATCCTTTGGGTGAATATTATTCAGTACTGAGCAGCTCCTGATATGCTCCTGTTCTACATTTCAGAGAAATCTACAGATTCTTCCATTAATATCAAGCCATTATGAAGCACTCTATACTTCGAATTTTCAAAACCAAAGGTAAAAATATAAGGTATGTGGTTTTAATGTAATGCAGTTAAATAATATTCTAAAGAGAGGATCTCGCTCATAATGATTGCAATCTCCACACGCTCAAACATCATTGCACCATACGTAGGGGGGGGGGATTTCGAAAACTGAATAATCATTTCACATCACCCAATCCTCCGTCATTCTTCATATCCACTTCCGCCGTCATTGAGACTCCGCATCCTCTGTTGCAACAATTAGCTTGACCAAAGCCTATGTTTCTGTCTTCTGTGCCTCTGCATGTGACTCAAGCTAGTAGCCATGGGAGGGTCGGCTATCAGACACGAGCCTGGTTCGATAACTCTTCTTCAATTGTTCCCGGAAGCCTATCAAATCTTTCAAAAAGCAGGATGGACAACATACTTCGAAAGGTTGGGAGAATTTGATCAGCAGCGAGTTTTAGAGTTCGCACAAAATCTTCAGGGGAATTATTCAGTGGTTCAAGGGGTTCGCATTTCAGTTACAGAGGAGGACATAGCTCAAGCTTCAGGTTTTCCGGTTATCGGGACTCGCTGGTTCAGTAGGAAGCAAGTTATTTTAAATGCACAGCAAGATTTTCTTCTTCCAGATGAACCAGTTTAACTTAAAGGCCACGGAATAAGTCTACATTCACTTCCTCGACCATGGCCAAAAGTAGCAGAATTCATCAAGCACTACTTGACATGCGAAGGGCGTTACCAGGTAGTCTACCAACACGACTTCGTTTTGATGAATCATCTGAGGAATGGTCGATTAGTTAATATTCCCTATTATCTGCTTGGTTGTATCAAAAACATGTCATATTATTGCAGACGGGTTAAATTCGCATTGTTATCCCTTACCCATCACCGTTTATGCCAATTATTAATTCAGAGGGGTTTTTCTCAGCAAAACCCCCCTTTGAATAATCCACTCCTCATTCCCCAGCAGGCCGAAATTCCCCAGCAGGCCCAAATCCCCCAACAAGCCGAAAGTTCCTAAGAAACTCTTGAGAGTCCTTATGAAGGGCAACTGGACGATATCCCATACTCCCCAGTAATTCCGTCCTCAGAACCAGTTGACCTACCCCCGAGTTCGTCCCACTTAGTAGAGTCACCCCTTCTCACTATTCCTATCCCTAGCGATGACTCTCCAACACCCCCACCTACTCATAAAAGAAAGAGACGAACCCCAACAGTCTCTATCTCAAAACGACGAACAAGGGCCACATTCCAAATTTTCACTTCTTCCGAAAGCCCTTCCCCCAGAAAAGAATCTTCCCCTACAAAGAAAAGGAAAGACAGTGACTTCTCTGCTTTCCTACCAAAAAGGAAAATGAAAATGACTGTTGAAACAGGAGTTACTCCCATTTCCCTTGACCCCGCCACTATTCTGTTAAAACTTCAATCCTCACCCCCATTTCAAATTCCCCAACCTGCCTCGTCCGATGGCACTGCCACACAAGAACCAGTGCCCCGGGATAACATGACATCGTTTATGGCTCAAACAGTGACTGCCACACAAGAACCAGTCAGTTACCCAGAGGCTGAAACATAAGAACCAGCCACTGTGGTACAAGAATCATACACCAAGCATGATAATACAGGGAAACCAGCTGTATCTGCTCCACAAGAACCAGCTACAGTTGTGGATCAACATGCAACCCCAGCAGAATCAACCAGCACACAGGGTTCACACACTATGGCATCTTTATTGGAGGAAAATGAGTTTTTGAAGTCTGAACTAGAAGCCTATAAGAATGAATTAATCATGGCACGAGAAGCCTTTGATAGAGAATTGAATCTCTACATGCTAGCACACACAGCATCAGCACAAAATAGGGATCCATGCAGAGAATACATGTGCCATGAGTGTGGTAATATTTACCAGCAGGCAGGATACAAATTAGTCAAAATTCAGGTATCTGAGGCATCTACATCAGCTGCAATTAAAGAAGAACGCCGTACTGCTCCACAAGAACCAGTAGGGCTCTCAAAAAGTTTGGAAAAAGAAACTAAACCACAGATATCTCGCCCTATGCTAGTCAGCTCAGCCACTCAGACAGTACCCGAACCACAGATATCTTGCCCTGAGCTAGTCAGCTCAGCCACTCAAAAAATGCCCCAACCACAGATATCTAGCCCTGAGTTAGTCAGTTCAGCCACTCAGACAATGCCCCAACCCAGTACTTCTAATGCCGGGACACAGACCCTGCCATGGAACCAATTAGAACTTATGAACAACTAGAAGAAACAATATGCTGTAGATCAAGATAAAATATTACAGCAGCATAAGTTAGCATGGCAGAATCACATGTATGCCAACTGGGATATTTGGGAACAGACATTGCAACAGCTCAGGGATTCCACGAAGGAAGTCAAGGAATCAAAGGAAAAGTTGGTTTTGATGTTTTCATTAGTGAAAAAGTTGATGGCTACCCGAAAACCCTCTGTGAATTACTCTCTCTTCCTTTCTGAACGTTTGATTTATTTTCAATTGAAGGAAATAAAGGATGGAAGACCTCATGAATTGCTTACTGCGGAACAATTTGTTAATACTTTCGCTGAGGCCCCTAAAAGTGACCAACATTTGATGTGCGAACTTTAACTCCATAACGAGGCCATACCTGAGAATAGAAGAGTCAATCTCACTCCAATTGTAGGTGATGTACAAATAAGGGCATTTGTTTCATTTCTGGCCAATCAGCTCACCTGGAAAACTGCGTTTATTGCAAGTATGCATAATGAGAAGAATAGGCTCCTTTGGATTTGACCGGAACCTTTAAGTCCGGCCATCTTTGTAGCACAATATCACCAATTCTTGCGGAAGCCGGGAATGCAGAGGTACATACAACAACTACAGGCTTCAACACTTTTAAAGTGTCAACAGCAAATCAGAGTAAAGGAGACTGCAGCATTGAAGGCCAACACTATGTTTTGGCAGCAGTCATGTAAGGAAAGACAAGACTATCACCCTTTCAGCCCTGATAATCTTCAAGCTGCACTTTCCAGGGTACCTAATTATATCAGATGTATTCGGCATTGTGGAGAAAACTGGATTGGTTACCATTTTCATTTTCCAATTCTATGGATGCCTTCAGTGAAATATCAGTGTCACTACCAATTGGCTGACAGAGATGAAGCTGTAGCATGGCAGCAATTGCAGAACAATCGAGGATTCCGAGCTCTGACAGAAGCCACCTTCTCCAGCTACTGCTTGAGAAACTTGCATGCACAGAGTCAGTACTCAGATTCTGACTCAGACTAGAAGTTTCCTGAGGACATGCAACACTTTCAGCTGGGGGGGATGTTAGAACCTCACTATGTATCATTTTTACTATATATTTTAACACCACCTTACCTTTATAACCATGTTTAAAAAGGATTCCATCATCATTTTCATTCACTTTATCAAAAGGTATATAAAATCCTCTTCTTCATTATATATTTAATCTGTTTACATATAATTCCATATTACTCTTATATTTCATCATTAATCGAAGTATATTGTTGCTAACATAAGTCTAAAATATCGCATATAAACTATGTGCTGTGATGGAACAATTGGCCGTTGCTGAAACAGTCAAACTTCGTTGCTGAAACAGTCGACTCTGTTGCTGAAACAGCCAGCAGGCACGCAAATTCCACCACTATTTGTAATTTGTGATTCTGGAAGAGAATTTTGTGGAACAATGGCAACAACATGAAGATGTGGTTAAATGGATTATTCTGAAGATAGTACTCTTTTTGTATCTGTTGTAACAATATCTTTTTATGGAAGAACATAATAGCCCTGTTTTAAGAAAGAAGAACAGAATTGGGATAAACGTAGATTTGCTCTCATGTAATTGTAAGAGATGTGTCCTCTTTAAAAAGAGGAGACATCATCATTAGAAGGGAGTTAGAGTTCGAGTTCGAAAGATACAGGAGAACATTGTGTTTGAGAGAACTGGAGCTAGACTCCATTTGTAATGTATCATTTCTTTTGACAGATGAATAAAATTTCCTTTTGAGCGCTCCAATTTAATTCTTTCCCTAGGGAATCTTGTGAGAGGGAAAGGGCCTGCCTTGCTCACAAGATTCACCCGACTGTCCCTGTAGTTTTTTTAATTTCTTTATGATATTCGCGCTTTACTTTAATTCTGTTTGCTGAAACACTAGCTACACAGTTCTGTAATTCATTGAGCATTTTGTTTCCTTTAACGCTGCATGTGTTTAGTACATTCATTCTTAAGAAGTTAAGAGATCTATTTTTGTTAATTGTCTGAATGTATGATTGACGGTGGGAAGCAAGTGCTGAAGGTTCCTGTACAAAGGAATAGGGTCCTGTTTCCATTGATTGACTTTCTTTTCCTGCAGTGTGATTAGAAATAGGAGACAGGTGCTGAAGGTTCTTGTTCATGGGAATAGGGTCCTGTTCTCTTGATTTATCTTTCCTACAGAGTGATTAGTGTCAGGTAGCAGGTGCTGAAGTTCCTATTTAAAGGAATAGGGTCCTGTTCCTGTTATGGTTGATTGGTTTCCTTTCCTGCAGATTGATTTCCCTTTATTTGGATTCTAAACTGCAATATAGGAATTACTTCTGCTATAACATAAGTAACTTCATCTTTGATTAAACAGAGTGTGAATAATTAGATTTGTATGATTGATAATTGTGTGGATTTTTACTACAGCATTGTTTTTGCTTTTGAAATTGAGCATATCCAGTGCGTGATTGTCTTTGGAATAAACAAACTTCCTCGGGTTGACAATTTATGTGGAGCTTGAATTGTGAAAAAAATTAAAGCGACCAACACCTATTACCACTGATGACTCAACAACTATTTACTGGAATCAATGCCAATGTGAAATGATGAACTAATGGTAAATACATGGTTGTAATAAACTGCATATGATAGCCTATAGATGGTTTTTCCATGTCACAAGTCATCTCAATACATCATGGAGTCATGATCATAGTCTATGGATGGTTGCACATATTTTCAACCAGATGTTAGTGGAAATGAAAAATCATATACATGGCTAAAAAAATTTCTCATTTTCATTGTTGAATACATATGTAAATCTGCCACAAAAGACTGAGTGAAAATAATGATAAAATTCAAGGTAAACTAGGAAAATATTATACCATGCATAACTCCCCTTTAGCTCAATATACCTCCAATAAGACAGGATGATCGTATGGACCTGAATGTGGATGAGGCTGAAATGAACTCATCATATGCTTTTGAAAACTACATCATACGCTCCCCCTAAGGTTATGCACCTCTCATGATCTGTAGTCCTCTATATGTTTGCATGAATAATCATGCACTGTAGGACGTAATTCTCTCCACTAGATGAAGAGTTGTTTCTCCTTTCCCCCATGGTTTTGGGTTGCTTCTTCTCCTCTTTGCTATGCTTCTTCTCTTGCTTCTCTTTATTTGTTCCTTGCTTCACTAATTTTGATCTAGATCCTATTTGTTTTTTATGCTTTTCATGGTTTTGCCTTGAGTAATGAGGCAAAAAACAATCTCCTTCCATATGGCCAAATCTATGGAAAATATAGCACTCCACATGGCCGAGATATGAAGTAAGAGGATCAAATATCCTATTGTTCATGTAAGATCTAATTTGTGTGTGAAATGTGTCTCTCCTCCAACTGTTAGACTTGCAATATATTTCCTTATTGCCAAACAATTGACATGAGTAGCAATAACCATAAAAATCACAAGTATACATGTTGTCCATTCTCCTTGGTTGTTGATATTGTTGGAATATTTGTTGATGTCATCTTTATGTTTTTCTCCAAAAATTTGTTACAACACGCCCAAACTTGTGACAGTTGTAACATTCTACATTATGCACAAAAGGTACAAAAGAACTTTGGTTCCTTTAAAACTTTACAAATCTGTTAGGATTATCTTTAGGAGAAAAAAAAAAATTCAGTGTAGGTGCTCCTTGAGATTTTTTTCTCTGATGTTGTTTTTTCTTCTTGATCGGCTGTTGATTCTGCTTGCTTTTATGTTTCTGTTTCTTTTGATTGCTAACTAGTGGCTAGATCTGCCTCTTATTACCTTGGATCTCATTTTTGTTGTCAGTGTTGTTTTCTACAGGTTTTTTGGGTTCTTTTTTGGTGTTATTACATGTATCCAAACTAGACTCACCATTTTGAAATCCAAAACCAAATGTCTCCAACGGTGATCTTTGGATTTCAAGCAAATTATCCAAGGTTATCGTGCTCTTCCCCATATTTTGTTTCTTTCTCAAGGAAACAACTCCAGCTTCTAATTTCTTAATATCATTTTCTTTATCTCAAAATTGTTTCCTTGTGAAGTCCTCAACCTTTTCTTCTTCTGCCAATTTACATTTTAATCTCACAATCTCTTCTTTGAAATTGGCCTCCTTATCATCACATAATTGAAATAGTTTTTCCTGATTCTTACATGAAAATATTAGTATAGAAATATCAGCTCTAAGACCTTTAACAACATTATCATATTCATTATGTGCTTCAACGTGATCTAAATATGAATCAAAGTTAATGTTTATACCTTTGGGTTCAAGATTTTTTCATTCCCTCTCATCATCTGTTGAATCATGTGCACTAGAATGATGAGATTCTTGTGCTGAGATGCTTGAACTTCAAGGCACTTCTTCTTATTCTTGTTCTTATTATTATTCTTGTTTCTCTTCTTCTCATTTTAAATTTTTCTACTGCTGTCATATCCAAATATGGATTCTCGCTTGTCCCACATATCTTTGGAACGTTTAAAACACACTATTCTCTTCATATCATCATCATGAATATTCTTGTAGATTATGCATCATGCTTATGCTTCTTGCTGCAAAATCTCATGTGCAATTATATCTTTACCACAACCTTCACATATAACTCTCCAAGTGTTATATCCACAAGATAATAATTGAGATTTTACATTTTTGTGCCATACCTTGTAATTTGCAGCAGTGAGGACAACCATTCTAAAAATAAATAAAAAATTCCGCCAATAAACCCCATATCTACTCTCCAATGATCAAGCTGCAACCAAGAGCCCCACTCTGATACCCATTGTTGGAAACCTTTGAGCACTACTGAGAGGGGGGGATGAATCAATAATGTGATCTTCTTAATAATTTTTTCCTTTAATTAATTTTTACTGAATCACACATATATGCACCATCAACACATTAGATTATCCATGCATATAATCATATGAGTAGCTAAATCATAAACCATGAGAAAAACGTAAACATAAACAAAAAACAATCACATAATCACACATGAGACACAAGATTTCTGGTGGAAACACTTCTGGAAGAGAAACCACCCTTGTTCTTGTTTCAGTGCTATGCATTTCTATTATGTCAAGAAAATGATCTTTTACATATTGTGTTGACTCCCATCAACATGGAGACTCGACCTCATATACATAATTCCAATTACTGTTTGTTAGGACACTCGAGACTACTGATCAACTCAGAATTTGTTCTCTATGGATATCTACGGACTATTTTCTACTGAAGGCCACCATGATCAGTCCATCCTTGCACACCTACCATTGGACTATTCAACCACCATTGTATTGAGAAAATTTTTCTTCTTCTTGAAGCTTATATATCACCACTCCACCTTCATGAAGTCACTGCTCCTCACAACCATGCATACTTCCTTTCATCTATTTTCAAACTGGATCCCAAGGAACTATGCTCAACAAAAAATGATCTATGCATACATGTTCTCAGCAGCAAGATTTCATCATCAAATAGAACATAAACAAGTAAAATTGTGGCCACATAAAATATGCATACAATCATACCCTCACAACAATATAATGTTGCATAATATAAAAAAAATCATAAGACACATGGCTATTTTCTAAATGCATCAGCAGCTCTTGCAAAACAAGTGTGATAATCACAATAAAAAACACTACCCAACATCATACATAAACTTTCCAATCAATCATTGCTACAACAGCTTCAAATATGGACTATACTGAATCATTCTTCCTATATGGACATT
Organism: Pinus albicaulis; assembly: GCA_034641835.2. NCBI lineage: Eukaryota > Viridiplantae > Streptophyta > Pinopsida > Pinales > Pinaceae > Pinus > Pinus albicaulis. The sequence continues at coordinate 51,923,087 of CM076576.1, read as the reverse complement.
ATTTAGTCATTAACACTCATGAACTAAAGCATATATGATCTACTCGAGGTCTAAAGCATAGTCCCACTATTCTTCCTTCTCTCCACACATACACTCAACATCTAACTCAATCAATAGCTACAAAGATCACAATACAAGAATATAAAACATGTAGGGTGAAATTGAGCTTGGGGCTAGGATGAAAGGTGCACAAATTGCACCAAATCAATCCACTAAGGTCACTACCAGTACACTAAATGCATTCACATCATTAAAGGGCCTTTTCAAACCGTTTGCGAGATTTTTCACTATTTCTGGAAGCCTCTGGGAATTTCCAAGTTAATTTCCTTCTGAAAAACATGACAAATGTGGAGAAAATCCCATGAAAACACTCAATCTCTCCCTTACGCCTTCTAAACTCGACTTGGGATATAAAAACTCCCTTAAGAATATCTCCATGAGACTATAGAATTTGAGTTGCTCCCATATGCTTGTATTTATGTGACTATGGCTAAGACTGAGTAAAACCATCAATACTTCAACTCAGAACCTCTGCCATATGTTCTATCCCCTTCACCCACATCTTTAATAGCCTCCAAAACTCTGACATGGCCTCTGACACATCTACAAGTAGATGAAACAAGCCTCCCAAGTGTCACTGCCAAATGTAATTAGAAGGGCCAACAAACAAGGTTCGCAAGTGTGACAACAATTCCTCCACTCTCCATCAGACCTCTGAGATAGTTGCAAGACATCTGAAGGACCTTTGTAAAATTAGTGCCAGATCATGATTCCATCACATCACTACTAAAATTCATCCTCATATGCATAGACATGAAGACCTCAATGAGGACCTATTTGACAATTGAACTAGTGTGCCATGAATGATCCATCACATGTAGATCTACATGATCAACATGTAGCGGCATCCTCTACTTGTAGCAGCACCATTCAAATATCTTGCAACATCAACAAACCATCATGACATGTCTCTCAATACACATGCCAACTCCTCCAAGACCATCATGCTAAAACTAAAAATCATGAATGTGCCATCAAGCGTGGCATCATCATAGGAACAACATCAATATCAACACATACCGACACACACCATATTCCATCAATATACATAATCATGAGGTTGACATAAGTGCGTGACCTCAGGATTTGACATCAATTCCAACAAAACTGTCTCACTTTCAATACATCAATGTCATCACACATGCATATGACAGGTAGCAACATGAACTTGTTGACATCAATGCCAACAATAAGAACCATCATTTCAGAGGTTCTTGGGAGGATTATTATTACAAGGTTAGTATAAATTGCATATAGTATGGAAACAATACTTTTTAAGGGATGAAGGAATGCAATGGGTCAGGTTGTAGGAGCATTATGAGATATATAGCTAGATGAAAAGGTGAAAGCATAGGCATGCATATTGAAAGTAATTATTGGATAAGATTCATATGTACATAATCTTGACACATTATCTTTGTAATATTCCAAAATGGAAAATACATGAGTATAGAACATCTACAACATTCCAAATAATGAAAAACAAGAATATAGCACTAAAGTCTGAAAAATGCCAAAAATATGCTGCAAATGGAAATTACATTAAGAAATTATAACCATGAGCAGAAAAAACTGAGTCATGTCATATCCTGGAAACTGCTTCTACTGGGAATAATAACCATATTCAAGAGTTTTCTGTATTTCTCAGAAAGATTAGAGATTTTAACCACATACTCTACTCGAAAAACCCAGAAATGGTTTGGCTGGTTTTGACTTTGGAAATTCGGCCCTCTAGGGTTGCAAAGCACACTCCTGCTGGCTAAATTACGCACTGTTGTTGGGTAACTGTTGGGAGATTTCTGAGATAATGATTAAACTACTGCAACTACTCCCAATCAGCTCTACGAATGAAAGGACGATCCCCTCACTGGATTCCAAGATAGGAAACATGGATCCTTCATCCTCCTCTGAAGCTGCCACAACTCGATTGCGCAATTTATGAATGATATTTCACAGTTAAGAAGGGCTATTGAGATACTGCTCCGGAATACTAAAATACACTCAATGGGGTGAAGTGTTGATACCCTCACGAGATTGTAAGGTGGAATTCTTGGAACTTCCTTCCACCTCTAAAGCTTCCATTGGTGGACCGAAAAAATGTTGAAGATGACCGCGTTGCCAAAGAGGGGAAAAATACTGGTGTGATACCAGGTAATACAATACTGCTCTCAAGATGCTGAAATATACTCACAAGTGAAGGGTTGGTCCCCACACAGGATTCCAAGCTAAGATGCTTGGAACTTCATTTCTCCTCCCAAAACCTACTGTTGCAATGTGTATTTCCTGCAAATGACTGTTGCTACATGGAGGGGAAAAAATATGGTCTCGTACTGGATGTTGAACTTCTGCTCAAAAATTACCTTTCCTGAGTGGGCACTCAAATTCCCTCGAGGATAAGGATGGGATTTCCGCTTGGAAACACCTGTGTGCTAAATAACACAACAGACTTAGATAAAAAGCTGAAGCATGCAAAAAGTCGTAAACGACAATACAATATCAATATTCAGAATGCCTTCTATGTCTGACATCCCTTTCCTTTTATGCTTGTGAGCCCTCACACCCTTGGCCCCACACAATAATGATGCTACACACTTGGCCACTAACCTCCATAATGACTGTGTTGTCCTCCACTATCTCCACTACCTCCATGATTGTGTTGCTGATTTGGTCATCCTAACCCCATCCACATGCACTGATCCACATTCACACTAAGAAGTGGTTTATTCATCTTGACCCCATCCATATGCACTAATCCACATTCACACTAAGTGGTTTATTCCTACTAAAGGGATTTATGGTTCCCTCTACCCTCTTATTCATCTATATATATATATATATTCTAATTAGCTAAAATATAATTAGGAATATTAAAATTTTTATTATTATGTGATAATCAATAACTTTACTTACTCAAGGATGAATAAATAATTATTAATTTCTCTAGATTACATAAAATAGCAATTAACATCTAGTATAATCTCTCGAAGAAAGTGTTAAATTGGTCATCAAGTTCGATCCTTGGGAACTATGATGCATGAAGGGAGATTCAAATGGACATAGAACATGAGTATGTTGATTCTTGATGATAAATTCATCATGGAGAGTTAATTATAAGTTTAATTTTTGTTGTTCATCTGGTTAACATATTATTTTTCTACCTGGTAGGACATTGAAAGAATACAAGAAGAATGTTGAGACAAGCTCAACGTAGGATACCTAGAAATTATGAAGTGAAGATATAGTTATCTTGATACTAAAAGGTAGCAGTGCAAGAAGATAACTTGAAGGTCAACAAGGAATATCACTTTCATGCAGAATCTATGATTATCTTGAAGTTTGGAAAGGCTCAATGTAATGCCTTCATCCATGACGTCAAGATGAAAGTGATAAGCAAGAGAGATGACCTGAATCCTATCACAAGGTTGAAGACTTAATATGCCTCCATGATACCTTGAAATGAAGCAATCTAGATGCGAAGAAAAGAGGAATCCATGCAAATATGGAGAACAAGTAGCTCATACTCTTATAGAGACAAGCTATAAGGTTGTTGGTGTTGAATTTTCAACTAGAATGGAAGTATGGAATCTCCTCTGGTTTTGAGAGGGAGAAAAGGCATCTCCTTAAATAGGAGAAAGGATATATTCTATAATCAAAAGGAGAATATGCATATCCTCTCTGGTTGAGAGGGAGTGATGTTATACATTACATGTGAATTCCCTTCTTCATGTGTGCGACACTTAACGAGGGCTAAAAGTCGTAAATGTAAGTGAAGACCATTGAGAGAGAATGGTAGAGGATTGGATAAGCATATATGGTTTCCTTGGGGATATAGAATCCAATAAAGGAAAGGGACTGTTACTCTTTGAGGATAGGATAGGTGTCCAAGATAAGAGTTCTCGAACAGGAACAATATTATTTAAGAATTCAGGTTTATAAATCCAAGATAAGAATAGTCCTAAAAGTACATACCTTGTGAACATCCAGATGTGGTATGTTCCTTGTAGAGGTACTGCGATATCACACATAAAGCCTCTCATCATAATGCTCTTGAATGAATATGAGTTTATCTATTTAGGCCTCGAAAGATATTTTTGGTTATAATGATGATTCTTATATTTGGCTTATCAATCTGACTCTTATTATGAGAACTCTTAAATTTGAGAAATATGTTGTACTAGTTGTACAGTTATGAATACCTCCCTACTTAAGAGGGAGTGTTGGAAATGTAACTAGTTTCAGTCTCCATAATTGTTGTTGTACTTACTTAAATATGTACCTTATGTAACAAACAAAAGAAGAAAAATAAAAATTTATTATTTTAAACCACGGGTTTCATTTTCTTTATTGGCGTTCTTCAATGTAAAGTCATGTTATTCATGCTTCTAAGGTTTTTTTGGTCATAATATTTATTATCATGAGTTAAGAGAGTCAAAATCATGTTTGTAAGACCCTTCCATGCAAAATACATCTTGTAAAATAATTAATTTTGAGCCTAGAAAGTCTTCGAAACCTCCAAAGTACAAGTCGGCCCTGGAAGTTTTAAGTCGGCATAAAGGAGGGACTTTGAACCCTTCAAAAGGCTATATAAAGAAGCAGTTCAACCTCATAATTGAAAGAAAACTTTTTTTTCGGCTATATCTCTTTCACATGTGGAAAACAATAGGGTTTCTACAACTACAAAATAGGTCGCAATTTCAGTTCGAATTGAAAAAGAACAAATTACAATATTAAGTTGTTGGAAGGGAGAATACTCTATGTTGACCTTCGAAGGATCTATGTTGCTTAAGGAAGGGCTCTTGAAGAATTTGGGTTAGGGTTTCTGCAGTAGCTACAAGGCTGAAATCACAAGACAAAGTTGTAAGATGAAATTGCAGGGCAAAGGTTGCGATTGAAGTGAAAGTTAGAAGTTGGTTCTATTGGAAGGGCTGACTTGGTACTTGGAGGAGGAAATGTTATAATTTTTTGGTCTTGATTGTCTCATTTGAAGCAAATTTCATAAGAAGAGAAGAGTTTTGTATTTTCCCCTTGGAGGGGTTTTTCCCTGGATTGGACCCTAATTTTGTGTCCATTGTCTTTATTGTTTTTCTCTTGATATTTGTTTAATGCACACAATCTAATAAATAAACACAAGAAGAAGAATAAATTTCAAAAAAAAGTATTAAGGTTAAGGAAAATTTGAATTGATAACTGCCACATTACAATTTCCAACATGACAACAACTCTTCAATAGTTTCACTTGACTCAATATGTTTTCATTTTCTCTACAAATTATTTTCAATGGCCAATGCTTTTTTCATGCTTAATCCTGTGTTAGCTTAAGACAAATGCAATGTGTTTGTTTCTAAAAATAAAATACTCAACAAAGGGTTTATCCAACACTTTTTTAATAATGTTTCCATCTATCCAATCCTTATTCAGGCAAACACTTATATACACCAAGAAAAATAATGAAACATAACGATAATGTAAGAAATAAAATTAATTTGTTACAAAATAATTTACAACTAATTCTTAATGACCTCACATCAATAATATTTTCATATTAAATTAGTAATATTTTCACTAATGAGCTTTTACAGGAGTTTTACATTAGGGCTACTACAAGAGACTAATCTCCTTGAGTGTTATTCTTAGTGTAAGATATATGTAGATCACCAAAAGGAAAACTAACTATCGTCTTATGTATGTTTATGGGGCTTCCAATATACCATAGGTTACATGGAAGTTCAAATATCTGAATAGACTATATCCAATATAGTACTACTCTTTGTGTACCAACAAAGTGTACAAAGGCATCCTATGATGTTCCCACATGTATTTTCTACATGTATACCCCCTACATGTAGTTTTATTTTCATACCGAAATATATATATTTTTTTTATATGTAGGGACACATCTCTAGCCTACAAAATATATTTTATATAGACTAGAGAATTATCTAAAATTGGGTTAGATTTTGGTTTTGTTGCTATGGTTTAACTTGCACCTAATGTAAATTTACTTTGAGTTTGGAATTTCTTACTATAAAAGGTTGATATATTTACTTTATACTACCATATGCATCATTCACTTTCAAGTTTTCAAGAGGGAGTTAGGCCCACCTAAAAAAACTTCTTGTTTTGAATTCCTTTAAGCGAATGCACTTGTATAGATTTTCATTTCAACAATATTTCCTTAGCATGTCTAAATTTTTAATCTAAGACACCCTAGTTCATCTTCTACCCAATCCCATAAGTGACATTCAACTTGGACCTCCCAATATTCACATATGATTTTTTATTGAAACCACATTTTTAAGACTAGTTTGAGTAGTAAACAAAACTCCTAACTTGTGTTACACGTAACTTTCAAAATATAGTGAACTAGATTCTAAAAATTTGGCCAAACATATTGTGTTGTTACTTATTTCCAACTTCACAAATCCCACCACATTCCAATATTCAACAATTTTGTTTGAGAAAATGGTAATATGGCTCATCCAAAGGTGTCAAACCATAATTGGCTTCTCTAATACCAAATATAAATAAGCATAAAAAATAACCAATTTAGTATTTTCATACCCAAATCAAGTAAAAGAATGACCAAGTGAGAAATTTCTTCAAGGGAAAAAATTCCTATTATAAGATATCAAATACACAAGATAAGTTCATTCAAATGAGGCTCCTTGATGTATATATAAAAAATTAAGATGGCTAGAACACAATAATAATAAGCTAAGATGACTTTGACTAATGTAATAATAATGAATGAGGGTTGTGATAGAAGGCTGAAGAAAATGATTTTATTAAGGCATATTGGCTCTTGCCTCTTGTTTCCTTCCTTCATTCATTGATTGCACACATTTGAATGCACAATGCATAAATTTTCCATATCTATAAAATTCCCCTTTATTATAACCTCTTCCATGGCCTCTTAATCTGCATAGACTTCCTCTATGAGGATAAGGATTGACTTTTGGGTTGCAACCCAAATTTACTTCCTTCATTGACTAGTTTTACACATTTAAATGCATGATAACCAAATTGTCCAAATATGTAAATGTCCCCTTTGTTATAGCCTCTTTCATAGCTTCTTACTTCACATTGACTTTCTCTATGCGGATAAGGATTGGCTTTTGGTGGAATCCAAGAAGAACTATCGTCTCCTCATTTTCCTCATATTGGAGTTTCTCTTTCAACCTCAACATTTTTACAATCTCTAGTGACTTCTTTCCATTTACAATTTCCTCAGTTTCGTCAATCTTCTTTGATATATTTTCTTCTACTCTTGAGTCTAGCTAATATACCTCCTCTAATAAATGCATTTTGTACATGCCAGAGTCATCTTGAATGGGTCATATTTTCCCATTCACTCATCTTTAACATAATCTCATCATCCTCACCACAACCAAACTAAGTAATTAACTTGCATAATTAATTTTAATGTAATCCTTCGGACCAAAATCCCTTTGTTGAAATGTCAACATTTATTAAAAAAATGATAGTAATCAATTAGTAAAAGCATTCACTTTAACCTTGGAAGCTATCTTATTCCGACTTTGAATTTTTTCCTTTTCCTTTCTCACTCTTTTTTTTTTTGGGTATATACTCTCACCATAGAAATGTATATATTTTGTATTTAAAGCTTGTGAATATCACATATATCCCACTCTTGAATCTCCATCTGTTCAAAGATAAATAAATTTATGCATTTCTATTATCTATCCAGCCAAATCCTTTAAAATGGACTGATCCAGATTTTATGCAGGAATGCAACAGAATACAGATATAACCATAAGCACAGAGATGCAGCGGAAATAATGCTTCATTTTATTAATAAATAAATGACTGAAATAAGCTTAAAAACGTAATGGAAACAAGCTAGGGCGCTGGTAGCGTATCTCTGAGAAGAGATGTGGCGTACACAGGCCTCTAAACTGTGTTACATTGAGGCTCGCAGGCCTATTACAAACATAATGGAAATAGATGAGCTAGGGTACTGGCAGTGTATCCCTGAGAAGAGATGTGGCGGCTACCAGCCCCTGAACTGTGTTACAATGTAGACATGATGGAGATGTGGGGAGCTAGGGCACTGGTAGCACTTATCTCTGAGAAGAGATGTATCGGCTCCCAGCCCCCTGAACTGTATTACAATGTAGACATAATGGAGATGTGGCGAGCTAGGGCACTGGTCGCGCTTATCTCTGAGAAGAGATGTGTTGGCTCCCAGCCCCCTGAACTATATTACAATGAGGCTCAAGGGCCTATTTATTGTTGAGAAACAATGTAGAATCTGAAACGTCCAAAACCCTAACCATAGGAGATGAAGCGCCAAAACTGTGGCCCCCGTTTGGGTAAATTGGTGGTTCAACTTCCCGGGGACGTAACTTTGGCATCCGATCTCCGTTTGATGCGCTCAATAGCTCGTTAGAAAGATCTGTCCGAGGAGTAAAACTTTTGAATGAGAAACAGTGGTCCATAGACCCATGTTGCTCTCCGTTTTCCAAAAAAACGTCGTTTAGGGCCTCAAAACGGCTCCGGAAGTTTAAGGCCCAAAAAACTGCTAAAAATAGTAAGTTGTGCCGAAACTTACCAACTGAAATAACCGATGGTGGGGGTTCAAATGGACTCGATGGGTGGCCACCAATATCCACCTGGATTATTAATGCCCCAAAACGGCTCCGGGTGTGCAGGACCCGAAAACCTGCTATAAATAGTAAGTTGTGCTAAAACTGAAAAACTGAAAGAACTGATGCTGCGGGTCCAAATGGAATAGGTGGGAGGCCACCGATATCCACCTGGATCATAGACTCCAAAATGTATTAAAACATGCATCTTTCTTTTGTTGCACAACTTCATTAAGAATTAAAGAAGTATGTCATTCATACCATGCTCTTATTATTCTTGGTCTCCCTCATCATTGAACTTCATATGTAAACTTTTTTTTTCTTTAAAACTATTTTATATAATAATTATAACTTTTCTAAAATAACATCATTAACTTCATCTTCATCGTATGCATAGCTTCTTGCCAATTTCTTTCTTCTTCTTTGTCGCTAAAAAAAATTCTTCTGTTGACTCTAATAATATCATAAATGAAGTAAGCCCTATTTTTAATTATTAACTATAATATTAAATTAATAATATATTAAATTAACATCAACTTTAAAATAAACAAATGGATGGAAAAGATATCCCCTTATATCTAGTAACACCAACCCTTCTTAACCTCTTAAGCCCCACAGAAAATGAAGTGGTCTTTTAGAACAATAAAACCAGTATCAATTTGCAGCAGCATAAGGTGACTGTCCAAGGCATAAAACGATTCTAAGCATAAGTACGTTGTTCTCCTCTCTGCTTGATTGAGAAGAATAAAATAGAATACGTGTTCTAAGGTCACAAGTTATATGTGACATACTTATAGGCGTTACTATTCCCCGAAAATTTAGTGTTTGCTAACGAATACTTAGAACATAAGTACTGGTCGGTCAACACAGAATACTTGGAATACCAGTACTTGCTAAATCTAATCTTAGTCAATCACTGCTGTTATCATAGTCATGTCAGAGGATCAAACTGTTTGTCATCGAGCAGTGAAGTCCTGTGGATGGGCTGGCTCAGAATTTTCTTTTAAGAAGCCAAGCACACCAAGTTGATAGTGAAAAATAAGCTTTATTCGAATGAAAACACTCCATAATGTAAAACTACTCTTTGATTAATAGATACTAGATTCTGAACATGGGCCAGGAGATCAACACTTCATTTTAAGAATCTGATTTTTTATTTATTTACCATTCATTCAATAACAAAAATATCAATGTCGACTCGATACCCAAAGAATACAATCCCTAATGAAGTGACCACATAACCAAAGAAAACCATCAATCAAAGTTGTGTTAGTAGAGGAGAGACATGGGATTTGCACCTTTGAGTCTGCTTACATATTGGCAAAACTTCGTCACAGTTCATAAAAAAATTGGACAAAGTGACATTCATAGCCTATGACTTGAGTTTGAGTGTAAATGGTGGTTTCTTTATTGCAGCTCAGAGAAAATCCTGTTGGTGGATTCTGATTGTCGACAGTGGCATTCTTCTGATTCCGATTCCTTTTGTCAGACTCCAACGTGTGGTTTATATAGAGTCAGACGAGTTAATCATTATTCATTAATATCTATTCCAGTACGGCATCAGAGATTCGACAACTGGTTCACTATTTATAAGAACGCACGAGATCATGGTATCCAATCTAAACTGCATTCATCGCCCCTTGCTTCTTTGAGCCCCTTGTTTCTCTGAGCCTTGAATCCCGCCGATTTTACTGCCTACCAGAGCATCTGGAGGAACTGGGTACTATGTTCTAGCCCTCATTTCTAAATTTTGTTACTGATTTTAGTAAGTTTTTACTAATTTAACTTTGATTTTATTACAATTTGGTACATTCGTTCCTTTAGTTGCAGTTTTTATATTAAAGTTGTTCATTCGGTTCTACGTTTTGAAAGTCCCAATTTATCTGTGTGCTCCTGTAGGATTTGCACTTTTTCTATAATTCTACTGGATTTCCAAGGACAATTTGGTGCGTTTAGCTAAATTACTCAAAGTTCAATCTCTTGTATTTCAAGGTTTAATTAATTTTATAAGTTGGATTTTTGTTTATGTTAATTTTAGACGAGCAGAGTGTGAAATATTTTATCCATTTGTTATATATATATATATATATATATAATTAATTAATTAATTAATTAATTAATTAGACTCATAGAAAAGCAGAGTGTGAAAAAATTTATCCATTTGTTTTATATATATATATATATATATATATATATAATTAATTAACTGGACTTATAGAAGCTTATTTTGTCCTGTCGAATAGGTGGAGTGTCTATTGAACGTGTCCATCTCCAAAAGTAACAGAAACAGGAAAAAGCTGCATTTTCAAATTAAATTTTTGTTTATTTTTTTACTAAATCTCTAATTTGATAGTGATCTTTATTTCAATTGTGAGTTTGAGAGCATACACTAAAATAATTTGTTGACTTCTTCTTTTTTCTTCTTTTTTTTTTTTTTTTTTGGTGTGTTTCTAGGATAATTTAAAGGTATGAGAACTAATATATAATGAGTGGAGCTATATATATTCATTATTCAATTTAAGCAAGTACATTATCGCCCTGTAAACATATGCAAATCTACCCATTAATAAATCTATAGTATAGTAAATATTAATTAAGCAAAAATATCTATATTATTAAATACCTTGCTTGTTACATGATGTTATTGTTGAAAGGTTGGTAGAACCTACCTTAATCTTTTTTTTTTAATTTTTTCATGAAGGTGTTGGTTCCAGAGCCGAGAGTAATATGGCTAGTCAATCGGCTTCTTCCAACGACAGTGCAACAAAGTGGACTTCGCAGCAAAACAAGGTGTTTGAGAATGCATTGGCTATCTATGACAAAGACACTCCTGATCGTTGGCAGAAAGTGGCTGCTATGGTTAGTGGAAAAACCCCACAGGAAGTCAAAAATCATTATGAGATTTTGTTAGAGGACTTGAATCTCATCGAAACAGACCAAATTCCTTTCCCCAACTACACATCTTCGGGCCGTAACAATCGCAGTAATTCCGTAAAGGAGGGGCACAGGTGAGTTTAAAATATCTGTGTTTTTTATAATCTTGTAAATTTTGATTATTACAATAGTTAGTTCTTTAAACTTCAATTATTCAAATAGTTATGTTGCATTACACCACAAGGATTTTTCATTTAGGATGATTGGACTCACAGATTCAGCTTGTTTGTGTAGGCGTTTGATGCGCTTGAAGCTGTAATAAAGTTTCTGAAATGATATGTTGCAGCAGCAAACCTAGACAGATATGGTATCTCTCTTATAAGAAAAAAAAATATAAACCAAAAAAATATTGGAAGGTTTGAACATGAGGCAGTGTAATGTTAATGTTACAGCTAAACGACTGGAAAATGTAAACACCAGTGTTTCCACGTCGATAAGCATAATAGTTCTTTTCCGTTCTCTGTAGATAATACTGCGTGTTTAAATTTTATTCCAAGAAATCAAAAGCATTCTGAGTTGGGATCCTCCATTATATCTAAAACTTTTTTTCCATGAATTAAATGTATTTCTTGTTGTGTGATGCTCAAAGCAACGTTTTACTTTAAATACTACCACAACTAGATTTACCAATGTGGTTGATATACTCCAATAGGATATATGGTTGATATAAGACTATAGGCATTTATAAATTACATTAATAATTATTAGTTGTATAATGTTAATGTGACTATTAGAGATTGATTATTTGTACTTATTAATAACTATGTAAATTATAACAACTATACACATATAAACCCAAATATTATGAACCCTAATATTCTCACCAAAATATTATAAACCCCAATATTATGAACCAAATATTTTAAAACCAAATTTCATAAACTATATATTCTAAACCCTAACGTATAAATGGAATTTTATCTACTAATGTTGTAAACCAATGTTAAAACCAAAATGTAAAAACCAATTTTATAAATCCCAACCTTACAAACAAAATTTTATAAAATTCGATATTATAACCAATGTTATAAACCGAAGGGATTAATATTATAAACTCTAGATTAATAAACCCAACAGGTTAACATTATAAACTCAAAGAATAAATAAACACAAGGGTTTAATAATATACACCCAAGCGATTAATAAACCAAGGGTTTAATATTATGAACTCAAAAGATTGATATTATAAAACCAAGGATTTTATTTTATAAACCCTAATGTTGAACCGAATATTAAACCTCAAACTATAAATCCTAATATTAAACCATAATTTCGTAATGTCATAATGTAATGCTGAAATTTTTGATATTAAAAAACCAAGCCATTAATATTATAAACCCAAGGTATTAATAAACCCAATGGATTAATATTATAAACCCTTGGGATTAATATCATACACCTAAGGATTAATGTTATAAACCCTAATTTTAATCCTGATATTAAACCCTATACTATAAACCCAATATTATAAGTTGTAAAATTAAACCCAATATTAAAACCTGATATCAAACCCTACATTATAAATAGTAATATTAAACACAATATTATAAATGATAAAATCATGACTCCTAATACTAAACCCTAATTTCATAATGTTACATTGTGACACTGAAAAAATTGTAATTTAATGTAACATCACAACAATATTATATTGTTTTTCACAATGATGACATTTGTCACAATGCGACATCGGAAAGCTTTTTGTACCATTCCAATGTGACAATATTAAACCCTAATATTAAACGAAAAAAATAGAAACCCTAACATTATAAAACCTAATATTATAGTCCATAGTACTAAACACAATATTAGAAAACCTATATTAAACCCATTATTATAAACTCTAATATTAAATCGTAATTTTGTAATGTCACAATGGAATGTTGGATAGATTGCAATGTAATTTTAACATTGTGACTATGATTGTCACATTGTGACAATGTTTGTCACAATGTAACTATGGATAGATTTTTGTACCATTCCAACACCACAACATGATTTCTATCAGAACCCTAACATTTAAACATTAATATTAAAACACAATATTAAATCCTAACATTAAAACCTAATACTAAAACCCCAATATTAAACCATAAGATTATAAACCCAATATTATAACCCTAACATTAAACCCAATGTTATGAAGACAATATTGAACTGAAGATTTTAAACCTTAATATCAAACCCAATATTAAACCTTAACATTATAAACCCTAATTTCAAATCTAATATAAATGTTATACTATAAACCCAATATTAAGCCCTAATATTAAACCAAGTATTATAGACCCTAATATTAAACCATAGTTTTGTAATGTCGCATTGTGACTTCGAATAAATTGTAATATAATGTAACATTGTGATAATCATTGTTAGATTGATTGTCACATTGCGACAATATTTGACACAATGTGAGGTTGGAAAGATTTTTGTACCATTCCAATGTCACAATATTAAACCCTAATATTATATCAAATATTCGAAACTCCAACATTATAAAACTTAATATTATATACTGTAATATTACACCCAATATTAGAAATTCATTATTAAACCCAATATTATAAACCCTAAATTTGTAATGTCAGAATGCAACATTGAATAACTTGTAACATAATTTAACATTATGACAACGATTTTCCTAGTGATTGTCATAGTACACAATCTTTATCACAATGAGGTGTTGGATAGATTCTTGCACTATTCTCACATCACAACATATTACATTATAAAAACCCTAACATTAAAACCCAATATTGGAACACAATATTAAAATCATAATATTAAAACAAAATACTAAAACCCTACTCTATAACGTGATAGTAAATCAAAATACTAAAATTGTAATATTAAAACCCAATATTAAATATGGTAAACATAGGGTTCACCAAGTTTGTTCATGGTCAACTATTTGAACAATGACTATCAAGGTTGACTTTCTTTGTCTATGTTGTCTAATATGCTTGACTATGTTTTACTAATTTTGGTGTTTGGTTTTAATGTTAGGATTTAATATTAGGGTTGTCCATGTTCACCCATTTTAAACAATGCTCACTATGTTTTGACTATCAATGACATGTTTAAGTATTGTTTGAGTATTTTTTACCACAATTGACTATATTTTTCCATGTTCACCATGTTTAAACATCAATAACTATGATTTTGTCTATGGTTAATAATTGTATCACTTTTCCTCACCATAGTTTGACTATGGTTTCTTATGAATAACTATGGTTGAATATGATTTGACTATGTTTGGCCATCATTTGACCATGGCTTGCCTATGTTCAACCATAGTTGAATATGATTGATTATAGTTGACCATGGTTCCAATATGTTACACTATGGTTGCCTATGTTTTGACCATCATTATAGACCCTAATATTACACCCAATATTAGAAGCTCAATATTAAACCCTAATATTAAACTCTAATTTTTCAATGTCATAATGCGACTTTCAACAATTTGTAACATAATTTAATATTGTGACAATGATTTTCTTAGTGATTGTCAAAGTACGACAATGTTTATCACAATAGGATGTTGGATAAATTCTTGCACCATTCTCACAACACATGTTTGATTATTAAAACCCTAACATTAAAAACCCAATATTGAAATGAAATATTGAAATGAAATATTAAAATCCTAATATTAAAACTAAATACTACAAACACTATAACCTAATAATAAATCCCAATACTAAACCCATAATATTAAAAACCAATATTAAATACGATAAACATAGGGTTGACGAAGCTTGGTCATAGTCAACTATTTAAACAGTGACTATCAAGGTTGACTTTGTTTGTCTATGTTGTCTAATATGGTTGACTATGTTTTACTAATTTTAGTGTTTGGTTTTAATTTAGGATTTTAATATTAGGGCTTTTCACGTTCACCTTTTTTTAACAATGCTAACTATGTTTTCAATTTGAATGACTACGTTTAAGTATTGTTTGATTAAGGTTGACTGTGGTTGACTATATTTGTCCATGTTCACCATGTTTAAACATCACTAACTATGTTTTTGTCATGGAAATGGTCATAGTTGAATGACTTACTTAACGCAGTTGAATCCCAAAAAATGATATATAATTTATATTAATGTTGTATAATTATTCACATGTTAATATTAATGAAATTAAATGTTAAAATACTATTAATAATAATCATTAATAATGTTATTAATCATTACTATACAAACCTATTATTATTATTATTATGGGTCATCATAATTCTAATTCTGAAAGGAGGATCGGAGAGATGGAGAGGGGAAGTTTTAGATTTTGCAGGTTTGGAAGGGCTCACGACGCGACTGTTTTTGCCTTCGATTGTGCAGCAGGAGGGCAGGGTCTCCGACTTGCCTCTGGGCGGGAACATAAGGAAGGTCGAGGATGAATATATGTCCAGACACTGGCAAATCACATGGATGGGGAGCATTTTTCCTCAGGGATCAGAGACAAAGATAGACGATTGTCCAAGACAAATAAAGATGTCACTTTTGGGGCTAATCTCGAACCATGGCTACCTCCTTTAGCAAGTCTTTGCTTCTGGTTTCAGAATATCTAGGGAGCTAGGCCACAAGATCCCGCTCGAGGGAAACATGAAACGCTGGTTAGGAATGAGGGGCTTAGGAAAGAACATGGTTGAGGGTGTTTTGGTAGGGGAAAAATGACAGAAGAGGCACTCGGCCTCTGCCGCACCCACAAGGAGCCACTCCTTCTTAGATCGAAGGCTAGAGGCAGTGAAATGAGAGAAAGGGAGCTCTCAATATGGAAGGATCGCATCTGAAA
Organism: Pinus albicaulis; assembly: GCA_034641835.2. Classification (NCBI taxonomy): domain Eukaryota; kingdom Viridiplantae; phylum Streptophyta; class Pinopsida; order Pinales; family Pinaceae; genus Pinus; species Pinus albicaulis. The sequence continues at coordinate 51,906,690 of CM076576.1, read as the reverse complement.
CAAACATTTCTACCTGATCCGGCCTATTCTTTCCCTAATCTCTGTTTATAATTTTTTATGCTACGGTGTTTATTGTGATAACTGGATTTATCAAGGGTGGATCCTTTGTATCATCATCTGAGCAGATGGGGGTTTCAAATCCCTACCCCTCTGAAAGAATTTATGTCTACAGGGATGGAGATGGGGCACCCCCACCTATGAGACTTTGATATGTGAGGCATCAGAGGCCCCTGGAACCTACAACGATGAAGGTGGAGGGGTCTGTCCCTGGGGACAAAGCACAAAATAGCCCTACACAGAGGCAAGAGGTAAGGAAACTAATGCAACAAATAGTTTCCAGATATTTATAAAAACTTTAAATGGAAAATCCCAAATTTTTTAGGTACAAGATTCAGAGCTGGTTACATATATGAAGTTAAAGATCTAATCAGCTACAGGTAACCTGGCTATAAGATAAATTCTAATATTTTTAGGGAAATCACTACAAGAAGGGATCCCCTTAAAAGACTATCAGATCAAAAGGACATCCTCCATAGTCTTAAATTTAAGACTTAAAGGAGGAGTTGTAGGAGTAGGCACTTCAGCTAGATATGAACAAAACAGAACACACGAACAGACGAGAGGAGCCAACTCCTTCAAAATAGGAGCCCCAAATGGCCCAACATACAGAAACATCTTAAAAGGGAAAAATAAAGCAGCAACTCCAACAGAACAGTCTTAGAACACTCCCAAGCCATATATTATGGAGCAACTGAAATGTGTACTAGAACTCAACATTGAGGAAACAAAGATTGATGAAAATTGGTCTACATTTGAAACGTAGGCAATCATATGCAGATTTAACTGCTACTGGCCAAAACAAATTGAGTTGTTCCATTGGATTTTTACCAACTGGACTATGGAATCTGATAGAAATCTCTGCTCAAAAAGGTTATTTTATTGTCAAGTTCCAATCTCAGGAAGCTAGAGATATAATTCTCAGGGTGGGATCGTGGTTCTGGGGTTCTACTGGACTCTTCACCACTCCATGGTTCTCGGATTTTGATGAAAATACGATGGAGATTCCCAAGATGTTGGTTTTGGTTAGACTTTATAACCTCCCGCTCCACTGTGTAATGAAGGTGTATTGGAGGGCATTGGAAACAACCTTGGGAGATATATCAAAACAGACATCCAATGACTGGAGGAGATAATTTTCACTTTTGCACGAATATGTGTGGAAGTGGACCTTAGCAATGGGTTGCCATAAAGTATCTATATAAAAAAAAATCAACAAAAATGGCTGCAACACCTGGACTATGAAAATACAGATTTTAGATGCATGATATGCAGGAAAACTGGACATCTACAAAACACATGCTGAGACGCAAAACCGGAAAGTAGAAAGAAGTAGAAAATAGGGAAAGCATCTAAGGGATGGAAATTCCCCTTAGGAGGACCAGAGAAAGAGACAGAAGACGAAGGGGACATACCAATCCAAAACGAGAGTAAACAACCGACAAAAGATCTAGGGAAACAAGAACAAGAATCGCAAGAACCAATGGAAACTAATAGGAACTCTCAAAAAGTTGACTCGTTAATGAATCCAATGCCACATGAAGCATGTTCTGAGGTAAGCTCAGGTGCAAACAAGAGAGCGCATGTGTTCGAATGTTCAGACTCCAAAAAAGAAAACGCAATAAGGAACAATGAGTTGGCCTTGGTTCCTTCCTCCCTACATTCAGGGAATTGGCAGATCATTCAAAAGAGAAAAGGCAAGCGTGAAAATCCCAGCCCAGCTTGCAATTTGTAAATTTTTTGGTAGCCTCGCTACATGATGGTGTACATGAGTACACGAGCCTTATGAGCTTCTTGAATTCTTTAATGCATGTACAAAGCTGTAACTCTCATTAATTTATTAATATAAAATTGCCAATTTTTCCCTTGGAAAAACAAACTTATTATTATTATAAATTTAAAATAATAATATAATATTATTATTCAAACTAAACTTAATATTATTATTATTATTAAACTTAATATTAAAAAATCTAACCCAATATTCAAAATCCTAGTAAAATTAATATTAAATATAAATATAAATGATTATGACATATCTAAAAAAATATTAAATATAAGTACCCTAATTATATAATATTGGTTACTAACTTAAACATCACCATAATTTTACACGATCACTTAGACATATCAGTAAAAAAAATTAATAACCCACGAATCTATATTTAATAAAGTTTAATGTCCTAAAAGTAGACTGTTAAAATAGAATAAAATATATAAATAAATTATAAATCTAAAATAATATTTAATATATTATATAACACAATAACCTAAAACTTAAACTTACAAATTTGTCTTATAAAATATAAGTTAAGTATTTAACCTTTAAATATAACGTTAAAATTAATGATATCAAATATAAAAATATTGTCAATAATTAATATTAATAATTATAATAATAATAGCAATGTAATGTCATATTAATTAATTAAAGTATTAATTCAAATTATCATAATTAGTAATAATGATATTAATAATATTAATATTATTTTTATATTATTTTTTTTAAAATTATTAACAATTGATATTAGTATTCTATAACTATTGTTAATTTTATATAAGTGTCAATATTAACATTATTGAGAGTTGATATAAAAGTATTATTAATGATTCTCAATAATAATGCTATTAATCATTACTATACCAAGCTAATATTATTAAACTTAAACTTAAACCTAACAATATTAATTAATAAATCTTATCAATTTTTTTAAAGGAAAATATTATTAATGATTGATTTTAGTGTTGTATAATTATTAATGTTAATATTAATGAAATTTACTGTTAAAATATTATTAATAGAAATTATTAATAATGCTATTAACAATTATTATACAAAAATTATATTATTATATTATTAGCCAACTCTTGTTAATGTTATATAAGTATTAATATTAATATTAGTGATAATTAATGTTAAATTATTATTAATAATGTTCAATAATAATGTTATTAACTTTTACTATACTAACTTAATATTATTAAACTTAAATCTATATCTAATAATAATAATTAATAAACCTTATCAATGTTTTTCTGAAGAAAATACGATTAATAATTAATATTAATGTTGTATAATTATTAGTGTTAATATTAATGAAATTTAATGTTAAAATGTGATGAATAATAAACATTTATAATGTTATTACTCTATGAACCCAATATTGTTATAAATCTAAAAAAAATATTATTATTAAAATTAAACCTATTATTATTATTATTATTAAGCACTTTAAATTTAATATTATAAACCTGAACCTAATATTAAATTTAATATTTAGTCTCAATTTTAAATCTAATATTTCAAAATCTAAACTTAATATTTAAAAAGTTAAACTTAATATTGAACCTAATGACTATCAAGGTTGACTTTGATTCTCTATGTTGTCTAATATGGTTGACTATGTTTTACTAATTTTGGTGTTTGGTTGTAATTTTTGGATTTTAATATTATGGTTTTTCATGTTCATCATTTTTCAATAATATTAACTATGTTTGACTATGGATGACTACGTTTAAGTATTGTTTGACTATGGTTCACCATGGTTGATTATATCTTTCCATGTTCACCATGTTTAAACATTGGTAACTATGTTTTTGTCTATGGTTAATAATTGTATGACAATGCTTGAGGATGGTTTGACTATTGTTGATTATGAATAACTATGGTTGAATATGATCTCACTATGATTGACTATCATTTGACCATGGCTTTCTTAAGTTCAAACATAGTTGAATATGATTCACTATAGTGTACCATGGTTTGAATATGGCTACATTATGGTTGGTTGCATTTGAAAAATATTTTGTTTATAGTTTATAAAACGTAATATTATAAACAATAATTTAATTATGACTTCTTTATAGTTGATCATGATTTGACTATGGATACCATTGAAATAGTATTTGTTCATGGTTAATCATAGTTTAACTATAGTTGACTTCGACCATGCACTATAGGTCTCAGTAGTCAACCATGATTATCCACTACACCTTGATTATCCACTACACTATAATGTAATTAAATATAGTTCATTATAAGTAAATTATAGATAAATGATTGTATTAACTTTTTAACATAAATTTCTAAATTAAAAATTTTAGCATCAAATTTATTTTTAACATTTTACAATGAAGATTTTAATATTGGATTTTAATATTACAATTTCAATATAAATAAAAATATGTGAAGTATTCAACTATGCCACTGGGAATTCAAAGCTAATTTGGCTTCACAAATAAAACACCTGAAAATTGATATCTTAATCTTGTAGACTGCTGATTAATCAGATCCCTTTAGGTCCACCAAGCATATTAATTAGTATTAATCGGTGCGGTCAATTATCGAACTTGAATTTGAGTGTGAATACAAACTTACAATGAATTGCTTTTATGCGAAGAAAAAACCGTGAGGTTATCCATTTGTTGGTTGAACAGTTAGTGTAGTTTTAGAGCACCGGGAGCTTACTACTACTGCCTCCAAAATGGGATTTACCTGAGAATCCCAAAGTCACATGTCCTAGGAGTTTCGACAAAGCCCCACAAAAAATAAGTGATTTCTGAGAACAATAAAAACAGTATCAATTTGCAGAACCATGAGGTAATTTTAAAGTAAAGAAAGTGTGATTGTCCAAGGCATAGAACGATTTTGAGCATGGCATTAGTACGAACAATAAAAACAGTATCAATTTGCAGAACCATGAGGTAATTTTAAAGTAAAGAAAGTGTGATTGTCCAAGGCATAGAACGATTTTGAGCATGGCATTCGTACGTTGTTCTCCTGTCTAATTGGAAATTTAAATTTTCTTTGCCCTGTTTGTTTGTTTTTTTCTTTTTTTTAAAAATTTGATAGAGTTTTATTATTTTTTATTTATAAAAAGAAGAGTAAATTTCCATACATATATTTAAGCAATTAGTAGTCTCAACCTGCCCGAAGGAAACCAGTTGGCCACCTTAATGAGGTAAAATCCAACCAGTAGTGAAACTGTTTCTTCCTTCTACTTGCCGCTATATCTACTTTACTATGTTCATCAAAGTTTAACCGAAAGCAGTAAAAACTTGCCATAGAAATCATTAAAAACTATTAATATCAAGAGTCATCCATCAAAAAATTCAATAGAAGCCGAGTCCTTTGCAGTAGAACCTCTCATATCTACTTGCTGCATAACTTGAAGCTGGCATTCAATTCTACCAATTCTCGTTGTTGCATGATACTGAGATACTCCAATCTCTTGAATTTCCTGTTTGATTTCCTACAGAACTGAAACCACATTGGGGTTTCCTTCCATCTCGTGCATACTCGTCATGGCTTTCGCCAAAACACATTTTAGAATCCAATAGGTATGGATAGATTGGTGAAAGAGAGATAGCCTCCCCCTTGTATTTCTGAGGTCCGAGATGAAGTCCATGGTGGTTCCCTATTGTTCAATGTCTTCTTCTTTACGGTTGCTCTCTCTCTCCTAGCCCTAAATTATGTTGTGAACCTGAGGTGGGTGGGTTTCCGATTGCATTCTCCATAACTTCTTTTGTAGTTTTTCTACCACGCTTACTTGGTCCCGCATTATGAATTGGAAGCTTTTGCTTCCCTTTTCCCGTATTGTTTCCCACTTTGACCTTTTGCCATGTTTTTCAACTAACGACCACACACTGACAACCTGTGTAATCCCTTTGAAAATGTGAAACATGCCTGTATATGGCAAGGAAAAATCAATAACAGAAGTCGTTTGATCTCTTATGGGGCCCACTACTTCCTTATAAGCAGGTGGAACCACAGTCTTTGTTGCCATGCAACCACTGTTGTGGATAATAGCAACATGAGAGGTAAACAAAAGAGTGGCAGAGACTATATAGCATAATTTTTTTTTCCAAAAACCATAGCAACATAGAGATTAACTAACATGATTCAGATAACTACTAGGGCGGTCAAAACTATGAAACAAAGCAGAGGTTACCCTTATGTCAAACAACAATGAATTATTTTGAGAGGGCCAACTTTGGACTATGCGTTTATCATGCCTGGGCATACAAGCCAACTCATAGGCTTGAGATAATTCAACATTGTTAATAGGCCACAAAACACAGACCTTAAATTGAGCCACCCACAGAGAAGAGCGCAAGAGGGTCTATAATTGCACATCATAGGGGAACGAGGAGGGGGTTCTAAAACAAGCATCAACTAGGCATAAACCATTGATGAACCCTTTGGGACTGTGTAAATACAAAAGGGTCTTTAATTTAGTTTCATACTGAAACAAAGAATTTGAATGAGCATCATACTGGACTTAGGATGGGGTTCTAAAACAGGGGTTAACTACTCAAGCCAAAATAATCAAAACCATCATGCAAGCAACAGAGACGGACCCTTCATTGCATTTGAAATAGAGGAGACTAAAGATATTCCCAAATTGAAACTAAGACCAACTAATGTCTCGACAAACTGCATGCAATTCAAAGAAACCTGTTGGAATTTTCTGGGTAATTCCTTAACAGAACAGAGGAAATAGAAATTCCTCTTTTACAACACAAAGCTTTAAAATTAAAATTAAATTTCAAACAGACAAACATAGATATGAAATATCAATTCTATCTCATTAAAAAAAACTTTTGTTACAATTATTCCTCAACCAAAGGGATTAAAAACGTGACTGCTGCTACAACACAGTGCACAGAGAACACCTTACTGTCTCACAAAATATCACTCTGTCTTTTATAAAACAAACACTGCTGTGTATACAAGTATTTTCACACTGTTGTGAAAAAATACAGAACACTCTGTCTCTCTGAAAAATACACTGCTGTGCATTTCCAAATTCGCACTCTCTATCTTTTTTAACAACAATACACTGCTGTAAAAAAAACATTACTACTAAAAACATGACTCTGTTCTATATATTAAAAAAAATATCTCAGATTGAATTTAATGTCATTCGTTGACAAAATCGTTGCACTCATCGCTGAGAATTCTGTCATTTGCAAAGAAGAAAATAGCGGCACTGTTGAAAACAAATGATGTTGAATAGTATGGTACACCCTTGATTTGAAAATCTCGCATCGTTCGTGTACTGTAATTACATTCTACCACAATGTGTCGAGACACATATATATATATATATATATATATATATATATATATATATATATATATATATGTTATAATATAATGTATATTATAATCAAAATAAAAATAAACTTTACTGCTGTAACAAACCTTTAACTCACGGTTAAAACTAAAATGAATTTGCTGTGAAATAAAACAAAAACATTAAACATATGCGATGGGCAAATAAAATTAAACCCAAATCTTGTGAGTGCATTCGTGAGTGCATTCGTGTGGGCCCACTGCTGATGTCAACAGCGCCGGTGGGGTTCAATACTCCGCCTGCCTGACTTGTCAGACCCCCGCGGAATTGGCCTTTCGCCTTGTCTATTCGTTGTCTTTTCTGGGTAGTTAGAAATTAATTCCAACACACCCCCTTAATTTCAACTGCTGGGTTTTCCTGCATACCCAAGCATTTCCTGAAATATTCAAAGCTTTTCTGCTGAAGTGGCTTTGTGAGGATATCTGCAAATTGATCCTCTGTTCTGCAATGTTGCAAAAAAATCTCACCATTGCTAACCAATTCCTGTATGAAATGAAACTTGGTGTCAATGTGCTTTGTCCTTTTATGAAAAAACAGAATTTTTAGAAAATGCAATAGCTGAGCTATTGTCACAAAAGATCACTGTCATTTTTACCTGTTCTTGACATAAACTTCTTAAAATTTTTCTCATCTAGACTGCTTGACACGCTGCTGCTGTAGCTGCCACATATTTTGCTTCTGCTTATATCCTTTGACAACAAGTCTTGTCTTGTGTCTCTCTATTTTTCCTTCAGCATTACTTTTGGTCTTGTAGACCCATTTAACACCAATGGCATCTTTACCTTTTGGGAGTTCAACCAAATCCCAAGTCTTGTTCCTCTCTATGGCATTTATTTGCTCATCCATAGCTTCTATCCATTTCTTATCCTTGATAGCTTCTTCGAAATGAACAGGATCATCAACATGACAATATAAGGAAAACAAAGAATTGATACCTTCATTAGCTATATCTTGTTCATAAATGTCTTTCAAACTTCTGAATTTCTTACCTCTTTCATTAGGTGTACAAATGCTTGAAGAAGCACTTGAATTTCCTCCTTGTGGTGTGCTTGGAGAAGCACTGTCATTTCTCCTTAAGGGTGTGCTTTGCTGCTCTTGTGTTGGTGCTGCTGTTTGGGGATGTATTTCAACCAACTCATCATCATTTTCATCATGAGATAAATAGTTTTTAACATTCACTGTTGTCTCTATGCTTCCATCCCAAGCTTCCTCCTCAATAAACTGAACATCTCTACTCACAATAAACTTCTTGGTTGATGGGTTGTACAAGCGATAAGCTTTGGATTCCTCACTGTATCCAATGAAAATACATTTCTCCCCCTTGCTGTCCAACTTCTTCCTTAGCTGATCCGGAATGTGTGCATAAGCCACACAGCCAAAAACCTTCATGTGTGTGACACTTTACTTTGCGCCACTCCATGCCTCTTCCGGAACTTTGTTCATAACAGCTTTTGTAGGGCACCTATTCAAAATATACGTTGCACAATGTACAGCTTCTGCCCAATAATCATTAGGCAAATGCTTTTCCTTTAACATACTCCTCGCCATGTCCATTATGGTTCGGTTCTTCCTTTCGGCTACTCCATTTTGCTCCGGAGTATATCTAGTTGTAAACTGCTTATGAATACCATTTTCTCTACAAAAACGTAGAAAATCTTTAGATATATACTCACCTCCTCTATCAGTCCTTAAGACTTTGATATGCAGCCCACTCTGGTTCTCAACAAGTGCTTTGAAATTGAAAATTTTTTCAAACACTTCACTTTTGTTTTTCAAAAAGTAAACCCAAGTTTTTCTTGTAAAATCATCTATGAATGTTAACACATAGTGGCTGCTTGCAAGTGATGGAGTTTGCATCGGTCCACACACATCTGAGTGGACAATCTCTAAGGGTGCTTTTTCCCTTATGCTTTTCTCGGAAGGAAAACTTTCTCTGTGTTGTTTCCCAAGAATACAACCTTCACAAAGGTTGTCCGGTTTCTCTATCAATGGTAAACCTCTTACTATTCCTTTCTTGTTCAACAAGTTAAGATCTCCAAAGTTGAGATGTCCAAATCTCAAGTGCTGCAACCAATCATCTTTTGGTTCGCTTTGCAAGTCTCCTATGCAAATCGCTTTCTTCAACATTATTCAAGTCCTGCTTCCTCATTCTAGAGGAACATTTTGTTCTCTGTCATATTTACTTCAAGAATACATTGATTGTCATGTTTGTCCATGATGGTACAAACATCATTATCAAAAAAAACACTACACTTTATGGTGAGTTGTCCAATACTTAAGAGGTTACACTTCATTCCCCGAACATAAATAAATATTTGCTATGTGATTTTTGCACCTAATCTTGTTAAACATTACACTTATTTCTAAGGTTGCAACTTTGCTATCGCTCTTAAAGGACTATGTGGACCCACGACCCCCATCTATTACTAAAAACATGGCTATAAGCTTCGTCAGCATGGTTACTACAACCTCGAGTTCAGAAACCATAAATCCTCATTTTTTTCTTCAGCCATATTACAAGCTAAAAACAAATTACTTTGGCTGCTATTTTCTTTTGTGAAATTTGCACTAGTTTCACTTCTCATATCATTCTGCTTCTTCTTTCTACATTCATTAGCATAATGACCATATTTTTTACAATTGTAACATTGAACATTGGATTTATCATACCTCTGTCCTTGAGCATTCTGCTAACCATTCTGTTGGCTGCTGTCTTGGCCTTGATGTTGATTTGGATTGCTACCCCTTCCTTGCGCATTTGCTGGACTGTTCCTTCCACCTCTGTTTTGGCATCTGCCTCTTCCTCTCTTGTTTCCTCTGCCTTGCCCTCTTCCTCTTCCGAAAGACATTTGGGTCTTAAAAGCATGTTCAAGAGATGAGTTTTCACTCCTACCCAATCTCTGTTCATGGGTCATCAGTGATGCATGTAGCTCATCCACTGAAAACTTTGTGAGATCCCTAGTCTCTTCTATGGTGGTGACAATCACATCAAATCTTGAGGGTAAACTTCTCAAGAGTTTTTCAACAATCCTCTTGTCTTCAAGAGTCTCTCCATGAGATCTTATTTGTGTGACCATTCCAATCACATAAGTGAAGAATGATTCAATAGTATCTAACTCTTTCATACAGAGAGTCTCAAAGTCTCTCCTCAGCACCTGAAGTTTTGATGTCTTCACTTTTTCCATACCTTGATAGGCTGTCTTGAGAGTTTCCCATGATTCTCTGGATCTCTTAGCTGCTGCTATCCTTGGAAACACACTCTCATGCACTGCTTGATACAAAAATAAAAGAGCTTTGGAGTATTTCTTCTTATTGCTCTTCAGCATCTCTCTTTCTGCCTGAGTTAACATATTAAACTCAAGTTCATCTGCTCGCTCTTCAAAGCCTTCCTCAACAAATTCCCATAAGTCTTGGGAGACAAATAATGCCCTCATAGTTATTGACCAGTAGTCATAATTTTTCCCATTAAATTGTGGGAGATGGATATTTCCCATACCCATACCAGTGTTGGCTCTAGCCATTCTGCACTCTTAACTATGATTCAAAAACACTTGACAGTGTGTTTAAAATTAACTAACTGTTCTGCAACAGTAACAAAAAACTGTATAGAGAAATACCTTTGGATTCTTTTCGCTGAGTCTTCACTCTGCTAGAGAAGCTGCTGCAACAAAGAACTCCTTTCCTTCAGCATATTTGACCTTCAAATAGCCTGGACTAGCTCTGATACCATGTTGGAATTTTCTGGGTAATTCCTTAACAGAACAGAGAAAATAGAAATTCCTCTTTTACAACACAAAGCTTTAAAATTAAAATTAAATTTCAGACAGACAAACATAGATATGAAATACCAATTCTATCTCATTAAAAAAAAACTACTGTTACAATTCTTCCTCAACCAAAGGGATTAAAAACGTGACTGCTGCTACAACACAGTACACAGAGAACATCTTACTGTCTCACAAAATATCACTATGTCTTTTATAAAACAAACACTACTGTGTATACAAGTATTTTCACACTGCTGTGCAAAAATACAGAACACTCTGTCTCTCTGAAAAATACACTGCTGTGCATTTCCAAATTCGCACTCTCTATATTTTTTAACAACAATACATTGCTGTAAAAAAAAAAATTACTACTAAAAACATGACTTTGTTCTGTATATTAACAAAAATATCTCAGATTGAATTTAATGTCATTCGTTGACAAAACTGCTAAAATTCACCGCTTGAGAATTTCATTAATGGCCTCATAACTTCTGCCGGCACCGCTTGAAAATGCATTGATGTTGAATTTGCATGGTGGCACCTTGATTTTTTTTCCCGCACTGTTGTTCTGTGTAATTAAAATTACATCTCCATTTTACAATGTGCTGAGCACATATATATATATATATATATATATATATATATATATATATATATATATATATAACATATTTTATAATCAAAGTAAAAATAAACTTTACTACTGTAATAAACCTTTAACTCACGGTTAAAACTAAAATGAATTTGCTGTGAAATAAAACAAAAACATTAAACATATGCGATGGGAAAATAAAATTAAACCCAAATATTGTGAGTGCATTCGTGTGGGCCCACTGCTGATGTCAGCAGCTCCGGTGGGGTTCAATACTCCGCCTGCCCGACTTGCCAGACCCCCGCGGAATTGGCCTTCCGCCTTGTCTATTCGCTGCCTTTTCTGGGCAGTTGGAAATTAATTCCAACAAAACCATCCACGAACTTGATGTCTCCTTCGTTATAATGAACAAGAACACATAATTTAAATACGTAGGTTTCAAGAGCCATAACATAGCAAGTAAATACTTGACGCCGCAGACCAGCGTCCTTATCATCAGACTCCTCTGGAATTCTCCTGCCAAGAACAATACCATGTTTCTCCTTTCCCTGTTGCCTTAACCTAGTGCTTCAACGACGCTTTTTCCAATGGTGGGCTAACAGGATTTGCTGGTAGCCTGAATTTTTGTCAGCTTCCATTCTGGTGAAGCGTGCATGGTACTTTTCTGAGGACATTTTCTAGCTAGATCTGTGACTGGAGTTAATGGATGGCTAGGTGCACGCCGCCGCATGACACCAGCCGCTGCCCATTTGCCTCAATGTGGCACCCCAATCGGGGGTTGTTTGCCCTGCTTGATTGAGAAGAATAAATAGAATATGTGTAGTTTGTGCTAAGGTTTCATTGTTGCACTTTTTCACTTATAGGAATTCTTATTCCCTGAAAATTTAGTGTTTTCTAACGAATACTTAGAATACTGGTTAGTCTACACAGAATACATAGTATACCAGTGCTTGCTAAAGCTAATATTAGCAAGTCCAACTCAATCTCAATCATTGTTGTTATCATAGTCATGTCATAGGATCAAATTGTTTTCATCGAGCAGTGAAGTCCTGTGGATGGGCTGACTCGGAATTTTCTTATATGTAGTATTCCTAATTTGCGACAGCAAATTGGAATATTATATTTTGTTTAGTTTGCCGCCTATGGTTTATAAATAAATAAAAAGTGAGTAAAGAGGGTCTAAAATCACTTACATGAAATAAGACATCCACCTAGTAGCACAACATTGTGACTTAAGTGGGAGTCAAGGGGGGGACCCAACACCACGTGGAGGAGGGGCCTATGTACACTCTAGAAGTTTCTCCAAGCTTCTGTGGAGATAAGGATGAAGATGTGGATAAGGATGAGGATGTGGAGGAGAGAGAGAGGCTACATTGGGTTTTGGAGGGAAACCAACACTATAAAAGATGAAGGAGCCTCTTCATTTAATTCATGTTTGGATTCTTGGATTATTGATTATTGAGTGAGACATTTGTCTTTCTTTGGAACACTGGCTGTTTAGCCCGTCTGCTACACTGTTTAGTGCACCGAGTGTCTCCGTGCGGATATCTCACCCTTAGCCTCGAGGGACTTCGAGTGCTTGCTCAGGCAAGGTTATTTTCTTAGAATCATCCTCCAGGACAACATTATTGATGCAGCGGCGTAATACTGTGTTGTAGGGTGTTGTTGTGGTGACTTTACGACACCACCTCCTTCTCTTGTTTTTCAGAGGGAGGGCCTCTCTCTCCTTTGGAGGATCAGATTGGGAGATATTGGAGCTTATTATCAGATCTTGGCATTAGGCCTATATGTTATTCATGGTATAATGCGCAGTTCTTTCCCTAGATCTGCGTTTTTGCTGAGGGAGCAGCGTTCCAAGGATTTTGGCATCATTTTGGAGTTAGATCTCTGATTAAGGGTGATCCTTGGATTGGCCAACAAATCTAAGTATATTTCTGATCTGATACTGAAGTTTTCTTCAGAAATTCTGAATCATTCTTCAGATCTGCTCCGGCATTTTCATGTATTGCTGAAATCCCCAAGGGGGAAGTAATAAAGAGCCCTTTGGGCATTTTGTCTCATTATAGATCTCTGTTTTCATGTATTTATCAGTTTAAGATCTGTAATATAATAAATATAAGCTTGAGCCTCCTGGAGAAAATGCTGAAGGGTTTCTGGATCAATCTTTGTCTTGCGGCACCTCTATCTTGAGGGGTTTTCTATATAAAACTGTTGTTTAACCTTGTTGAAAGCCTATGCCTTGTTCTAAAACTCACTCTATGATTATTTATAGTGTTATACATCATATTCCTTCAGAAAATACACTTCCCTTGCTTCAGAAAATTTCTGCATATTCAAAGTCTTGGGAAATCAGGGTTTTTATTGACTAGTCGGGAAGGAGGAATTGTTTAACTTAGAAAAACACCTTTTTTTGAGCTGATATTCGACATGGAAGTCCCTCTTGACCTATTATAACATATCCTGAAACCTTGAGACGTCATTTTACGCATATTTCCTTATACACTCATTTTAGGGCCAAAATCCTCACTTTTCCCTGCCTTTTTGCCCTTAAAAGCTGAGTAAAGGTTGCTGCTGTTATTTATTTTGGTTTCTGAGAATTTTCAGACATATTATATGATATCTGAAGCCATCATAACTGAATAATTCATTTTTCAGGCATGATCTACTGAAGAATCCATTTTTGGGATATTACAGTGGTATCAAAGCATAATTCTGGCTCAGCCTGTGGAGCTAATTATCTATGGAAAATATGAGGATATCAAAAAAGCGTGGTCATGTACCCTTTGGATATTATTTCCGAGAATGGAAGTCCATGGGGGAAGACCTCAAAAGCAATTTTGCCCTTCAAAGATTATTGTCAGCTCAGAGAGGATGGAGTTTCTAGCATACAGAGTTCAGATTTGCAGCGTACTACTAGGAGATCACCTCTTCCTATGCATGAGGAATCCAATAGTCCTTGTGAGTCTAATCCCAAGAAGACCGGAAAGGTGAAAAAGGAGAGTTTATTCTTTTTTAGATCCAGAAAAGATGCATCCACTGTTGAGGAGGTCAAGAGTTTATTCTTTTTCAGATCCAGAAAAGATGCATCCACTGTTGAGGAGGTCAAGAAGGTTGAAGAAAAAGAAGAGGAAGTACCATGTGCTTCCAATGCTCACCAAGACGAAGAGATTACATCACCTCTTGAGGGGGCTTGTGAAAACGCTGTCACACCCATGGAGGAGCAGCCACATGCATCAACAGTTGGAGCAGCCAACGCTTTTGAGGATGGGACTCTTGTAGTTCTACAAGAATTTCCTAATGCAGATCGAAGGCAGCTTGGTTGCACTGCGTTGTGCAACATGGAAACACTCAAGAAGGAATCACACACTCATTCTCATGAGCCATTGTTGGATTTTACATCACATTGGAGATTGGGGTTTGAAGACTTGAAGGTTGATAGTAGACATCTTGGAGTAAGAAACCTTTTCTCCCTTCAAGATGACACTTTCTCAATGAGCTCTTCTTAGCTCAAAGAGGAACTTCTACTTTTATATCCAAGACCTCATTGGTTTTGGAAGACTATGGATGAAAGGGAGGTCTCAAGGAGAGATCTCACTGGAGATGCACTTCGACACACTATGGGATGCAATGACTTTCTTCCCTTCTCGCAAGAGCAGATAGAAGATGGAGGACATCTTAGGATGGATAACATCTCTCATGCTTATGTTGGACATCCCTTGAGCCATACACATCATGATGGGAGGTTTTTGCCTACCACTTATTTGATTCTTGACAAGGTCTCATTGATCCTTGAGAAGTTTATATTTCAAAATCCCATGAAGTGCAAAATCAGTAATTTGATTTGGGAGGATGGTAGCCCTCATGGGACGAGTACCAGGATGAGGAGAAGAAGGAGGCATCCACAAGTGATTAAGTGGATGGGGATGATGAGCAAGGAGCTAGGAGGCTACTTGCAGATCTATGATACCGGGCAGCAGGAGGCTTGGCTGCGCTGGTTGCTCTTGAAAGAGTTTGGCCATCACTTGGCACATACTCTTCCTAAGAGTAGGAGGACGGAGAGAAGATGGCTGGATACTTGCATCATTGAGCAGCATAGAGTATAGATGCATGGTTTTGATGTGTTACTCATATCATTCATTATGTCTTCATCATATGAGTTGTATGATGGAGTATGGGGAGGCAGCGAAATGTCTTGTTGCTTTGCTTGGGAGAGCAAGGGCATATTTGCTCTCACACTTTGCATGATGTTGCAGGAGGAGGAGATGGCACTATCTCCTTGGTCTTTGATGATGATTGGGAAGAAATTCCATCTTGGGAGGTATTCCATATTTTTTGCAGCATTATTAGAGGAGTCTTTGACAAGGAGCATGTCAAAGAACAGAGCTTTGTATTGACAGGAGCTTACTTGCATGAGCTCACAGCGCTGTCACCTTGGAGCAGAAATTTATGGATGAAGTGTACCCAACAGAGTTATGGTGGATATATAACCCATAGGTCCCAGGATCACTTCACAATTGTTGCATTTAGAGGAGGTAATGATGATAGAGACATCTATGGCATATTCTTCTTGACTTGGATTTCCAAGCATCAGGAGGATTATCTGTTTGCATCACATGGTTCAATCTTCTTCATAGCATGCCAAAACACTATGGAGGACTCATGTATGGACCCATGTACCATCTTACTTCTAGCCTATGGTGAGGAGGTTGTTTATAAATTCATTGATTTGCACACTCTTACCATTCCTATGCAGTGCATTGCTTCACAGGAGGGCAAGCTTGTCATATTTCTCTATGAGTTTTATTGGGCCAATCTACATGATGGAGGCAACCATCTCTTTTGTGGCTTTGGGAAAATGTTTTATCACCTCATGTATGTTCATTTGCAGCACTATATCATGTATCATATGAAGACATGCATGGGTAACATAAACATTTTTCCTTGTACTCTTATCAAGCAGCAACTTGTAAAACTACGTTGTACTTGTTGGGGAAGCTGTTGGTACCTCTTTCCATCACATGTAACCTTCAGCGTTTCCTTCATTTTGCTGCTGATCTTGTCTCCATTTGCTGATATAGATCAGATTTTTATGGGAGGCTTGATTATGAGGAGACACATGAATTGGATGTGTCTTTGAGTGGGAAGAATTCTCACATTCTCTGCACTACATGTTCTAATGGGAGCATGGGAGGAGGCATGGCCACCACTACTACATATGTGTTCTCTTTTGAGGTGGGCCATGAGATTGATATTCATCCATTGTATAGCCATGGGCAAGTGTTTGTTCTTATGTTGTTGTCATATTCAAACATTTACTATCCATTAGTAGATATGATGGATCTTGTACATTGCTTGCCATGTAATTTTTTGAAGTTGCAGTGGATGAGACTACGTTGTATCCTTGTGAGAGATTTTTTGCATTATGTATCCTCATGTGACACCTTCAGCAAACATCTCATTAGGATGATCCATGATGCACATGTCCTATTCTTCATGGATGAATTGTTTTGGGCCAACCTGTTCTTCATTGTTGGAGGAACCTCCTTTGAAGGATTGTTCTTCACTTTTCCATTGGAGGGCAATGCTTTTGTAGCCCAAGATCAGCATACACTCTACACTTGTCATGAGTGGAGAGAAGGACAACATGGGGTAAGCTATGATGCTTGCCAAGATCAGATTTTCAGCCCACCTTCATTACTGGAGCTTGAGGTGGAAGGATATTTTCAGGAGTTGCCTTGTTGGGAGGTGGCTCATTTTGTTTGGATGATTGCTTGGGGATGGAGGATCCACATGAGGGAGATGTTCCTCATTATATTCCAGACTCCATGCCTCGAATGGAGATTCTTCAGTTCTACCCTTGCATTTGATTGGAGAGAGGTGATGAGTTGGTACACAGTTGATGGGCCAGCTTACACAGTCATAGATGCAGAGCAGCAGCGGTCATGGTCTTCAGTCATAGCCAGAGGCAATGAGCAGTCCGAGCCATGGGACTTGGGCTATTATTCGCCATGGTGGCAATGGGATCCAAGAGGATTGTTAGTTGTCTGGTACCATGAGAGATCAGTTTGGGATCCTGGCATTGAGAGATCCTTTCATATCAGGGTGATTCAGTGGCGCATCTGGGATCCAGGCACATTTTGCAGCATTGGTGGAGAGTTGTTCAGAAAGTTGCTTGAGGGCAAGCAACATTTTTCCGGGGGGGACTGTAATATTCCTAATTTGCAACAGCAAATTGGAATATTCTATTTTGTTTAGTTTGCCACCTATGGTTTATAAATAAATAAAAAGTGAGTAAAGAGGGTCTAAACTCACTTAAATGAAATAAGACATCCACCTAGTAGCACAACATTGTGACTTAAGTGGGAGTCAAGGGGGGGACCCAACACCACGTGGAGGAGGGGCCTATGTACGCTCTAGAAGTTTCTCCAAGCTTCTGTGGAGATAAGGATGAAGATGTGGATAAGGATGAGGATGTGGAGGAGAGAGAGAGGCTACATTGGGTTTTGGAGGGAAACCAACACTATAAAAGATGAAGGAGCCTCTTCATTTAATTCATGTTTGGATTCTTGGATTATTGATTATTGAGTGAGACATTTTTCTTTCTTTGGCACGCTGGCTGTTTAGCCCGTCTGCTGTATTGTTTAGTGCACCGAGTGTCTCCATGCGGAGATCTCACCCTTAGCCTCGGGGGACATCGAGTGCCTGCTCAGGCAAGGTTATTTTCTTAGCATCATCCTCCAGGACAACGTTATTGCTGCAGCGGCGTAATACTGTGTTGTAGGGTGTTGCCGTGGTGACTTTACGACACCACCTCCTTCTCTTGTTTTTCAGAGAGAGAGCCTCTCTCTCCTTTGGAGGATCAGATTGGGAGATATTGGAGCTTATGTTCAGATCTTGGCATCAGGCCTATATGTTCTTCATGGTATACTGCGCAGTTCTTTCCCCAGATCTGCGTTATTACTGAGGGAGCAGCGTTCCAAGGGTTTTGGCATCATTTTGGAGTTAGATCTCTGACTGAGGGTGATCCTTGGATTGGCCAACCAGTCCAAGTATATTTCTGATTTGATACTAAAGTTTGCTTCAGAAATTCTGAATCATTCTTCAGATCTGCTGCAGTAAAACTCAGATCTGCTCCGGCATTTTCATGTATTGCTGAAATCCCCAAGGGGAAAGTAATAAAGAGCCCTTTGGAAATTTTGTCTCACTATAGATCTCTGTTTTCATGTATTTATCAGTTTCAGATCTGTAATATAATAAATATAAGCTTTAGCCTCATGGAGAAAATTCTGAAGGGTTTTTGGATCAATCTTTGTCTTGCGGCACCTCTATCTTGAGGGGTTTTCTATATAAAACTGTTGTTTAACCTTTTTTAAAGCCTATGCCTTGATCTAAAACTAATTCTCTGATTATTTATAGTGTTATACATCATATTCCTTCAGAAAATACACTTCCCTTGCTTCAGAAAATTTCTGCATATTCAAAGTCTTGGGAAATCAGGGTTTTTATTGACTAGTCGGGAAGGAGGAACTGTTTAACTTAGCAAAACGACTTTTTTTGAGCTTATATTCGACATGGAAGTCCCTCTTTCCATATTATAACATATCCCAAAACCTTGAGACGTCATTTTATGCAGATTTCCTTATACAGTCATTTTAGGGCCAAAATCCTCACGTTTCCTCGCCTTTTTGCCCTTAAAAGCTGAGTAAAGGTTGCTGATGTTATTTATTTTGGTTGATGAGAATTTTCACACATATTATATGATATCTGAAGCCATCATAACTTAATAATGCGTTTTTCAGGCATGATCTGCTGAAGAATCCATTTTTGGGATATTACATTATAGGAAGCATAGGACACCAAGTTGGTACTGAAAATTAAGCGATATTCGAAAGAAAATACTCCACCTATTATTTTTATAATAGGTTTCATTAGGTTTACAATGTAAAACTACTCTTTGATTTATAGATACTAGATTCTGAACATGGCCTAGGAGATCCACACTTCACTTTAAGAATCTAATTTTTTATTTATTGACCCTTCATTCCATAACAAAAATACCAATATCAACTTGATACCCAGAGAATAAAATCCCAAATGAAGTAACCACATAACCAAAAGAAAGTTGTGTTAGTAGAGGAGAGACATAGGATTTGCACCTTTGAGTCTGCTTCATCACAGTTTTAATTTATTAAAAAAAATGGACAAAGTGACATTCATAGTCGACAGTGGCATTATTCTAATTCTGACTCCTTTTGTCAGACTCCAACCTGTGGTTTATATAGAGTCAAATGAGTTAATCATTATTCATTATTATCTATTCCAGTGCAGTATCAGAGATTCGACAACTGGTTCACTGTTCATAAGAACATACGAGGTAATGGTGTCCAATCGAAACTACATTCATCGCCCCTTGCTTCTTTGAGCCCCTTGTTTTTGCCTTGAATACCACTGATTTTACTGCCTACTAGAGCATTTGGAGGAAGCGGGTACTATGTTGTAGTCTTCATTTTTAAATTTTGTTATTGCGTTTAGTATGTTTTTACTAATTTTACTTGATTTCAATATAATTTGGTACGTTCATTCCTTTGGTTACAGTTTTATATTAAATTTTCTCATTCGGTTCTACGTTTTAGTAGAATTCTATGAAAGTCCCAACCTATGTATTTGCTCCAATAACATTTCGAATAATAAGGGCTTTGCAATGTTTCTATAATTCTATTGGATTTCCAAGGACAATTCAGTGTGTTTATCTAAGGTTACCGAGAGTTCAATCTCTTATATTTCAAGGTTTAGTTAATTTTATAAATTGGATTTTTTTGTGAATGTTAATTTTAGAGATAAATTGTGCAGAGAGTCTCAAAAGTTTTGAAGTTTTTGAAGTTATATATATTTTGATTATATATATATATAATTTAATTTGACATGTTGAAGTTTTTTGTTTTTCTCCTTCCAATAGGTGGAGTGGAGTATTCATTGAATGTTTCCTATTTATACATAGTGTCCATTTCCAAAAGAATCGGAAACTGGAAAAACCTGTATTCTCAAATTGAATTTTTGTTTTTCTTCTCACTAAATCTCTAATTTGATAGTGATCTTTATTTCAATTGTGAGTTTAAAGAATATAATAGACACATCTTAAAATTATCAGTTGACTTTGCTGAATTTGTTGCGAGTTGGGTTGTATATGTCTGTGGTTGAATTCAACCAAACACATATACAACCCAACTCGCAACCCAACTTCTAGCATTTATGGGTCATTAACACCATAAATATTAGTTGCCAAAACATATTTGGATTATTAAATACCTTGCTTGTTAAATGACACTATTGTTGAAAGGTGGGTAGAACATATCTTAAACTTTTCCTTTAAACTTTGTCCTCAAGGTGTTGGTTCCAGAGCTTAGAGTAATATGGCTAGTCAATCGGCTTCTTCCAATGACACTGCAAAAGAGTAGTCTTCGCAACAAAACAAAGTGTTTGAGAATGCGTTGGCTATCTATGACAAAGACACTCCTGATTGTTGGCAGAAAGTGGTTGTTATGGTTGGTTGGAAAACCCCACGGGAAGTCAAAAAGCATTGTGACATTCTATTAGAGGACTAGAGTCTCACCGAAACAGGTCAGGTTCCTTTCCTTAACTACAAAACTTCGGCCCTTAACAATCGCAGTAATTCTATAAAGGAGGAGGGCAAGCGAGTTTAGAATATATCAATTTTTTACAAGCTTGTAAATTTTCGATTATTGAGATAGTTACTTCTCTAGTGTTCGATTAAATCAATAGTTACGTTGCATTACGCCAGTAGGGTTTTTCATTTAGGACGCCTTGAGTCACTGGTTCAGTTTGTTTGTGCAGGTGTTTGATGTGCTTGAAGCTGCAATAAAGTTTCTAAAATGATGCCTTCTAGCAGGAGATGCAGACATATATGTGATCTATCTTATAAGAAAAAAAAACCACGAAAATATTGGAAGATTTGAACATGAGGCAGTATAATGTAATAGCTAAAAGACTGGAAAATGCATTAGGGGAATTTTGAGGTCTAAAATGGGCCTCCTAAGAAAAATGTACAACAAAAATAAACTTTATAACAACCAATAGGATTCAAGATGATGATGTCAACCATGGGGGATGATTTACCATTTTTTAAATAAAAGGGTAAAAATATTAAAAATAATAAAATAATAAAACTACTTTTTCAACTTGTATTTTCAACTAATCTCCCAAAATTTTTACTCAAATTTCGAGTGGGAGTACTCGTTGGATGAAAAATTTAATTCCTCATCCAAGGAGTACCCATGTTGCATACTTTCAATGAACCCTGCTACATGAAAAATTAGAAATATATAAAAAAACGTGATTACAATCACGTTTTTTATGTATTTTTCATTTTTCATGTAATAGGACCCATCGAAAGTATCCAACATGGGTACTCCTTGGATGAGGAATTAAATTTCCCATCGAACGAGTACTCCCGCTTGAAATTTGAGTAAAAACTTTGGGAGATAAGTTGAAAATATGAGTTGAAAAAGTAGTTTTTTCATTTTTCCCTCTAAAATTTGATGATGTCATCAAATCTTATTTGCTTTTTTCCACTATTATTTTATAATTTCCTTAGGAGGCCCATTTTAGACCTCAAAATTCCCCTAATGTAAACACCAGTGTTTCCACGCCTATAAGCATCATAGTTCTTTTTTCTTCTCTCTACATCTTCGTCATCTATAAAACTAGACGAAGTATTGCATATGTGTAACTTTTATTCCATGAAATCGAACGTATTCCTAGTTGGGATCCTCCATTATCTATAAAATTTCTCTTCCATGAATTAAATGCATTTTTTTTGTGTGATACTCAAAGAAACGTCTTACCTTAAATATTAGTTAAATATTATTTCATGATGCCCAATATTTATTAATTCAGAATGCTCAATATTTCTTTGAAGCAACTCTGCTTATTTTGCCACCAACATCAACCCTTCAATATTAGTTAATAATATTCAATATTTTGTTAAAATCTATTTCTTGGAAGTAACAAAATAACAGAAATAATTCGCACACAATATTGTGGCTCTTTAATTTATCAACTAAAACTAATGAGTCAACATAACTTAAAATATCACTCAGCATGACTGAATTATGTCTTTTATGCTTACAATAGAAATTCAATCAATTATCACTCAAACTATGTCTAGGTTAGGCTTACAATGAATAAAAAATTTTACACTTTTACATTTTCTTTTTCATTTCTTCGAAATTTTATATCTTCGAAATTTATTCATTATTTGATGTGCACTCTTGTTGTAGGCTCCATATTTCTTTCTTGTTGTTGCAATGTTTCTTTGACTTGTCTTTAATTTGTGTTGAAAAAAAATTTGATCATGACTTCTACATCTTCTTCTTCAAAGATTAGTTTAACCATATATTTTTGCCACAACTCTTCATATTTAAATTGTCTTCTTTACTATGTTTCTTGTTCTTCATATTCTCGACTTTATTTCTACCATATTTCTTGATAGAAAAATCTTATCTCTTCTTGACTCCATTGTTGAAAAATGGTTTTAATGGATTTTTCTTTGTTTTCAGAAACTTTCCTATCATTCTCTTCAATTTTATCATGAGTTTTTGTTGTTTTTCTTTCGTGTAATCTACACACTCAAGATCATCATTCAAAATTTCATTTAATTCTTTTATTCCATTTGTTGCGTTAAGACTCTCATAATTTTTTTCAATTGACTTCTTAATCCATTCATTAATGAGCTTCATATCTCCATAAAACTCATTACCAATTGTGTTTTCAAGTTCTACACCCATGCTATTTTGAACACCTACATATTAAAAAATAATATTAAAAATATCTTTCTTATGCTCTTTAGTGAGAGCTTCCATCTCTACCTCTTCCTTCTCTTTCTTCTTTTGTTCTTTCATTGCATCATAATTTTCATTTTATTCCATTTTACCAATCTTTGTTGGTGCAAACATGTTGTCTTCCACTTGGCTTCCAATCACAAGTTGTTTTCTCTCACCAAATAACAACATATCAATATGTTCTTTCTATTGCATCATGTGTAATCACTCATCAACAGTTAATGGTTCTTCATCAAATTTAACATCAACATAATTTTCATCCACTCTATTGTGGGATATCTGAACATGCATGTGCTCATTAACAATTCCAACTTCATCAGATTCATCAGCTACAGTTGGATTCAGCTATGCACATCTCACTTTGGATTCATCATCGACATTTGTCTCATCATAATGGGATTCACTGTCATCTACACCGTCAACGTTAAAGTGGAGTCCTTGAGCGTTTATATGCTCTTGCCCACTTTATACAGATAGACTTCAATTTCTCTCTCTATAATATTTGCTATATCTTCTTCATCCATATGTATGTTTTCAAAATGGGTTTCACTTTTATAGTCTTCAAGGCCATCATCCACTTTTGAGTGGGATTCTCCAAGCTCTGTTGTATTCTCAGAGTCTAGCGCATCTACTCTCATATCTGCAACTGACTCACCAAATTATGACACATCATGCTGTTGCATGTGACTCCCCCTTGCACTAAATTCTTCTTCTATGATCTTCCATGCTTCCTTAGAAGTTGTAGTTTTTGCCACTTTGTACAAAAAAAATTCATCCAATGTGTGTTTTATAAAATTTAATGCTAAAGCATCACATAATTCATCATATGGGTCATTAGACTCATACTTAATTAACTCTTTAGCTGGAAGAAAATTTAGTATATTGATAACCCAAAATTTAAAATATTCACCAAAAAACATAGGGTAGTAGATCAAAGTTGCACCAATCAAGTTCAATTTCTTCTTAGTCTTTTGCTAGACTTCTCATTTCCTTAGCTATGGTCTGAACCTCTCTAAACATGGCAACGATCTATGCCTATTATTTTCAATTTCTTATTTTAATCTTCTTTAGTCATGCTTTGTGACACATGACTTTTTTTTTTCCCTTTGTCTTATAGTTGCTTTCTTGATTGCATGAAGCTATCTTTCATATCACCCCTAGCAAAAATACAATGATTATTATGCACCCCATAAGCCAGAATTTTCACCCAAATCATTATCAACCTTAACAAAACACAAAATAATTTTGTAAACTTATATCATAAACTTTAACAAGACCTAAACTTTATTTTCAATAAAAATCTTCATAAAAAAAAAAATACTTTCAAAAAATCTTCCACAAAAAATTAAAATTATTTATATCATATCATGCACCTTTTATTTAAAAAAAAAAAAACTAAAACACTTCTTCTTAACAACCTCTCCAAACCCTTATATAAACTTTAAATAATCCTTAACAGAACTCTAATATCTTTCACCTTTAAAAGAAACTTCAATACTCTTTTAATAAGCGTTTTCAAAATGAGGCCCTTTTCAAAGCTCACATATTCGCTTTAAAAACAATACCATTTCAAAATATTACTCATTACCAAGGCGATCTTCTTTATTGCCTTTTTCCACACAAAAAACACACGTTTTGACGTGCTCAAATCAAAACTCCTTTCCACTAATAGTTTAATAATCTCCACCCTACGTATATAAAAGAGCTAGGCTTCTCACCATATAAACCAATGAAAAGCAATTGGATTTGAAAATGTTCTTTGTTTGACTTTACGTGAGCTTTTGATACCGATTGCTCATCCCAACTGCACAATCGACCCAATTTTAGGGAAAACCTAAGTTTTCAACAAATTGTCACATTTCTTGTTGAAATATTAAATCCAACTCCCGCAAAGCAGAAAAGGACAACGACAGCAACTCTGATATGAAGTGTTTGAAGGACGCCGAATTTATTTCGATTGAAACTCAAATGACAGCAACAGTTTTTTTCTTGGGTCAATCTTCACTCTATCGCATATTGAAATCACCCGCAAAACCAAATTTCAGGTTAAAACCATAGCTTGGATTTTGCATTGAAGAACCGTCATCAAATCTCGCCATCCCACCATTTAAACCCCAGCACCAACCGCCATTAAACACCACCAACCAAATAATAGAGATTTCACTTCACAACATCGCAATTTCGCAACTTCACATATTTTTTTCGGACCATCACAAGCTATTTTATTTAGTTTGCGATGCAATATTGCTTCCATCGCATATCTCATATCGCATGCGCAAGATATTAATTTTATCACCCGGACCGCTCATAGACCAAACCATATAGATTGCGATGCGATAAGGCTTTGTCAAATATGCTTGAAGACTTGTTTGAAGTCCGTGTGGGGTCTACCGCCAGCCAGAATTGGATGCGATGAATTATCAAAAGGGATTTTTCGTTTGAAATGCTGCAACGTATTTTGATTAAGTCTTTTGACTTCAGGTTAATATATATGTATGTTTAATACATATATATTATATATTATAAACTTGCAGAGTTTATTATATATATTAAATTCAATAGTTTGTTTTAACTTTTGATGTATCATATAAAAAGAAAAAGGCCCGAAGGCAAATTAGAAGTTGACTACACATTGTATTTTTGAAGAAGCCTACAGGCGAAAAACACAGAGCGGACTATGTGAGCATAAATGTTTTTTGAGAGCATTGTGTGTGCGTTCTTTTTTGAACAAAGAGAATTTTTTTTTTGTAATGTTGTGTGTTGTAGCAGCTTGTAATCTTTTTTTGTAAAGTCCAGAACAACAGTTCTGTGGTACCTCTGTAATATATTTTTAATTTTTATGGAATAAAAGTTTTATGCATCTCTGTTCAAAAATTTTCCACTTGAATCTCTGTGTTGAAGTTGGGAAATTTTGATTCCTCTATTGTTTGGAATACTTCAGAAATTCCAACATGGTATCAGAGCTAGTCCAGGCTCTTTGAAGTTTGTCAAAGAAGCTGAAGGAAGGAGTTCTTGAAGTAGTTCTTTAGCAGTGTGAAGGCTCAACAAAGTCCAGGTATTTGCAAAAGCAAAGTTTTTTTTTGTGTTTAAAAAGTGCAGTCCATAAAATTCTTTTTGAAGACAGAGTTTATCTCTCATAAAGAGATAAAGTTTGTTGAAAAACATAGTCAAGTTTAAAAAAAAAAAAAAAACATAGTTTACGGATGCTAGCCATCGCAAGAGCCAGCACAAGGACAAGTATTGGAAATACTCAACTCCCACAGTTCAATGGGAAGAACTATGACTATTGGGAAATCACTATGAGAGCTTTGTTTGCCTCTCAAGATTTATGGGAGCTTGTTGAAGATGATCTAGAAGAACCAACAGATGAAAATGTTTTCAATGCCTTAACACAGGCAAAAAAGGATTTGCTGAAAATAAATAGGAAGAAGGACTCAAAAGCCCTCTTCTATCTCTATAAAGCAATGCATGAAAGTGTATTTACAAGGATAGCAGCAGCTGAGAGGTCCAAGGATGCATGGGATACCCTCCACACTTCCTATCAAGGTATGGAGAAGGTGAAAACAACAAAGCTACAATTGTTGAGGAGAGACTTTGAAACTCTCTGTATGAAAGAGTCTGATAACATAGACTCATTATTCACATATGTGATTGGGTGGGTTACCCAGCTAAGATCTCATTGAGAGACACTTGAAGAAAGAATAATATTGGAGAAAATATTGAGGAGATTACCCTCAAGGTTTGATGTGATAGTCACAACCATTGAAGAGATAAAGGATCTCTCAAAGTTTAATGTTGATGAGATTCATGCATCATTGATGACTCCTGAACAAAGATTGAGTAGAACAACAAACTCATCTTTGGAGCATGCCTTTAAGACCCAAATTACCTTTGGAAGAGTAAGAGGTCAAGGCAGAGGAAACTACAGAGGAAAAGGAAGAGGCAGAAGCCAAAATAGAGGAGGAAGAAACAACCTTGCAAATACAAATGGAAGGGGCAGCAATCAAAATCAAAACCAAAGTCAAGGCAACAGCCACCAAGGTGGACAAAATCAAGCACATGGAAAAATTTATGATAAATCCCAAGTCCAATGTCATTACTGTAAGAAATATGGGAAGTATGCCAATGAATGTAGGAAGAAACAAAGTGGCATGGGTAATAGACCCAATGATAATTTTATAAAAGAAAATATCAGTCAAGAGAAGTTACTTTTAGCATGTAATATGGCTCAGGAAAAGAATGAAGATATATGGTTTCTAGATTCAGGATGTAGCAACCATATGATTGGAAAAATTTCAATGTTTTCCATGTTAGATGAAAATGTAAAGTCTCAATTAACATTGGGGACAGACAATAAGATCTTTGTCATGGGAAAAGGCAGAGTGAATGTTTTGACAAAGAAAGGAGAAGGAAGATCCATATCAGATATTTATTATGTGCCTGGTATGAAGTGTAACCTTTTGAGCATTGGACAACTCATTCAAAAGGGGTAAAATGTTTTCTTTGAAGATGATGTATGCACCATCATGGATAAACCACCAAGAAATAAATGCATTGCATAAGTAAAGATGACAAGGAACAGAATGTTCCCTCTCAAGATGAGAGCAGATTTGGAGAAAGGAGTTGAAATGGCAGCACTGATATAAGAGACATTCCAAAGAGAAGCAAAAGATGAAAAATGGTTATGGCACTTGAGATTTCGACATCTCAACTTTAGAGGTTTGAATTTGTTGCATAGGAAAGGAATGTTAAAGGGTTTACCATTGATTGAGAAACCAGACAGCCTATGTGAATGTTGCATCTTGGGCAAACAACAAAGAGAAAACTTTCCATTAGGAAAAAGCATAAGGGCAAAGGCACCCTTAGAAAGTGTCCATTCAGATTTGTGTGGACCAATGAAAACACCATCACTAGCAAACAGTCACTATATGTTGGCTTTTATTGATGATTACACAAGAAAAACTTGGGTTTATTTCTTGAAATATAAAAGTGAAGTGTTTGAGAAATTCTGCCACTTTAAGGCTCTTGTAGAGAAACAAAGTAGGCAACATATCAAGGTCTTAAGAACTGATAGAGGAGGTGGGTATATCTCAAAATAATTTCTATGTTTTTGCAGAGAAAATGGGATACACAAGCAATTTACAACAAGGTACACACTACAACAAAATGAAGTCGCTAAAAGGAAAAATAGATCCATTATGGACATGGTAAGAAGTATGTTGAAGGCAAAACATTTTCCAAATGAATATTGGGCTGAAGATGTACATTGTGCAACATACATCTTTAATAGATGCCAAACTAAAGTTGTAATGAACAGAGTTCCTGAAAAGACATGGAGTGGCATAAAGCAGCATGTCACCCACATGAGAGTTTTTGGCTGTGTGGCTTATGCACACATTCCAGATTAGCTAAGGAAGAATTTTGACAATAAGGGGGAGAAGTGCATATTTATTAGATACAATAAATAATCCAAGGCATACAGGTTGTATAACCCATCCACCAAGAAGTTTGTTATAAGAAAATATGGGCAATTCATTGAAGAAGAAGCTTGGGATGGAAGCATTGAGAAAACAGTGAATGTTAAAATTTGTTTGTTTCATGATGATAATAAGGAAGAGATGGCTGAAATACATCCCTCGTTAGTAGCACCACCTCTACCAACACAAGGACAGCAAGAGACACCACAAGAAAGTATGAGAACACCTTTGAGGAGTGATAACAGTGCTTCTCCAAGCACACCACAAGAAGCATATTTGAGTGCTTCTACAAGCACAAGTTCAACTAGTGAAAGAGGAAAAATATTCAGAAGTCTGAATGAGATTTATGAGCAAGAGGCAGCAAATGAAGGTATGAACTCTTTATTTGCATTGTATTTTCATGTAGATGATCCTATTCATTTTGAAGAATATATAAAAGATAAGAAATGTATAGATGCAATGGATGAAGAAATGAATGCCATAGAGAAAAAGAAGACATGGGAATTAGTTGATCTCCCAAAAGGAAAATAAGTTATTGGAGTGAAATGGGTTTACAAGACCAAAAGAAATGTTGAAGGTAAGATTGAAAGGCACAAGGCTAGACTTTTTTTTAAAGGCTACAAGCGGCAACAAGAAAGATATTATGAGGAAACTTTTTCACCAGTTGAAAGAATGGAAATAGTAAGAGCAGTGATGTCCATAGCAGCACAACACAAGTGGAAAGTTTACCAAATGGATGTGAAATCAGCATTCTTAAATGGAGTATTGATAGAAGAGGTTTATGTTGAACAACCTTTGGGATATGAAAAAGAAGGCCAAGAGCACAAATTTTTCATATTGAAGAAAGATCTTTATGGGCTGAAACAAGCACCAAGAGCATGGTACATTGAGATAGATGCCTATCTACTGGAAAATGGTTTTGAGAAATGTTAAGGAGAACCCACATTATACATCAAGGATAAAGATGGTAAGATTTTGATTGTTGTTTTGTATGTTGATGATGTGATCTTTACAAGTAATGATACTTACTTCATTGAGAGTTTTAAAATAGCCATGAAGGATGAATTTGAGATAACTGATATGGGATTGTTGAGATACTTCTTAGGAATAGAAGTAGAGAAAAATGAAAATAATATTTTTATTTCTCAAGGTAAATATGTAAATGAAGTTTTGGAAAGTTTTAATATGCAGGATTGCAAGGCCGCAATTACTCCTACAGTGATGGGGTTGAAGTTAAGAAAAGAGGATAGTAGCAAGGATTTTGATCCAAGTTTATACAAGAGCATAGTTGGAAGCCTCATGTATTTGACTGCAACTAAGCTGGATATTATGCATGCTATGAGTTTAATTTCCAGATTTATGGAAAGGCCAAAGGAGGCACATTGGCAAGCAGCAAAAAGAATTCTGAGGTATGTGAAAGGAACAAAGTGGTATGGAATTATATATACCACTTCAAAAAATTCTGAACTGATTGGATATACTGACAGTGATTGGGCTAGAAGTATAGATGACAGGAAAAGCACCTGTGGTTATGTTTTTCATATGGGTTCAGGAGCCATTTCATGGGCTTCTAAGAAACAACCAATTGTGGCTTTATCAACAGCAGAGTTAAAGTACGTGGCAGCTACAGCAACATTATGCCAAGCAGTTTGGATGAGAAGAATGTTGAGGAGTTTTTGTCATGAATAGGTTAAAGGCACAACAATTTATTTTGATAATAGCTCAGCTATAGCATTTTCAAAGAATTTAGTGTTTCACAAAAGAACGAAACACATTGATGCCAAGTATCACTACATCAGAGAGCTAGTGAACAATGGTGAAATTATTTTGCAACATTGCAGAACAGAGGAGTAGTTTGCTGACATTTTGACAAAACCATTGGGGCAGAAAAGATTCAATTATTTGATAAAATGTTTGGGGATGCAAGAGAACACAAAAATTAAATTTAAGGGGGAGTGTTGAAATATTAAATCCAACTGCTGCAGAGCATAAAAGGACAGTGGCAACAAATCTGATATGAAGTGTTTAAAGGACGACGAATTTATTTCGATTGAAACTCAAAGGACAACAACAGTTTTTATCTTGGGTCGATCATCACTCTACCACACATTGAAATCACCTGCAAAATCAAATTTCAGGTTAAAATCGTAGCTTTGATTCTGCATTGAAGAACTGCAATCAAATCTCACCATCCCACCATTTAAACTGTAGCACCAACCGCCATTAAACACCACCAACCACAAAATGGAGATCACACTTTGCAACATTGCAACTTCGCATATTCTTTCTGCACCATCGCAAGATATGTTATTTAGTTTGCGATGCGATATTGCCTCCATCGCATATCGTATATCGCATGCGCAAGATATTAAATTTATCACCCGGACTAGCCGCAAACCAAAATACATAGATTGCGTTATGATAAGGCTTTGTCAAATATGCTTGAAGACTTGTTTGAAGCCTGCATGGGGTCTACCGCCAACCACAATTGGATGCGATGAATTATCAAAAGGGATTTTGCATGTTTGAAATGCCGCAATGTATTTGATTGAGTCTTTTGACTTCAGGCTAATATATATGTACATTTAATACATACATATATATATATATATATTAAATTCAATAGGTTGTTTTAATTTTTGATATGTCATATAAAAAAGAAAAAGGCCTGAAGGAAAATTAGAAGTTGACTGCGTATTGTATTTTTGAAGAAGAAGCCCACAGGCGAAAAACAGAGAGTGGACTGTGCGAGCATAATTTTTTTTTTGAGAGAACTGTGTGTTCGTTTTTTTTTACAGAGAGTATGTTTTTTTTGTAATGATGTGTGTTGTAGCAGCTTATAATTTTTTTTTGTAAATTCTAGAACAGCAGTTCTGTGCAACCTCTATAATAGCTTTTTAAGTTTAATGGAATATAATTTTTATACATCTCTATTCAAAAATTTTACACTTGAATCTCTGTGTTGAAGTTGGCGAATTTTTATTCCTCTGTTGTTTGGAGTACTTCAGAAATTCCAACATTTTTTGCACTAACAAAGTGTGAATTTCATACTCACTTTGTGTACTTTTAATTCTTTAACAATGACATAATTTTGCACCTCAATGTTTTTTAAAAAGTTGATAGCTTTCTTCACTTGGCTTTTTTCTCACTAGTTCTGCAGGCTCCACGTATCTTATAATCTCTCTGATTCACTTGGTCCTTTTCTCACAGGCTCTGCACACTCCACTTATTTTGTAATCCCTCTTATGCCAATTTGTTGAAAAGACAAAAAAAGTATAACACAAATAATTTAAAAACACAATAGCAAGACTTACAGCTCTTCAATTGATTAACCAAAACTTAATTAATTCAATTAACTAGTTCTCCAAATTTAATCAACTCTACTACCCCAAATAATTACAATTTCCAACATGGCTTAATACAACATTTTTTAAATTTAAATTATATATTTATGATATAGTTTACACAACTTCATGATATATATTTTTAAAGTAAAAGAAAACCAATGACATAAAAATACATTTTTCAAATTATACAATTTACACTCACAATTTCAATAATTTCTTATAAATTTATCACCATAAACACATGAGATGCCCTACTTAGGTTTTCCTCATTCTACTTCACTTGTTCGATACCCTACTTAGGCTTTCCTCATTCTACTTCACTTGTTCCCCATGTTTGCATACAAGATACTGCATCATTATGGAATTCATGGAGTACGTCATTCATCATTATTCAACAACATCGAGTCTTATGAAGAGTATCAGAGAGAAAAACCCTGTACGCCAACTAGAAAGGTTTAGAATCAGCAATGGACTTAGGAAGCCCGGAGGATCTTCCAAATTATTTTTATTATATTAAATATATCAACATGGTACAATTAACCGTATTTATCTCCCTTTTTAAATGTTTCTGTAAATTGCATGAAAGTGCGTTCGAATTTCTGAATTTGAACATGCTGCCAGTTCAAACTTATCAAGAAAACAATATATATTCTTATGCAATCTGTGTAAGAGAAAATTAAAGATTGTATAGTTTTAAAAAATAAAATTTAATATGCAAAAACTATCTTATTGATAAAATAGATTACACACATTTATACAAGAATTAGTCTCAAGATAGGAAATCTATCTTGGACGTACAATAAGTTGGTTGAGGGAATATCTCAACCTCACACCAAATAAGGAAACTAGTTTTAGCTAACCTAGGAAATAGGAACAGACTCTATTCATAGAGAGTCACAACTGGACAAGTAGGAATTACACATTCTAACACACCCCCTTAATGACTACTTGTCTCGATATCACTTCGCAAAATCTAGCTGTGGTCAAACATAACAAAAAATATGTCGATGTCCATATAAAGGAGCAACCATCCACCGGAATGCATGGGTACCAGCCGCTGCAACCGCTGGTCTCGTAGGATGTCCTTCGTATACATGGTTCTGTCAACCATTATCACTGCATACATGTACCTGTATCTACAGATCCCCCTCCAATGTGGGTTTTATCGGATGACCCGTAACCATGCTCTTCCTTCATCAGGGTTTTATCGGATGACCCGTAACCATGCTCTTCCTGGGTTTTATCGGATGACCCGTAACCATGCTCTTCCTTCATCGGGGTTTTATCGGATGACCCGTAACCATGCTCTTCATCAATGGGCGAACACTGACACAGACCTGTTTCCAGTCTGCTTCACTATTATACGTGGTTTCTAGCTGACCACATACTGACACTGCACAATGGTTTCTGGCTGACCATGAACCTGTAGTTACAAAGTGGTTTTGAGATTACCACGAACTTTTACGGGGATACACATGCCTTTATAAGGCTTACACACTCCAACTCTTGGAGTTATCAGGTACATACAATGACCACTCCAAAACCATCCTAGACTTGCTTACCATTCAACTCTGTGACTCATTATACAACATGATATTGAGCCTATTCAAAAGAAAACCACACAAAACAAACTTTCACTTTTGTTGTCCATCCTCCTTTAAATGTTGCCGCTGCTCCATTACATCATATTTTGAAATGTTCACATCTTGGGCATCTTTATCTTTATCAATTAAAAACTTGGAACTCCATCCTTAACCTGTCATTTGTTAGAGTAGTCAATTCCAACAAAATTAACTTCATATTGAGGTGACTAATCTCAATATGTATATTGATTTTAGTTCCAAAATATTTGTTTTACGCAAAATACACACAATCATGCTTTCAACTAGCTACAAAGACACATTAATTTTTCATATCACATATTAATGCCCAAAAACACACTGATGATTGGACCCGTCCATTGGACGCTCCCATGTATTTCGGAATATGGAAGCGTTGGGTAATGTCCACTGATGATTGCGCCGGTCCTCTTTTACATTTGCTGACCATTTTCAAAGGTGACGCTATATTTTAAATATATTGACATGCACCCAGTCTAACAGAGTCGTCAGATCGAATCCTTCACCTACCCTTTTCTGGAGTGCTTGTTTTACTACATTCAAACACACCGACGTTTCCAAGGTCAAATCATTCACGTGCCTTTTCTCGTTGGGCGAGCTCATTTTTTATGCTATATAGTTGCTACTGGAGGGCTTGTAAACCACTGTTGCGTGTAACATGTAGTGAAAGAAATAAATCTCAACCTAAATCTCTGCGACCAGAAGACCCGAAACTCCCCTTGAAGGAATACGCTTGAGCAGCAATCCCACGCTCAGACTAAATCCGCTGCCAAATTAAAACAAACGAATTGACGATACCAATAACAAACCTTTGGAGCAGCAATCCGATGCAAAATTAAAACAAACACCGGAAGAGCCAAAGTCCACGACGGCTCTTCAGGACTCCGCGCACACTGTTCCTTGGAGCAATCGGCCACCGTTCTGCCACTGATCGTCCTTCACATCGATCTTCCACAACAAGAAAATCTTCCACGATCAAACTGTCACACGATCTTAAAAGGTGAAGTAATTACACTTCTGAACTTCACGGCTGGAAATTCTGCTATCCGGCGTATGCACCAACGGCGTACAGGCGTAAGATAATTTATTTGATTACAGGCGTTCAGGCGTTATTGATTCGTGACAAAAACGCGATCTTCAATCGCTGTTCAGGCGTAAGATAGTTCTCCTTTGCTGCTCACCGTGTGCTTGGACACAGGTCGAGTAATATTATTGCTGCTCACGCTGGCTATGCAGCAACACAGCAAACTGTGTGTACCACAGCAGATCACAATCACACAAAAAATTCGGCCAAATCACCAAGCGTTGTCTCAGCTGTCTCAGATTACACTTTCACCAGTGAACAAGACCAATCACACAGGCTCTCGGCGGGTTTCTAAAGAGGATGAGCTAGAGCTCACTCCAATACCCAAACCAATCGAACTCCTGAGTTCTGATACCTCAGCCCAGGAGGGGCCGAGGTCCAGGTCTTTACAGCTCTGATACCAAAATAAAATTTAATATGAAAAAACTATCTTATTGATAAAATAGATTACACACATTTATACAAGAATTAGTCTCAAGATAGGAAATCTATCTTGGACGTACAATAAGTTGGTTGAGGGAATATCTCAACCTCACACCAAATAAGGAAACTAGTTTTAGCTAACCTAGGAAATAGGAACATACTCTATTCATAGAGAGTCACAACTGGACAAGTAGGAATTACACATTCTAACATTAAAACTATATTATTGAATTTAAATGTTATATATTCGAGTGTATATTTACTTCTATATATTTTAATTTATATAGTATTTTAATATATTGTTATGAAATGCATATGATTCGTCAACTTGTTTTGACACATATAGTTACAAAGGGTAACTTGATTTGATGTGGTTTGGTTAGTAACATTATTATGGATATTGGTATTGTGGAGAGAAAATATAGAATTTTTGAGGGAACTTCTCGGCGGAGCCAAGATGAACTCTAGGGTTTATGCATGAGACTCTCATCCCTGAGTCGTCATCAAGCTCTAGCTCGGCTCTATAGCTCAAGGATTCCAGAGACCAAGAACGCATCCGAATCAACTCATGCGCAACGATGAGAGTAGCTATGCTGAAGAAAAAGTGAAGAAGGCAAGAGTTGGGCCCAAATATTGTTCTGCACTCTCAGACGCAGACAAGGCAATGGCTTCACATATGTGGAGGCCTCGCAGGTCGGATTGGGATGGCTCGCTATCCCGATGGAATCCTGAAGGACTTCATGAACTTCTGCACAACGTCTACCATCGAGTAAGGCAATGAATGTACCAACCTGCCCCTACGCTCCAATGGCTCACTGCTCCAGTTTGTGACCCCTGGATTTACTTGCCAGAGCAGCCTACGCACCAGGGGAAATAGAAAATGTAAAGAGGCAGCCTTGGGCTGCAGAGAGCCAACCAGGATGAGCTCTAGCAGCTATGGTTTCCTAGATCTCTCATCCCCCTTTTTTCAGATTGAGATCTCTCTTCTCTCTGGAAAGTACATGCTTTTTTGGGTGTGCTCAATGGATCTGGTGTATAATCTCTCGCATGCCCTTGAACACAGGCTGGGGATTCCCTTAACCTTTCAAAATATTTCTATATGGAGGTAAACAACTAGAGGAATCACTTCCCCTCTCATTTTATAATATTGAAAAAGTATTTTTTTTGGTTTTACCTATTCGTCTGCGAGGGGGAGCAGCCAAGAAACCATCTTCCATTCCAGCTTTCTCATATAAGGATGTTGTCCATGCATAGCCTCCCAAGAACGCTGCTCAACCCTCTGAGACTCCCAAGCCTTTTTTGGTTGATAAACTGGAGGAAGTATCCTCTATATAAATCTCTCATCAGACTCTTAAATATCAACTTCAAATGTATGTAGAATATGCCATTATTTGACGATTTAATGGACAATGGCCTCGCACAGAAGATCTCTACCTATGGATTCACTCCACTTTGACCAACAACAGCAAGCTTATCTTCTGCTCGAAGGGTTTCTTCATAGTTGTGTTTTCTTTCAACGAAGATTATAAAAAAGCCTTAACTGGGGGTCCAGGGTTTTGGGGAACAATAGGGCTATTCCTCACTCCCTAGTTCCTAAACTTTTACCCCTCTACGATAGTCATTACCAAGCTTCCTATCTGGGTCAGGCTTCCAAACTTGCCTGCTTTATGTCTTCCAACGAATTGGAAACACCCTGGGCCGCTTTTTGGAAACTGATCCCTCTAAGGGGGGTGAAGGGAATATACACCTATGGTAGAATATGTGTTGAAATAGACATAAGTAAAGGTTTTCCCGATCAAATCAATGTCAAAATTGTTGATTTCCTGTGGACATAGATCTTGGACTATGAGAACACTACCTTCTGACGTTGCCACGGGCATCTTCAGAACTCTTGTATTACATTCCTCGCCCAAAAGAAGAAAATCAATCGCAAATAAAAAACTAAAAGTTTGAAACCTTGTGATCCGCCCCTATGCATGACATTGAGTCCTTCAGCTCGAATGAGGAGGAGACTGAAGCAAAAGTGGAGGCAGAAAAGTATACGAAGAACATGCCCTTGGTTGGCCCTGAGGGACCCACTAAATATTCGAATACTCAGAAACGAACTCATTAGTCCTCCTCCTCCGATTCAGATAAGGAGACTCTCCCCACAGTCAAAAACAGTCTTCAAGTGGTTTTAGCCCATCTGCACCATGATGGCTATGTCAAAGTTAGCAAAAAGAAAGGAACAAAATGTTGTATTGAGGATTTGACCCATTCTACGTAGATTCCTGTGTCTATCTCTTATTGTTCCCTTGTTACTCCTCTTGGTCCTTTTTGCTTAATTCTTGGTTACTTAATGGGACCGAGTTTTATAGTTTATCATTTCTGGCTTCCCCGCTATCTAGCTTCTCTTGACTGTAACTTCACTCTGTACTATATGCTTTCTTAATAGAATTAGTCTTATTTACCAAAAAAAAAAAAAAAAACATTATTATGACTATTAAATTCCTTTTAAAAAATTTAATGTTTTTTTATTTATGTTTTTTTATTATTAAATATTCCAAAGTTTGAAATATATAATATTAGATTTAAATATTGCATATTTCAGTATATATTCCATTGTATATTTTAATTTATATAGAATTTTTACACTATTATGAAGTACATAATGTTTATTAATTTGATAAAAAAATGGCCACAATCACATTAGTGTAACTCTGCATAAATAATTTTGATATGATTTCTTTATTTTTTTTGTTAAGTTGTCTGTGTGTTCTAGAGATGACTATACACTTAACCTTTGGCTTGAGAAACTGCAACCTAGGGGCATTTAAGCTATCAAAATTATTATGAAACTCCCAACCTATGTATGTGCTCCGGTATCATTTCGAATAATAAGGGCTTTGTTTATTTTTATAATTCTATTGAATTTCCAAGGACAATTTAGTGTGTTTATCTAAGGTTACAAAGAGTTCAATCTCTTGTATTTCAAGGTTTAGTTAATTTTATAAATTGGATTTTTGTTTATGTTAATTTTAGAGATGAGCTTGTTATATATATAATTTGACCTGTTGAAGCTTTTTTTGTTATATATATAATTTGACCTTTTGAAGCTTGTTTTTGGTCCCTTCCAATGGGTGGAGTATTCATTGAATGTTTCATATTTCTACATAGTGTCCATCTCCAAAAGTAACAAAAACTGGTAAAACCTGCATTCTCAAATTGAGTTTTTGTTTTTGTTCTTACTAAATCTCTAATTTTATAGTGATCTTTATTTCGATTGTAAGTTTAAAGAATACAATAGACACATGCTAAAATTATCAGTTGACTCTGTTATGAGCCCATCTTTGAGCAAGTGCATTATCCAGTCATATGTATATATAGCCTCGGGCATTAATAGGTCAATAACACCATAAATATTGGTTGCACAAACATATTTGGATTATTAATACCATGAATATTGGTTGCACAAACATATTTTGGTTATTAAATACTTTTCTTGTTACCTTGCTTGTTACACGATACTATTGTTAAAAGATCCGTAGAACATACCTTAAACTTTGCCTTTAAACCTTGTCCTGGAGTTGTTGGTTCAAGAGATAAGAGTAATATCTATAGTCAATCAGCTTCTTCCAGCAACACTACAACAAAGTGGTCTTCGCAACAAAACAAAGTGTTTGAGAATGCGTGGGCTATCTATGACAAAGAAACTCGTGACCGTTGGTAGAAAGTGGATGCTATGGTTGGTGGGAAAACCCCATAGGAAATGAAAAAGAATGATGAGATTCTATTAAAGGACTTGAATCTCATCGAATCAGACCAAGTTCCTTTCCCCAACTACAAATCTTCAGGCCCTAACAATCGCAGTTTTTCTGTAAAGGAGGAGCACAGGCGGGTTTAACATTTCTCATTTTTTAGAAGCTTGTTAATTTTTTATTATTGAGATAGTTAGTTGTCTAATTTTTTATTATTGAAATATTTATGTTGCATTAGGCCACTAGGGTTTTTCATTTAGGACGACTGGAGACACTGATTCAGTTTATTTGTGTGGGAATTTGATGCTCTTGAAGCTACAATAAAGTTTCTGAAATTATGCCTTGTAGCAGCAGTCGCAGACAGATATGGGATGTATCTTATAAGAAAAAAATAACCACGAAAATATTGGAAGATTTGAACATGAGGCAGTATAATGTAATAGCTAAAAGACTCGAAAATGTAAACACCAATGTTTCCACGTATATAAGCATCATGTTTCTTTTCGCTTCTCTCTGCATGGTCGTCATCTATAAAACTAGGTGAATTATTGTGTATTTGTAACTTTTATTCCATGAAATCAAATGTATTCTGAGTTGGGATCCTCCATTATCTGTAAAACTTCTCTTCCATGAATTAAATGTATTTCTTGTTCTGTGATACTCAAAGCAACACCTTACCTTAAATATTAATTCATGATGCTTAATATTTATTATTTAAATTGGGCCACCAACATCAACCCTCCAAGATTATTTAGTAATATTCAATATTTTTATTAAAATCTACTTCCTCCACCACCACATGATGATATTTATTTTTGCAATGTAATTTAATGTGCAATATTTTTATTTTTTAAATATAAATTATATATATTGTTAGAAAGGAAAACGAGGTAAAGAATTAACACAAATAATCCACACACATAATAACATGAAGTGCCTTTCTTCAATTTATCAACTAAAACTTGATTCGACTCGACTTATTTAAGTCACTCTCCAAATTTAGTGAATTTTAGCATGGGAGAGTAATTACAATTTCCAACACTCCCCCTTAACTACATCAATATGAGTCAGCATAACTCAAAACGTGACTCAACATGACTTAACATGACTTAAATATGTATGTTATGCTTACAATATAAATTCACTCAATTATTAGTCAAACTATGTCTAAGCTACACTTACAATGACTCAAAACTTTTATAATTTTGCATTTTTTTTGTTTCTTCTAGATTTTATATCCTTGAAATTGCTTCGTTCTCTGTTGTGCACTCTTGTTGTAGGCTCCATATTTCTTTATTTCTTGTTGCTACAATTTTTCTTTGTCTTGTCTTTAATTTGTGCTGAAAAATAATTTGATCGAGACTTGTACATCTTCCTCTTCGATGATTCATTTAACCATATATTGTTACCACAACTCTTCATCTTTAAATTGTCTTCCTTGTTTTTCTTCTTCTGCTTCATATTCCTGACTTTATTTGAGCCATATTTCTTGATAGCATAATCTTATCTCTTCTTGACTCCATGGCTTAAAAATGGTTTTAATTAATTATTCCTTGTTTTCATAAACTTCCATATCCTTCTCTTCACATTCATCATGAGGTGTTGTTTTTTTTTCCTATAATCTGCACACTCAAGATCATTATTCACCATTTCATTCAATTATTTTATTGTAGCTCTTGCGTTAAGACTCTTATCAATTTTTTCAATAGGCTTCTAAATCCATTCATTAATGAGCTTCACATGTGCATCAAACTTATCAGCAACTTTGTTTTCAACTTCTGTGTCCATGCTATTTTGAACACCTTCATATTAAAAACAATGTTAAAAACATCCTTCTTATGCTCTTTAGTGAAAGCTTCCATCTCTACCTCTTCCTTCTCTGTCTTTTTTTGTTCTTTCATTGAATCATAATTTTCATTTTCTTCCCTTTTACCAATCTTTGCTACTGCAAATATGTTGTCTTCCACATGGATTCCAAACATAAGTAGGTTTCTCTCACCAAATAAAAACATATCATTATGTTCTTTCTATTGCATCATGTGTAACCACTCATCACGAGTTAATGGCTCTTCATCAAATTTAATATCAACATAATTTCTATCCACACTATTGTGGGATATTCGAACATCCATGTGCTCATTAACAATTTCAACTTCACCAAATTCATGAGCTATAGATGGATTGACCAATGCACATCTCACTTTGGAGTCAACACCCACATGTGTCTCATCACAGTGGGATTCACCGAAACCTACACCATCCACATTACAATGGAATCCTTGAGAATTTATATGCTCTTGCTCTGTTTCACATAGAGTGGCTTCAATTTCTCTCTCTGCAATATTTTCTACATCTTCTTTATCCATATGTAAGTTTGCATAATAAGTTCCACTTTTATAGTCTTCACGACCGTCATCCACTTTTAAGTGGGATTCTCCAAGCTCTGTTGTATTCTGAGAGTCTTGCGCATCTACTCTCAAATATGTGGCGACTCACCAAATTATGACACATCTTGTTGCTACATGTGACTCCCCCTTGCACCAAATTCTTCTTTTATGATCTTCTATGCTTCCTTTGAAGTTGTAGTTTTGCTGCCTTGTACAAAAACTTCTCATCCAATGCTT
This sequence comes from Pinus albicaulis, assembly GCA_034641835.2. Taxonomy (NCBI): domain Eukaryota; kingdom Viridiplantae; phylum Streptophyta; class Pinopsida; order Pinales; family Pinaceae; genus Pinus; species Pinus albicaulis. Next base: position 51,864,966 of record CM076576.1, on the reverse strand, counting down.
GTTTTATAAAATTCAATGCTAAAGCATCAGATAATTCATCATATATGTTATTATATTCTTACTGAATTAAATATTTAGCTTGAAGAAAAGTTAGAATCCTGATAACCCAAAATTTAAAATATTCACTAGTAAACATATGAGGTGGTAGTAGATCAAATCTACACCAATCAACCTTGATTTCTTTTTTTTCTTCTACTAGACTTCTCAATTCCTCAGCTCCATCCTGAACCTCTCTAAACATGGCAACGATATTTACCTATTCTTTTCAATTCCTTATTTTAATGTTCTTCAGTCACGTTTTGTGACCCACATCTGTTTTCTTTCCTCTATATTTGATCCAATTTTAAAATTGTTAAAATTGTATCGAAAGTACTCAAACGACCAAGATGGTTACTTGAAATTTGGTAATTGTCAATTATGTAATAATTCAGGTATTGATCAAGATGGTCATTAAATTTGTGAAGTTCAAATGTGCGACATCGATCGACATCAACTTCAGATGTGACTCCAGCAAATGTTTCAAAGCGCCAATCAAAGACATCGTCAAATCGACCTGCGACAAAAACAACAAAGTTTGTTAAAATACTTATGTAATAAAACTTGTCCTAGGTCTTTATGTAAAGGTCAAAAATGTCTATAGTCCGCTTTTGTAAACCTTAATGGAAAAAACAGATCCTAAGGTAAAAAGGGACTTAATCGAAATCCTAAGTCCTAGGCTTAAATCCTAAAGTCTAAGTGTCAAATGAAAACACTTTGTAAATGCCTAAAATCTACTTCTAGGGCGAAATATTAAATTCAAGTCCTATTCCTAAGGTTTCTAAACTTATGGACTTAAAATCCCTATTGCAATCATAACCATAAACCTTTTTGTAAAGGTTTGGAGGATGGGATGTTAAAACCCATAAAGTCAAGTGTTAAAAGGTTTTATATTAAAGTTTGAAACCTATGCCAAAAACCTTTATTAAAAGGTTCATTGAAATGTTGTAAAACCTTATTCTAAGGTTCAGAGGTCAAACAACCTTTTAAAAAGTTGAACCATCGAGTCTAAAGACCATGTTGTAAAACCTTTGCTAAAAAGTTTGATGAAATGTTATAAACCTATTGTAATGGGTTTTGGAAGTCAGTTTTTCATAAACCTTAATGTAAAGGTTCGAATGTCGAATTTGAGAAGTCATATATTATATGGAAAGGTGCATAGTAATGGATTTGAACTATGTTATAAAGTTTGAATGTCAATGTTCATAAACCTTAATATCAAGCAGAAGGGTTTCGGAATTCGGGCATATACGAAGGCTTGGGTTATGTTTTAAAAAACATTGAAATTAAAAATCCCACAGAGTTATCCAGACAACGTTATTTAACCGCGTCGGAAGTCGAAGTCATGTGACTACAAAATGGTGAAGACCGCAGCGAAAATTGTAAAACCGCGTGGCAATTCTAATTGCGTCGGAGAAAGTTACAACATGTGACAAGATGTTAACCCTCGGCGGAACATAAGTTGGTTTGTGTGGACAGTTGTCACAATACAGAACCGTTGGAGTTTAGACCGCCAGGATTCGACCACAAATGTAGTCGCTGGATTGTTCACATGTAGGTGCCGGAGATCACTAACTCCACACGGTTAGCCTACCCGTCGAGCGGAGATTTATATTATAAAGTCTAAAGTGGGTATTTGAATTTAAATATAGCGCTATGGTTTAGGACTTTATCCTACGTATGGAATGTGATGATGGGATTCGAATCCCTCATCACCAAATTTTCTCCAACAAATTGCTAAAAGAAGCAAATAGAGGTTCGAGGCAGATTATAAAGCCTTGATTATATGCACTCTTAATATAAAGAGAAGAGTGTTCTTTTCATGAGTTAAGAGGGTGTTGAGAACTTTTTGAAGAGAGGAGTTTTGAGAGTGAGATCTCAATAGAGGAGAGTTTTCCCTACTTCAGGAGGAAGTAGGCCCTCTTAAGAAGGCAGATAAAGTAATTGGTGGAGATTTTGTCATTGCAAGTTTATTGAAGGAGAAAAGAAATCCTACTTGCATAAAGACAACATCAAAGTACGTTGATGATGACGAGATGAACTTTGACATTCTAAAACTATTTCAGCCACCAAGTTGTCAAAGGTCCATAAAACATCAGTCCTCAATTTTTTTAGTGTGTAAATCATCCATGTATTTTCTTATGTGTTGAAAGAAAAGAGTTGTATCAGTTAGCCTATTCAAGGGATGGTCCATATATGCAACATCAGTAGTGCAACGGATGATTCATTGTAGCATATTTCTCTCGGCTTAAAGAATACAACGGATGCACAATTCTCAGGCAGACTCGGAGACATAGTTCAGGTGGGATGAACTCCGTCACAAACTTCTTTGTCTTATGGTATGGATTATGTGATTGATGTGAAATTGTTCAATATAAACGTACATAGATTATTTCATGCCTAAATAGTTAATGCACATAATAACTGTCCAGTAATACTGCCAATCACATTTTGTACAAGGGCTAGAAAAGATCTTGGCTAAAATTCCGCATTTTAATAACCTGAGTGTTAATTGCTATAAAGTTCTATAGACAGAGTCTGTAGAGGGCTAGGTAGCCTCTGGATCTCGTCCTTTTTTTAAGGGTGACATATCCAGTAAATGCCCCTATAGTCAATCTCTGAAATAGAGCTAAGTAACTCAGGTCGTTTTTAGATAAGTAACTCAGGTTATTAAAATTCCACATTTTAATAACCTGAGTGTTAATTGATATAAAGTTCTATAGACAGAGTCTGTAGAGGGCCAAGTAGCCTCTGGATCTCATCCTTTTTTTAAGGGTGACATATCCAGTAAATGCCCCTACAATCAATCTCTGAAATAGAGCTAAGTAACTCAGGTCGTTTTCTGATGATGATTTCTTTTATCAAAATTGGATAATTGAAATAGTTAAGAGAATCTATCCATGCACATTTTGTAAGAGTCATTGGCATTGTGTGGAACAATGCTAGAAAAAAAAGGCTTACAGTAAACAAGTCGATGCAACAAGGAGTCAAGCTTCAGATAATGATAAGGCATTATAGGTAAAGAAACGATCAGAATCAGTTTCCTTTCAATCAGCATGTAACTCCAGAAACTCATCATCAAGTAAGAGGGGCAAAACTTGTCAAAATTGTAAACTGCCAGGGCATGTTCAAGACAATTGTCCAATACTCCCAAAGGAAACAGTACTGACACCAGCAGTCCAGGAAGAATCCAAGTCACCTACTAGAGAGGAAACAAGTACTGAATGGAATTGGGCAGACTTCATGCCTTATGCTTAAATGATTTTGTAATATCTAGATCTAGTAAAGTTTTAACTAGGTTCTAGAATTGAATTCGTTTTTCAAAAGCATTGTAATAAAAATTTTGGAGAACCAAAAGTTCTTTTAGTTGGGAGGTGTGATCCAATTTTAGAATTGTTAAAATTGTATCGAAATTACTCAAACGACCAAGATGGTTACTTGAAATTTGGTAATTGTCGATTATGTAATAATTTAGGTATTGATCAAGATGGTCATTAAATTTGTGAAGTTCAAATGTGAAACATCGTTCGACATCAACTTCAGATGCGACTCCAGCAAATGTTTCGAAGCGCCAATCAAAGACATCGTCAAATCGACCTGCGACAAAAATAACAAAGTTTGTTAAAAGACTTATGTAATAAAAATTGTCCTAAATCTTTATGTAAAGGTCAAAAATGTCTATAGTCCGCTTTTGTAAACCTTAATGGACAAAACAGATCCTAAGGTAAAAAAGGACTTAATCAAAATCCTAAGTCTTAGGCTTAAATCCTAAAGTCTAAGTGTCAAATGAAAACACTTTGTAAATGCTTAAAATCTACTCCTAGGGCAAAATGTTAAATTCAAGTCCTATTCCTAAGTTTTCTAAACTTATGGACTTAAAATCCCTAGTGCAATCATAACCATAAACCTTTTTGTAAAGGTTCGAAGGATGGGATATTAAAACCCATAAAGTCAAGTGTTAAAAGGTTTTATATTAAAGTTTGAAACCTATGCCAAAAACCTTTATTAAAAGGTTCATTGAAATGTTGTAAAACCTTATTATAAGGTTCAAAGGTCAAACAACCTTTTAAAAATTGGAACCATCGGGTCTAAAGACCATGGTGTAAAACCTTTGTTAAAAGGTTTGATGAAATGTTATAAACCTATTGTAATGGGTTTCAGAAGTCAGGTTTTCATAAAATTTAATGTAAAGGTTCGAATGTCAAATTTGAGAAGTCATATATTATATGGCAAGGCACATTTTAATGGATTTGAACTATGTTATAAAGCTTGAATGTCAATGTTAATAAAACTTAATATCAAGTGGAAGGGTTTCAGACTTTGGGAATATACGAAGGCTCTGGTTATGTTTTAAAAAAAAAATTCAATTAAAACTCCCACAGAGTTATCCAGACAGTGTTATTTAACCACGTCGGAAGTCGAATTCATGTGACTACAGAATGGTGAAGACCGCAACGGACGTTGTAAAACCACGTGGCAATTATGACCGCATCGGAGAAAGTTACAACATGTGACAGGTTGTTAACTTGCAGCGGAACATAAGTTAGTTTGTGTTGACAACTGTCACGATACAAAACCACTGGAGTTTAGACTGTCGGTATAAGACCTTAACCACCGGGATTCGACCACAAATATAGCCGCTAGACTGTTCACATGCAGGTGCCGAAGATCACTAACTCCATGCGGTTAGCCTAACCATCGAGCGGAGATTTATATTATAAAGTCTAAAGTGGGTATTTGAATTTAAATACAGTGCTATGGTTTAGGAATTCATCCTATGTATGGAATATGATGATGGGATTCGAATCCCTCATCACCAAATTTTCTCCAATAAATTGCTAAAAGCAGAAAATAGAGGTTCGAGGCAAATTGTAAAGCCTTGATTATATGCACTCTAAATATAAAGAGAAGAGTGTTCTTTTCATGAGTTAAGAGAGTGTTGAGATCTTTTTCAAGAGAGGAGTGTTGAGAGTGAGATCTCAAGAGAGGAGAGTTTTCCCTACTTCCGGAGGAAGTAGGCCCTCTTAAGAAGACAGATGAAGTAATTGGCGGAGAGTTTGTCATTGCAGGTTTATTGAAGGAGAAAATCCATCCTACTTGCATAAAGACAACATCGAAGTACGTTGATAATGACGAGATCAACTTTGACATTCTAAAACTCTTTCAGCCACCAAGCTATCGAAGGTCCATAAAACATAGTCCTCAATTTGTTTAGTGTGCGAATCATCCATATCTTTTTTTATGTGTTGAAAGAAAAGAGTTGTATCAGTTAGCCTATTCAAGGGATGGTCCATATCTGCAACATCAGTAGTGCAACTGATGATTTATCGTAGCATATTTATCTCGGCTTAAAGAATACAACGGACACACAATTTTGAGGCAAACCCGGAGACGTAGTCCAGGTGGGATGAACTCCATCACAAACTTCTTTGTCTTATGGTATGGATTATGTGATTGATGTGAAATTGTTCAATCTAAACATACATAGATTATTTCATGCCTAAATATTTAATGAACATAATAATTGTTTCAGTAATACTTCCAATCACATTTTGTACAAGGGCTAGAAAAGATCTTGGTTAAAATTCCGCATTTTAATAACCTAAGTGTTAATTGCTATAAAGTTCTATAGATAGAGTCTGTAGAGGGCCAGGTAGCCTCTCGATCTCATCCTTTTTTTTAAGGGTGACATATCCAGTAAATTCCCCTACAGTCAATCTCTAAAATAGAGCTAAGTAACTCAGGTCGTTTTCAGATCAATCTTATAACTGCTTTCATCATTGCATGAGAATATCTTTCATATCGCCCCCAAAAAACAATATGATATTTAATATGCGTCCCGTAATGCATAATATTCACCTAGAGCATTATCATGCTTAACAAAATAGAAAATAATTTTGTAGACACATGAACTTTACAAAACCCGAAAATTTATTTTCAATAGAACTCTTCTTAAAAAAAAACTTTAAAAAAATCTTCCACAAAAAATAAAATTATTTATATCATGCACATTTTTATAAAAGAAAACTTAAAAATTCCTTTTATGAGCCTCTCCAAACCCTTATATAAACCTTTAATAATCCTTGAACAAAACTTTAATATTTTTGACTTATTCAATACCCTTTTAATAAGAGTTTTCAAAATGAGGCCCTTGTCAAATGTGACCTAAATCATGAAAAATTTTAGGGGCTAATATTCATAGGTGGACTAATTTTGAAAGGGTTTTCCAAAAAAAAAAAATAGCCAATTTCCGTTTTTTCTAAAATTGATTCACCCAGATATTAAAATATAAAATTATTTTACCTTAAAAATCGCCAACATTATATAGATACTATATATAAAATCATTATAAATTTGAATAATTTTAAAATTATTTCAGTAAACATTTTATAGTTTGTTTATTAGAGACTAGTGAGATTCTCTAAAATTTTTAAACTTCAAGATAATTTTCCATCCTTAAACTTTTCCCTGACCTAAATCATTTAAAAAAAAATACCATTTCAAAATATCACTCATCACCAACATGCTCTTATTTATTGTCTTTTTCCACAAAAAAAAAACACATGTTTTGACTTGGTCAAATCAAAACTGCTTTCCACTAATGGAGTTGTCTTTAGTGTGACTTTTTGGAGACTTTTCAGGTGGATTTTTCCAATCAAATTTCTTTAAGATTTGGTAGTAATTCATTGAAATAACATGTTTCATGGGTAACCCTACACAATCCAAGTTCCTTAGGGGTTTTTTTGGGTGTTGAATCCATATATACAGTAAAAAAACCAGTTTAAATAATACAAATTAATATTTCTCCTCAAATTGTTCTATTGGATTTCGTCACTGGATATTCCAAAAAGTCACAGTAAAGACAACTCCTCCACAAATATTCTAATAACCTCCACCCTGTTGGGTATGTGTTATATTCTTTCCACGAATAATCACGCGTGGGGGGGTAAGAGGGGGGGTGATAGCCCCCCTTTTGCGCTGGGCGCAATGGGAGGGTCACAGGGGGGGCAGTAGCCCCCGCTGTCGAGGTCCGCGACAGTGCCCCGGCTAAAATTTTTTGGTCCCATTAGGGGAATTTTGAGGTTTAAAATGGGCCTCCTAAGGAAAATGTACAATAAAAATTCACTTTATAAGAACCAATCATATTTTAGGGGATGACATCATCCCTAATGGTTGAGGTGGCAATGCTTGAGTTAAAGATACTTATTTTTCACATTCTCAATGGTGGATAAAAACTCATGGTTAACCATGGTAGTGCTCTAAGTACTCTTAAAGTCAAAGTAAAGTACTCATAATAAATGTCATTTCACACTTTTTAAATAAAAATATATTATTGTCATTTCATATTTCTTGAAAGAAACAATGCATATACCTATACATTTATTATATTATATTATATTATTTTATTTTATTTTTATATAGTATATTAATTACATGTTATTATACAATTTAAATAATATAAATTTTAATTAATAACATATAATATAATTAAGAATTTATAAATGTATATTTATATTTTATTTTAAGTTATTTAAGTACAAAGGACAAATGCATTAGTTGTTCAATGATAATGGCTTTTTATTGAAAAACTCATTCTTGATGGATCGCAGATTTCTATGGTGTCGATTTTCAGAATCAGAGTTTGGAATCTCCACAGTTCTCATTTTTTAGTTATGTTTTGGGTCTAAAGCAAGGCCCATCATTAGGACAAATCTGAAAAAAGAGAGACAAATAATGTTAAAAAAATAGTGGAAAAATGACAAGAAAGAGAGCTGACCAGATGTCCATTAAATGGTTTAGTTTCCAATTTATTTTTATTTTATTTTTATTTTTACTTAGATGAGTTTTTTAGTTATTATGTTTTTTTAAATTATCAAAATCATTATTCTGATATTTTAAGCTGTAATGCTAATAATATTTTAATGTTTCTAAATATTAATATTCTTATTAATAAATTCTTATGTTTATCTTAATAAGGATATTTATGCTAATGATTTCTAAATGTCAAGTAAAATCAAAGAGTAGTAATTATATTCATATCCTAAGTTGTGCAGAGGGGTCCTAGAAGAATGATTTAAAGGTTGGATTTAATGGCTTGATTCTTGTTAATTTTATAAGACCCTATGTAGATTATAATATCTACTATTATTGTTTAACCTTAAAAAGTTCTAAGATTTTTATGTAATTATGGCTTATGAATTATATTAATAGTTTAAGTTTTTCATATTATTTAAAGAATAGAGTTTATATTGATAACCTAATATTATGTAAAGGGCCTAAGGTGATTATACTAAAATATTAAGGATCGGACTCTATCAATATTATAAGGTCACAAGGAGATTATAATGATTACTATTTCATTAATAAGAATCAATGATAAAATTCCTAAGTTTTTTATCCTCTTTTAGCTAATGTTTTAGATTAATTGATTTGTTTTAAAGATGAGTAGTATTATTAGATATGTTTTAGAGATATAGCGTCCCCTTGTACTAATATTATGATAATACTATCCTATGTACTTTATATTATAATAACGAAGACGGAGGAGATAATAGAATGGGATAGGAAAAGGTCAATTGATTATAACCCATACATAAGGATTGTAACCAATTGATCCAATAAACTAAGTAAGCAGAAGGTATGGGCTAGACTAAGGATTAAGGTTATGAAAGGGTATTCATAGGGTTGATTTTAATAATTACACTACTTAAGTTTTTAAAGAAGGGTAGAATGGTAAGGCTAAGGAGAAGGGTAAGGGTAAGGTGCGAAACAGAGGGGAGAGGAAAGGGTACAAGGTAGAGAAAGAGAATCATAAAGGGATGAAGGAAGGGAAGGGGTACAAGGAGACCAATGATTCAAGAGAGCAAGATGCTTTAATTGGACAGCACATGGACCCAATTTCTGCTAATTTCTAAGCCTCCATCTCTATTAAGGTTGTGCAGGTGCTTTAAGATTTCCAAGGCTTCACGTATTTTGCGTTCGAAATGATATTTTTCTTTGGCAATGATTACTCCTTCTTCTAGGCATATATGGTGGCATGTTTTGCTTGAATGTTCTGCCAAAGATGAGGTTTTAATTCTTCCAATCCTAATGTCTGCCCCATGTTCTTTAAACCTTATTTTAAAGGTTTTGCTTGTTTCCCCAATATAGCAATCTCCACATGAAAATTTGATTTTGTAGACACCTTTTTGTTGGAGGTGGTCGGGGTCATCCTTAACCGAATTCATTCTTTGCCTGATGGTTACTAGAGGCTTGAAGGTTGCTCTAATGTCCTTTTTGGCTAGAACCTTGGCTATCTTGTCTGTGACTCCTTGAATATAAAGGAGGTAAGCTTTTGTAGTGGAGGGTTTATCAGTAACCATTCTTTTGGTTCCAGATCTGGCTTTTTGTATAGCTTTGTCGATGTCCTTATTGCTATATCCCAAGTTTATGAAGGATTTCTTTAGATATTCAATTTCTTCTTCTACATGAGTTTTGTCTGATATTCTAAAAGCACGTGTAAAGAGATTCAACATCACTCCTGTTTTCTGGGTTGGGTAGTGATGTGAGTTGGCATGTAGATAATTGTCTGTGTGTGATTTCTTTCTGAACACTTTGTGTCCAAGGGATCCGTCTTCATTTCTTGAGAGAAGTACGTCAAGGAAAGGGATGCAGTTGTTTTCTTCGCCTTCCATTGTAAAGTGGATATCTTTGGATATGATGTTGAGATGGTCAAGGAAGTTCTTTAATTCCTCATCTGCATGGGGCCAATTGACATTGGTGTCATCTACGAACCTTATCCAAAACTTGGGTTTTAATGGGTAGGATTCCAAAGCCTTCTTTTCGAATTTCTCCATGAAGAGGTTTGCTACTATAGGGGATAACGGAGAACCCATGCCAACACCAGATGTTTGTCTCTCTTTTTTGCAGATTTGTCATGATGATGGGCCTTGCTTTAGACCTGAAACGTAACTAAAAAATGAGAAATGTGGAGATTCTGAACTCTGATTCTGAAACTCATTCTTATTTATAGTCACATCAATACAATTTTTTTATTAATTTTATTTTGGTACAACTTTTGAATTTAATTTAACTATGGTTACATGGATTGTGGTGCAAAAAGTGAATTGAAAAATCCTAAATATTATTTTATTGGTTTAGCTATTATTTTATTATTTCCTTAGGAGGCCCATTTTAGACCTCAAAATTCCCCTAATGTTAATTTCCAATGGGCGGTCCGCACCCATGGTTTTGTGCATGGTTTTGCACATGGTTTTGGGGTACAATGGTTTTCAGCCCCTGGTATTTTTGTAGATCCGATCAAGGGAACTACGGTTATGTTCTAATCCAGGGTTAATGGATTAGGATTTATGTATGTTTCAGCATGTATATATATGTGTTGTAACACTAAAAGGAATATAATGAAAAATCAAGCAGGTCATCCCAATTTGGGATCCAGGGGAAAATATCTGTGTTTATCTGTTTTATGTTTTATGCTCTCGCTATTGTTTATTTTCTGTTATAAGATTCGTGTGTAGATAATTTCTGTTCAGGGTTAAAACCTACACACCCTATGTATATAAAAGAGATTTATGATAAAAACAAATACTTCTCACCATATAAACCAATAAAAAGCAGTTGGATTTGACCTCGGAATTTTAAAAAATGCTCTTTGTTTGAATTTATGTGTGTTTTTAATACCTGACAGGCTTGCTCACCGTGACTCAGCGAAACTGCACAATCTATCCAATTTTGGGAAAATAGTAGGTTTTCACTAAATTGTGTTATTTATTTAGCTAACAAAGTGTGAATTTAGCGGATGCTTTATTAACTAAAATTGTTGGCTTTTTTCATTTGATCTTTTTTTAATACCATTTACAAGCTTCACGGATCTTGTAACTTTTCTGATATCAATTTGTTGGAAAGGAAAAAGAGGTAAGGCACAAAATAACACAAATAATTCACAAACACAATAATTGATTAACTAAAATTTGATTCATCTTGGATGAGTTATGTGACTATCTAAATTTAACCAACTCTACTATACTAAAGGAATTAAAATTTTGATGCAACAAAACTGTAACTTTTATATAGTCCGTGGACTTGTGGGTTATGGGCCCACATAAATTGGTTAATTTTTACCATTGTGCAACAACTTAAGCTTACGCACTTCAACTCAGTGTTCTCACACTTGGTTCATAAATGTACAAACATGAAAATATAAAACTGACGTACAGAATGACAAAACACACATATTAAAACTATTGCACATGGATTAGTATTTTAAATCTCCAGCCTGATATTACATTTTATGTGGCCTCCCAAAGCACTAGTCATCTCTCGGTCGATCTACATTGTAGTTGGCCCTCTCCTCACTATTTCACAGGTCATATATTTATATAAAATTATACTATGACGATCAGATCAATAATGGATTTGATCTATCCTAAATCATTAATAACTATCCTTTAGAATATGCCCTAATTGCTAAGATCACTATATTTTAATTATATGGTAGTTTTTGAAATAAATCGTGATCTTCTAGATGCATCTATTCCACCTTTGACATAACAAATTTACCATTTTAACCAAATTTTCATGGAAATTAGCCTCCTTTTTAGATCTTGTTCACGTCTCTCCTTCTGCAGCTTTGAATTTTCAATTTTGATTAAGGGTAGTTTGATGCTCCTACATTAGACTCCTGAGGTACAAAAATTTATGACCTCCTGGTCATATGCCTTCTTCATCTCTGTAACAAGTCTGCTACTTGCTATCAGTACCAAATCCTCTTCTTGGTATCCTTTTATTTCTCTTAGCAATTCTACCCACACTTTTTATGGAATTTCATTCGTGATATTTCCGTAAGAGCACTCGTGAGTTGCAACAAAACCTCTGCAATAGCAAGCCTCCTCCTTGCTACATGATACCTCACTAAGTTTCTGTCCTCTGAGCTCAGTCTTTTGGCATATCTCTAGTTCTCTCCTCTGGAACCATATGAGCAGTCCTTGCTCTAGGCTATTGCATATCTTCTCACATTCCTCTGCCACTACCTACATAAAATATAAAGACCACACACTTACCCATTTTAAACATATTTGTGCCTCCTTCCTTTGCACGCATAATATTCTTCTGCTCTGATAACACTTGATGGCATAAAACTGAAACTTTTATATAATCAGGGGACCTGTGGGTTATGGGCTCACATAAATTGGTTAACTTTTACCATTGTGCAACAGCTTAAGCTTGTGCACTTCAGCTCAACGCTCTCACACTTGGTTCATAAATGTACAAACATGAAAATATAAAACTCACGCACAGAATGGCACAAACACACATATTAAAACTATTGCACACAGATTATTATTTTAATCTCCAGCTTGATATTACATTTTATGTGGCCTCCCAAGGCCCTAGTCGTCTCTCGGTCAATCTACATTGCAGGTAGCCCTCTCCTCACTATAAAATATACAATGACACTGATTAGATCAATAATGGATTTGGTCTATCCTAAATCACTAATAAGTCTCCTTAGAATATCCAACTAATTGCTAAGATCACTCTATTTTAATTATACGGTAGTTTTTGAAATAAATCGTGATCTTCTAGATGCATCAATTCCACCTTTGAGATAATAAATTTATCATTTTAACCAAATTTTCATGGAAATTAGACCTCTTTTCAGATCTTGTCCACGTCTCTCCTTCCACAACTTTGAATTTTCAATTTTGATTAAGGGTGGTCCAATGCTCTCTCGAGGTACAAAAATTTATGACGTCCTAGTCATATGCCTTCTTCATTTCTGTAACAAGTCTGTTACTTGCTATCAGTACCAAGTCCTCTTCTTGCTATCCTTTTATTTCTCTTAGAAATTGTACCCACACTTTCTGTGGAATTTCCTTCGTCATCTTTCCATGACAACATTTGTGAGTTGCAACAAAACCTCTACAGCAGCAAGCCTCCTCCTTGCTACATGATACCTCACTAAGCTTCTCTCCTCTAAGCTCAGTCTTTCGGCATCTCTCTAGTTCTCTCCTCTAGAACTGTATGAGCACTCCTTGCTCTAGGCTGCTGCATATCTTCTCACCTTCTTCTGCTGCTATCTGCACAAAATATGAAGACCACACGCTTACCCATTTTCAACATATTTGTACCTCCTTCCTTTTCACGCATAATCTTCTTTTGCTCTGATACCACTTGATGGCAGCAAAACTGCAACTTTTATATAATCCGTGGACCTATGGGTTATGGGCCCACATAAATTGGTTAATTTTTACCATTGTGCAAGAACTTAAGCTTGCGCACTTCAACTCAGCGTTCTCACACTTGGTTCATAAATGTACAAACATGAAAATATAAAACTCACGCACAGAATGGCACAAACACACATATTAAAACTATTGCACATAGATTATTATTTTAAATCTCTAGCATGATATTACATTTTATGTGGCCTCCCAAGGCCCTTTGTAGTTGGCCCTTTCCTCACTTTGCTGCAGATCATATATTTATATAAAAATATACAATGAAGACTAGATCAATAATGGATTTGATCTATCCTAAATCACTAATAACCCTCCTTAGAATATACAACTAATTGCTAAGATCACTCTATTTTAATTATATGGTAGTTTTTGAAATAAATCGTGATCTTCTAGATGCATCGATTCCACCTTTGAGATAGCAAATTTACCATTTTAACCAAATTTTCATGGAAATTAGCCCCCTTTTCAGACCTTGTTCACATCTCTCCTTCGGCAGCTTTGAAATTTCAATTTTGATTAAAAATGATCTGATGCTCCTCCATCAAATTTCCAATATATATATAACTTATATAACTTGATACAACATTTTTTAAATTTAAATTATATATTTATGTTATACTTAATGAATTAAATTTTTAAATAATAATAAAAAAAACAATCACATAAAAAATACATTTTTCAAATTACACAATTTACACTCACAATTTCAATAATTTCTTATAAATTTATCACCGTCAAAACATGAGATTTAGGTTTTTCTCATCCTACTTCACTTGTTCCCCATGTTTTCACACTAGATCCTACGTCATTATGGAATTCACGGAGTTTGTCTTACGCCATCAGTACGTCATTCATGTAGTTCGTGTACATACTATTCAACCCTGAGAGAAACGCCAACCAGAAAGGTTGAGATTCACCATTGGACTTAAGAAGCCCGGACGATCTTTCAAATTATTTTTATCAGATATATCAACATGGTACAATTAACCGTATTTATCTCCCTTTTTTTATTTATTGTTTCTGGAAATTCCAAGAAAGTGCGTTCGAATGTCTGAATTTGAACATGCAAGTTCAAACTTTTTAGACAAACAATATATATTCTTATGCAATCTGTGTAATAGATTAAATATTGTATTGTTTAAAAACTATATTATTGAATGCAAATGTTATATATTCGAGTGTATATTCACTTGCATATATTTTAATTTATATATCGTTTTAATATATTGTTATGAAATGCATATGATTACATACATAGTCACAAAGTGTAACTTGATTTAAAGTATTTTGATGTGGTTTGGTTCGTCACACTATTATGACTATTAAATTCCATTTAAATATTTTTAATGTTTTTTATTTTTATTTTTTTTATTATTAAATAGTGCAAAGTTTGAAATATATAATATTAGATTTAAATATTGTATATTTCATTTTATATTTTAATTTATATAGCATTTTTTACATTATTATGAAGTATGTAATGTTTATTAATTTGATAAGAAATGACCACAATTATACTAGGGTAATTCTACATAAATAATTTTGATTTGATTTCGTTTTTTTTGTTTGTTAAGTTGTTTGTGTCTTTTAGAGATGATGATTTAAATATGGACAAACTAGTGTTGTTGTGATAGCTCCCTCATTAGTATTAGAATTATGTGTTTAGGACCGTCTCAACTTAACCAATTGTGAAAGAATTTATGTGTCAAGTTTTATGTGTCTTTGATGATCAAATTATGAGTTAATTACTTGTTAAAAACTCGTATACAGTTTTGAATGCGGATGTTTATTGAAATGGATGGGATGTTCGTCCCTGGGAGGATCCCAATGTCGACCGCGTGGGGTGGCCATATGGCCACCCACAGGTGCATATACTCTTCATTAGATGTGGCCAACCTTCTCAGCCTTTGCGTTTTCAAATCGCTCCACCGCCAATTCGTGCCGCCCCTTTGGTTTTTAATAGCGTAAAAAAACAACAATTCGATTCATGCCCACCTCGTTTGCAGGTCTCTTGCTCCACAGAATAGCTCCTGTCCTCCTGCTTGTGCCGAGCTAAGTGCTCGAACACACACAGGGAGATGTTGTCTGCTGACCTATTGCATTGAAAAACTGTCGGATTTCCATTTCACTCAAAGTGCACTTTGCTACACGAAGTCTCGGCCCTGTGCTCAGCTTGCCACGCCTTTCTTATTCGCTCAGTTTCATTCCCGTCTGCATTTCAGTCCCCATAGCCTGCGCTCCACTGCCAAAATGCCTCGGCTCAGACATAGGATGAGAAGTCGTTGAGGCAGTAGCAGGGGCCAAGCTATTCACTCCCAGTCTTCCTCCACCACTGATTCCTCCTCTGAGGATTTCTCTCGTGGCCATTATCTAGAAACTAGGAGCCAAAGAGGAAGAGTTAGCCTTTCTGGGCAAGCGCATTCTACCCAGGGCTCCCAACCTCACCATGTTGCATCTCCTTCACTACCGGTCTCCCAACCCTTTGTTTCCCCTGTCTCCTCTCTGTCTGCTCAAATTCCCCTCCGCCAAACCTCCCAAAGAGCTGAATTCTGATTTGAATGCACTATAGACCGTCCTGTAATAACCGCCTATATCATCGTCACCCTTCGGGAGGAAGTTGTTGGCTTCAACCCCCCTGCTGCTCCCCTTCCTCAGTTCCCTCTGGAAAAAGATGCTGCTAAGGATACAAGGAAGCTGGTGGAGATGGAATGAGCTGATAAGCATCAGGATCAAGTGAAGGAGGCTGCTGGTAAAGCCACTTGTGCAACCACTGAAGATGAATATGGCAGCAACAACGAATACAGATGCCGCGTTGTGGAGGAACTCCCCTCTCCTACTAAGGACAAGTAACCATGGCAACCTTTGCTGGAACACGGTTCTGAAGCCCAGATTTAATGGGTTGTTTTTTTTATTTATGTTTAGATATCCTTTGTTGAAAGAGAATAATGTTATCTTCATAGGTAAATTTTTGTTTATATGGTTATATTATCTGAACTCAATGTTGGTTTCCCCTATGAGGGCAGCAAGACAATTTTCTAAGGGACTGGTTTCCCCTTCGAGGGCAGTCCAGAACCGTGCATTTTTTTGACTATCAAACCCAGCTTTCAGGCTCACTCAGCTAAAGCTATGGTAGTATTGTACTTTCATGTTATATAAATAGAATTAGACTTAACAAAAAAAAAAAAAAAAGTGTATATAGAAAATGAAATGCAAAGAAATAACACACATGATACACATAATAAAATGGCTAATAATGGAGTTCACTCTTCCTGGGCTACATCTCCATGGACCCGCTTCAACTAGCTAGGCCCTCTTGGGATTAAGAGTCAAATCTCTAATTACATGCATCTATATTGCTCCAATAGATTTGCAACCTTCTCCATTGGCTTCAAAAGTCCCAAGAATCTCAAAAATTACTATTCAATCTCTGAAATTGGTTTCCACCTGATCTAGGATTGAAATTACATTCTGGTGTTGTTGGGCTTGTTTAATCTCCAAAGTGACAAAAAAAAAATTCAAAAGTGCTCCAACGCCTATGCGCAAACTCATTCCTCCTTTGTGCATAGGCGTTGGAGCACTCGTTCCTCGTTTGCACAAACATGCATTCGATGCAAGCTTCTCCTTGGAAACCATTTTTCCAAATTAATCCCATTTGAGTGAACTACAAAAATGAGTTCCAATCATTAGTAATAACAAGAAAAGAAATGACCATTATTTTACCTCCATGACTCCAAATTCCACATCTAAAAGAATGCATTCACCATCTCCTTCTCTTCTTGGCATCAACACAGAAAATGGTCTACAATGGCTACAATTTTTTTTTTGCTGCAATCTTTTTAACATATTTTCCCTCTTTCCATCATCCTCCAGTTTGACATGCTTCTCGTGCCATGGATTTGAGAATGAAGGGTAAACATGATCATATTGCTCAAGGGTGGACTTTCCTAAAATCCTGCGACATCTTGTCACAAACACTACCATCAATCTGAAAAACACATCATGCAAGAAACATAACTTGATGACATATCCTCTCACTACAAGAAAAAAGGACAATGGTGAGGGGCAAAAAATTTCACCACAAGTTCATTGGAGATGGTCTAAAGAGACTTCATCACCAAAAACTTAACGTCACCAAAGGTGGCATCGCTGAAAGTATAAGCGGTGTGGTGACAATCAAGGTTTGTCACCAATCATGGTTTATAATGACGGATAGTGACCATCATCATTTCATATGAGCAATGGTGATAGACAATAGCCTCTGTCACCAAAAAAATGAACATCACCAAAGGTGACATCGCCAAAAGTATGTGTTGTGGTGACATTCAAGGTCCGTCACGAATATTGATTATAATGATGGATAGTGACTACCACCATTTCATATGAGCAACAATGATTTCTTGTGATGGACAATTTATGGTTGTCACTGTTGGTGCATATATATGGCAAAGTTCGTTGACCATCACCATTTCATATTTGGTGAGGGTCAAAAAATTTCATGATATTCTCATTGGTGACATCAAGGTCCATCACGAATAATGACTATAATTACAAACAATGGCCCTCACCATTTCATATCAACAAAAACAATTTATGGTGACAGACCTTTCATGGTCCTCACTATTTATGCGTATATATGATGGAGTTCGTTGACCGTCACCATTTCATATTTTAGTGAGGATCGAAAAATGTCACCATAAGCTCATTGTTGATGGTCAGAAGAACCTTTGCCACCAAAACCAAATTGTTGTCATTCCATATGAATATCAAGGCATGATGGAATCAAACCACCAACCTCCTGCTTGTAAAGTAGGTGCTCTTCCATTGAGCTAGCATCCTTTAAAGAATTATACTTTTAAAAATTATAACTTGAAACCTTTATATATTTTAAATTCTACAACTTTTAATAAATTAAAGTCTCGAAAATATTTTACTAAACAAGAAAAACATCATCAAAGTTGCAAGTCCCTACCTAAGGGTTATGGAAGTTATAAAAAGTGGATGGAGGGGAAAATAGTTACGTATAATATACTCAGATTTAAAAATTAGATAACCCAAATATGTAGAGTATATATCTCACATTTATTTATCCTAATTTCTATAAATTTAAATGACACTTTTTAGCATACTATTTTGAATTCAACCCGAAATGCTATAAGAATAACATTGATGGTTATTTTGATGATATATAATTTTTATACATGCATTTATTTAAATATTTATCTCGCGGTCTCAAACATATATAAGGATGCACACAATACGTTGCATCTTTAGTGCTAGTGTGTGAACAATTCCATAACAATACTTCTAGATATAGAACAAGCATTTTAAGCTTACATGTGTTGTATGATATGGCCATTTGTCCTTCAAACAGAGTTATGAAACACATAACCACTTTCACCCTTTAGAAAAAATGTGGTTGTAAATGCATGGTGAACTCTCTTAGCACAAATATGCTCTTATTATGGTATTGGATACTCAGACTAGTGCCAAGGTTAAGGGTTCCAAAGACTTTAGATTTTAACTATGATATAGTGCACGCTAGGCTTCAAGACAACATATTATTTAGGAATTTCATGTTGGGAAACCTCCAAATCTATGCCCAGGAAAACTAAAGTTAAATGGAAACATTTTTGTATTTTGGTTGTGATTCATATGGATGCACATTAATATATATGTTTTTTCCTAAATTTGAATCATTTATGTATTTTTGGATGGCTAGTTTTTTGATCCAGTTTTTGTATAACTCTAATTCAATTCACATTTTTGAGGTTAACCATTTGATGACTTATCTAGTTCATGTAATTAAATAGATCATAAAAGATAAAGTGGTATTTTTGTGTTCATGAGAGTGTTGTATGCATAAGTAATATGGGAGTTACAAAAATCTTCAGCTATGCCCAATTGGAAAATCGGAGTGTCGTAGATGTAAGAAAATGTGTAACAAAATATCCTAAATTTAGAAATAGGAAAATTGTGATGTGTGATTGGGGAAAAACGTCATTTCAAACATGGATAAATACAACTCCAAGTTTAATGAAATATCACAAAGCATTATGGAAAACAATTTAGTATGTATGTCATATCGTTGCTCCTCTTCTTCATGTGGAAGGCATAAGAATTTTATAAAAATAATGAAAATATAATCTAGGGACATGTTGGAACCCAACAATTTTTCTTGTCTATATATAGCAAGAGAGGTATCATAGTCCATGAGATAGTAATTATGTGCGTGTGAAATCATAATAGAGCTTGGAATGACAAGCAAGCCACTAATAGTGACTCATGATAATTGTAAATGGTCATAAAAATATAAATGGAAGTTTGTATCGAAGGATTTTAACAATCATTATTTGTTGCTAATTGAGAAATTTTGAGTCCAATAAAGAGATAAGTTATCAAAACTCCTTTGTGATTGAGTATGATTATACACATTTTTTTTGGCCTATCTCAGGCACTTGAGAGGATAATTTAATATCCTCTCAAACCAACTTCAATTGCCACTTGTGACATGTCTCTTTGTGAGACAATTTTTGATTGGTAAAAAAAATGTATATATTCTTGGAATATGATCTAAATATGAATATGGAAGTGTTTAGCTATTTTATTGAGGACATTGTATTTATTAAAATCTAGAAGTAAAATCTTTGAAATAACATAATTTATGGGAGAGACAAGGTATGCAAGGCAGTGGTAAGCTGGAAGTAAAATATGAAATAACATAATTCCAAAATAACTTAGGGTTTATAGTGGCTCCACCAGAGATACTCTGACATGGAGGTTTTTGTTATGAAACCAACTCCAAAAATAGAATAAAATAGAGATCAATGCCTTAGAAATCAACCACTTCGAGGGGGAACCTCCAATACATTAGATAAATGAACAATTCTTGGATGATACAAATGACCAAAACCTCCTTCTATATATAGGAGTCCATTGGGTCTCAATATATTCCTATCCGACCTAACAATAATAATGTAAGAGCACAATAATAAAAATATTGGGGTTACAGGGGTACAACAATAATAATTAGGGGGTTACACTAACAACAATAAGGGACTATACTAGTAATATAGGAACCTAACATGCCCCTCTCCTTCAAAAAAATGTTGTCCTCAACACTTGAGTAGATTCAGATGCTTCTGTATAAAATTCTCATCCTTCCATGTAGAATCTTCAGTGGGTAAGTTCTTCCATTTGAAGAGATACTCTGAAATTGATCAATTTCGTAGTTGTCAAGTTCTTGTTTCCATGACTGCTTCAGGTTCCAATATGATTTTTCCTTCCTCATCAAGTTCTATAAATATTGTTTGAACTAGAAATTTTTCCCCTATAACCTTCTTTAAGCATGAAACATGGAAAATTGGATGCACTAGCGAAGAATCAGGAAGCTCTAATTTGTATTCCATAGTACCAATATTTTGCAACACCTTGTAAGGACCATAGTACTTTGGTGATAATTTATTATCCTTCTTAGATTTCTTGAGGGACATTTGTTTGTATGGTTGTAGCCGTAAAAATACCCAGTCTCCTACATAAAAACGTTTGTCGCTACGATGTTGATCTTTATGTTGTTTCATTCGATTTTGTTTCAAATTTAGGTTATCCTTTAAGAGTTGGAGAAATTCATGTTGATGGTCAATTTGATCTTCCACTTCTTGAACCTTATAATTTTCTCTTAAATAAGATGTGATGGACAATGGATGATATCTATAAAGTGCCGTAAATGGGGTCATTTTTGCTGTAGTATGGAAGGAAGTGTTATACCACCATTCAGCGAGAGGTAACCACTTGACCCATTGTGTTTTCTTATTAGTTAAAAAAAAATGAAGATATCCTTCCAAACATTTATTCACTACCTCAGTTTTACCATCGAATTGAGGATGATAAGATGAGCTATGAACTAGTTGAGTACCCAAACAAGAAAATAATTCCATCCAAAAATTTCCTGTAAAAATGGGATCTTTGCCACTTACAATAATCTTTGGGTTTCCATGTACCTTTTGAATTGTTTCCATAAATGTACTTTCTTTAAATGGATGAGATAATGAAAAAAAGTGTGCATACTTTGTAAGTCTATCAACTACCACCATGATGACACTATTTCCTTTGGACTTTGGTAAACCTGTGATAAAATCCATTGAAATCTCCTCCCAACATTGACATGGAATGGATAAAGGTTGTAGAAGACTTGGGTTCTTAATTGTATCAAATTTATTTTTCTGGAAAACCAAAAATTCCACCACCAACTTTTTAATATTAAATTTAAGGCCATCCTAAAAAACAATCTTTCTTCGCCCTATGCTAAGTTTTTAAAAATCCTGAGTGTCCTCCTAAAGGATAAGTGTGCAATTCCAAAATAATATTTTTTTTTTAGTTGGGAATTCTTGCAAATACATAAGCGGTCTTTGTACCATAAGGAATCATTTTTCTAACTAAATGTATCAGATGGTCTAGGATGTTGCTGCAAATTTTGAATGAGTGTCGACACTTCTTCATCCTTCTTCCATTCATCCCTTTCTTTGGTTATCCAATCTGTTTGGATACTAGAAATGGCACAAAGCAATTATTCCACCTGTTCACCCTTTCTTGAGAGTGCATCTGCAACAACATTTAGCTTCCCCTTTTTGTAGATGATTTCAAAATCATAACCCAACATCTTTGTGACCCATTTTTTCTACTCCTTTGAAGATAGTCTTTGTTCCAAAAAGTGTTTAAGACTATCATGATTAGTTTTTACCTTGAAGTTTCTTCCCAGTAGGTAAGGTCGCCATGTCTTTAGTTCATTTAGTATTTCCAATCTTTCCTTCTCATAAATATCTTTCTGTTAATACTTTCCTTTGATTGGACAAATTTAAAAAGTAATGGGTCTTCCTTCTTGCATTAAAATAGCACCAATTCCATTTCCTGAGGCATCACATTCCACAATAAAGGTTTTTTTGAAGTTTGGCATAGCTAAGACTGGTGCTAGGAAAATTTCCTCTTTAAGATGTTCAAGGGCATTAGTTTCTTCAGGAGTCCATGAAAATGCATCTTTCTTCAATAATGTTGTTAGAGGTGATGCTATTCTCCCACAATTATTAATAAACTTGCAATAATACCCTATTAACCTGAGAAATCCTCGCAACTGCTTTATGGTTGTGGGGAATTTCCATTCCCTAATGGATTTAATTTTTTTAGGGTCTACCGAAACACCCTCGCGAGATACAATATGATGTAGATATTCCACCTCGTGTACTCCAAAGAAACACTTGGATGTTTTTTCATATAATTTTTTCTCCTCCAACAGTTTGAGCACCCTGTCAACATGTTGAACATGATCCTTCCAAGACCTGTTGTAGATGAGTATGTCATCAAAAAATACTAGCACAAATTTTCTAAGGAAGGGTTTGAAAATGGAATTAATCAACCCTTGAAATGTAGAAGGTGCCTTGGTAAGGCCAAAGGCATGCAAAAAAATTCATAATGACCCTCATGAGTTCGAAATGTTGTTTTCAGAATGTCTTCAGTCTTCATTCTAATTTGATGATATCCTAAATGAAGATCCAACTTGGTAAAATAAATTTCTCCATGTAATTCATCCAATAATTCATCAATCACGGGAATGGGAAATTTATATTTAATAGTGATCTTATTGAGCTCCCTATAATCTGGAAACATGCCCCATTATCCATCCTTCTTATACACCAATACTACTGGAGCAGATAAAGAACTTTGACTAGGTTGAATTATACCAACCTCTAACATTTCTGCAATCATAAGTTCAATTTCACTCTTTTGGACATAAGGATATTTGTAAGGCCTGATTTTTGGAGGGACACTTCCTGGAATCAAATGAATAGCATGATCATGATCAAAAATAGGTGGGAGTCCTTTGGGAGTTTCAAACACCTTGGAATGATTGTCAAGGACTTTTTGGAGATCTGGAGAAATAATTGATTTTGATGTTGGAACTTCTAGTGAGCATAATTGTGCAATTATGCCGCGTTGTTCTTTCTTCAAAATATTTTTCATGGCATTAGAGCTTATTATCTTTCCTGACTTCCCTACAATACCCTGTAATTTGAGTTCCTTTCCTTCCAAAAAAAAATTCAAGAAAATTTCTTGAAAATTAAAAGCTACCGTCCACAAAGATTGTAACCATTGTACTCCTAGTACAACATCAACACCTCCCATTGGAATAGAAAGAATTGGAATATTAAATAAATATTCCCCCATGGTTAGCTTGATATTATGGAATTTTCCAGAGAAATTTATAGTTCCTCCATTTGCAACCATCACTTGACATTCTGGTGTTGGGTATAGGAAATAATTCAATTCCTTGGCTACCTTACAATGAATAAAATTATGGGTAATACTAGAATCAATCAACATTATTACCTTTTTCTTCTTGATATGTCCTTCTATCTTGAGAGTTTTAGGAGTGGTAATTCCTGTCAATGCATTACACGATATGGTCGAACTCATTTCTTCTTCTTCTAGGGTTGGTTCTTAGTGTGTATCCTCTTCTTTTGAAGCTTCTTGTTCATTTTCTTCCTCCTCTTCACAATCTGTGTAAAATAATTTCTTCTCAACACACAATATGACCTTTAGTGTATTTGCTATCATAACTATATCAAAGCCCCTTTGTTATTTTTTCTTCCAATTATTGTGGTGTCAACCTTGTAGGTTGTGGAAGTCTAGGAGTAGGAACACTTCCATCCTTATAGATGTGAGTGGTAGGATTATTTGTCGCCATAATTTTACATTCAATTTTTCTTTCCAACCTGAATGTCTTCTACAATGAATCAGGTTCCCAAATGTGAACCTCATGTTGGATGTTATCCTTTAAAGTCCCTATGAAGACATTAATCCTATTTTCCTCTGGAATATTAGTTACCCTTATATTAAATTTTTGGAAGTCCTCAATGTGCTCCACCACTGAACCCTTTTCTTTGATATTTATCAATTGGCTAAAGAAGGTGTTGCTCTTTATATCCTCATAATGCGCCATCATTTCCTCCATATAAATTGACCAAGTGAAAAAAAAATTACGGGAGCAAAGCCATCGATACCATACAAATGTATTTTGTTTTAAATGTAAAGTTGCAATGCATACCTTTTGTGTGTTTTGCACATTATTGAGATCAAAACATTGCTCCATCTATAGTATCCATGTTACGGGATCCTTGCCATCAAAATTCCTCATATCCATCTTTGGAATATGGTGGTTCTTCCGTCCAACATTAGAGTTTATGAAATCACGATTAACATTCATTTTTTTCTCATCGTGAGTTTCCTCTACTATCTTTTCACCATTAGGAAACATTTCTTGTATCAACTTTTTCAAACCTTCCATGCCCGCTTTTAGATCATTCTCCATGTTGTCTTTCATTTTTTCATCAATCTTAGCTTCCATGTCATCCATCTTAGCTTCCATTCTAGCTTCCATGCCATCCATATTACCTTCCATTCCTTTATTCAAACCATCCATCTTAGCTTCCATGCTTTTCTTCAAAACTTCCATTTCATTTTTTGTTGATCTTTGCCAGAGCGAAATTTGGTGCACTTGCTCTTTTAATTTTGACATTTCATGTTGTAGTTGTTCATTTTTATGGGTCATATTAGAGCCTTATGAAGGCTAAATTAGTGTTGTATTACTTTTAGGGGTGATTTTAGAAGCTAATGCTTATATATATTCTAGAATATTCCCTTGGAATAAATTCAAAATGATTTTTCGAACAAGACTTATGCAATTCAAAAAATAAAATACACACTTTTTTCTTGCTTTTGAGGAGCTCGATTTTGAAACTGAATTATATTTATGATTTCAGATATACAATATCTAAAATTCGGTCTCATAGTATCCCTATGAATCTTCTTTCGAATTCCACAGGTCTGACCTGATTTTCATTCTTCAAGACAAAGTTATGCCCAATCTTCCGCAATGACTTAATTATGGACTGGTTCAATAGAGAAAACTTGTACGACATGCCACATGTCATTGTTTCCTCCTTCGGCTCTAAATTTGATACACAGGAAACTATATTCCGTGTACTTGTAGCCACTTTTTAGAGAATTCCAATTTGATGCTGAGAGAGAGAGAGAGTTATGACTATTTTTCCACGGTCACCTCTTTGAGATGAAATTTGGGAGCCTGAAAAAACCCTAACATACACAGATCATATCTATGAAAATATTGAGAACCAAGATCTGAAATTGTTACAGGAGGTTCCTCAGGATTTCGGCTTCACTTTGTAAAAATTTCAGCTTTTGAACCTTCGTAGAAATAAATTTATAGCGTAAATTCTACAATGACTGGTTTTAGGTGAAATTCGGGAGCCTGAAAATGCCCTAACTTCCACAGATCATATCTCTGAAAATATTGTGGACCAAGATATGAAATTTTTACGGGACTTTCCTCAGGATTTTTTCTGCACTCTATAAAACATTCAGCTTATGAACCTTCGTAGAAAAAAATTTATAGCAAAAAGGCCACGATGCCCTGTTTGGAGCAGCGAAACCCTAGAATCCAAAGCTTTGATACCAAATGTTATGAAACCAACACCAAAAATAGAAGAAAAGAGATATCAATGCCTTATAAATCAGTCAATTCAAGGGCGTAACCTCCAATACATTACATAAATGAAAAATTCTTGGATGATACAAATGACCAAAACCTCCTTCTATAGATAAGAGTCCATAGGGTCACAATATAATCCTAGCCGACCTAACAATAATAATGTAAGGTCACAATAACAACAATATTGGAGTTACAGGGGTACAAAAATAACAATAAGGGGGTTACACTAACAACAATAAGGGACTATAATAGTAATATAGGGGCCTAAAATTTTTTCTCGTGGTGATTTTAGATTGTTGGAGTATCTTTGGTGGAGCTAGGGTTTCTCTTGGTTTTCCCTATCCAGGGTTTTCGAAAGCATGGAAAATTATATTATAGATTTTGATTTGTTTCATGCATTTCATTTCTTCTTTATATATATGAAGTTTTCAACTGAATGATACAAGAAATCCTAGCACCTTAAGACAAAAAAACATAAAGTAAAAAGAATATTTAAAGAGAGAGAGAGAGAGAGTAGCACTGGTCTTACATCCCTAACCCAAGTATGAAAAGGAATATGCACAAGTACATGATAAACTATAATAACAACTCACTCCTTCCTCTATTTATATTATAGGTAAAGGGGCTTTACAATAACAAGTGGACCTAATCCACTACAAGAAAACTTGCAAGACACAAGTAGGTCCACCCATGTGAAGCACTCTACTATACGTGACATGTGTCAGCATCAAAGGTGACAATGATTAACAAGAAAGCCCTCCATGGAATGAGCACTACTTCCCAAGGTCCAAATATCCAATACATCTCCAAGGTCATGTGTCTCCTTAAGGAAAATTCATACCCAAGGTAATGTGTCACCTTAATGACTCCCACACCTACATATCCACTCCCTCAACCCAAGAGTTCAGATGTCAAGGGAGTTTGTGTTCTCATGTTGATTTTGGGAAGTTTTTGTCCTGGTGAAATACCCAACTCTACTCCAATCACACAAACTCCCTTCCTGTATCAACAACATGAAGTCACCAAGATCCATACTTATCCAACACTTTGAGGAAGAATTTCTTTTAAACATCCAAACAAGGTCTAGCAGCAAATAGTAAACCACCTCCAATGTCCAAGACCATCATGGAAGAGCATGGGCCAACCATACACTATGCACACAACATCTCATGAATCACCTACAAGGCCCAAAAATGGTGTAAAAATTTTCGAAGTAACCCGAAAAGATAATAATTATGTCCCTCTCATAATAAAATCTTTTGTAACTCCACGCATATCCAGTTACAACTTTCGCTCATAAGTTTCACTAACCAAAGCTCGCAGCTCCTCTTTTCTACAAAAACTAGGAATACTAACTATAAAATTACCATTAGACATTAAAATAGAGGCTTTTTATGAAGGCAGCCTGAAAGAGACCATTTGGGGCAAGGGAAGCAATCAATATCCATACTGCCTCCATCCTAAGTTGGCATCCATACCTTATAGGAGTTGTTTTTGAAGTGTGTTATTGCATGGATTTTGGAAGACAATATTTGGAGTAAAGGAAACATCCATATTGTTGTTGATTTGACTTGAGTTAGCATCCATACCTTCTCAGAAGAATCCCTTTGTAGCATACTTATTTTCTGGGTTAGTCAGCTACAAACTACTTCCTCCTAGAATTTACATTTATTCTTCAAAGTCATTATCCAGTTCTGGTTGAAATCACTAGTATTTTTTGTCCATGCTTGCCCTATCTATTTGTTATTATTTTGTAATTACTCAACTTTTTGCTACAGTTAGGGCCTTCTTAATTTCTAATTTTTGGTCTACTTTATTTTTCAAATTTCAGATCTAGTTCTAGAATTTTTGGATTTCATTATAATAGCATAATTCTAGGTTGGCTCACATCATTGGTATTAGAACCTCAATTAATAGCAGATTCATATTATATTTTTTTTTTATAGTTCAGATTAGTTACTTACATTCACCAATCTGTTTATTTTTTAAGGAATCGATGTAAGCAGGATAGAGCAAAGCACAACTCAGATATATTGTCATCTAGAGAGAGAGAGAGAGAGAGAGAGAGAGAGAGAGAAAGTAGCACTTCTCTTACAACCCTAACACAAGTATGAAAAGGAATATGCACAAGTGCATGATTGACTATAATAACAACTCACTCCTTCCTCTATTTATATGAGAGGTAAAGGGGCTTTACATTAAAATTGGACCTAGTCCACTACAAGCAAAATTACAAGACACAAGTGGGTCCACCCATGTGAAGCACTCTACTCTATGTGACATGTGTCAACATCAAAGGTGACAGTTACTAACAAGAAATCCCTCCATGGCATGAGCATTACTCCCCAAGGTCCAACAATCCTCCAAAGTTCCTAAGCTCCAATGCATCTCCAAGGTCATGAGTCTCCTTAAGGACAATGCATATCCAAGGTAATGTGTCAAAATTAAGGACTATCACACCCACATATCCACTCCCTCAACCCAAGAGTTCACCGGTCAAGGGATTTTGTGTTCTCATGTTGATTTTGGGATGTTTTTGTCATGGTGAAATACCCAACTCTACTCGAAGCACACAAACACCCTTCATGCATCAACAACATGAAGTCACCAAGATCCATACTTATCCAACACTTCGAGGAAGAATGTGTTTCAAACATCCAAAAAGGATCTAGCAACAAATACTAAACTACCTCCAATGTCCAAGTCCATCATGGAATAGCATGGGTCAATCATACACTATGCACCACACATCTCATGAATCACCCACAAGGCCCAAACATGGTGTAAAAAATTTCGAAGTAAAAGCTAAAAATTATGTCCCTCTCATCATAAAATCCTTTTTAACTCCACGCATATTCAGTTACAACTTTCACTGATAAGTGTCACTAATAAAAGTTTGTAGCTCCTCTTTTCTACAAAAAGTGTGAAGACTAACTATAAAATTAACATTAGACATTAGAGTAGAGGATTTTTATGAAGGTAGTATGAAAGATACTATTTGGGGCAAGGGTAGGAATTAGGATCCATACTTCCTTGGTCCTAAGTTGGCATCCATACCTTGACGAATTTGGTTTTGAAGTGTGATGTTGCATGAATTTTGGAAGAGAGTATTTGGGGTAAAGGAAGCATCCATACTGTTGTTGATTTGACCTGAGTTGGCATCCATACCTTCTCAGAAGAATTCCTTTGTAGCATACTTATTTTTTGGGTTATTCAGCTACAAACTACTTCCTCCTAGCATTTACATTTCTTCTTCAAAGTCATTATCGAGTTCTAGCTGGAATCACTAGTATTTTTTGTCATTTCTTGTCCCTACCTATTTTCTATTATTTTGTAATTATTCAAATTTTTGCTACAGTTAGAGCTTTCTTAATTTATGATTTTTGGTTTGCTTTATTTTTCATATTTCAGATCTAGTTCCGAAATGTTTGGATTCCAAATTTCAGTTATAATAACAAAATTTTGGCTTGGCTCACATCATTGGTATTAGAACCTCAATTAATAGCAAATTCATATCAGGTTTTTCATTAAAATTCATATTATTTACTTATGTTCACCAATCTATTTATCTTTCAAGGAATCCATGTAAGGAATATATACCAAATCACAACTTAGATATATTGTCACCTAGAGAGAGAGAGAGAGAGAGAGATAATATAACTGCTCTTACATCCCTAACCAAGGTATGAAAAGGAATATGCACAAGTGCATGTTCGACTATAATAACAACCAAATCCTTCCTATATTTATATCAGAGGTAAAGGGGCTTTACTATAACTGGACCTAGTCCGCTAGAAGCAAACTTGCAAGACACAAGTAGGTCCACCCATGTGAAGTATTGTACTCTATGTGACATGTATCAACATCAAAGGTGAAAGTGATTAACAATCAAGCCCTCCATGGCATGAGCACTACTCCCCAAGGTCCAACAATTCTGCAAAGGTCTTAAGCTCCAATGCAACTCCAAGGCCATGTGTCTCCTTAAGGACAATGCATATCCAAGGTAATGTGTCACCTTAAGGACTCCCACACCTACATATCCACTCCCTCAACCCAAGAGTTCACATGTCAAGGGAGTTTGTGTTCTCATGTTGATTTTGGGAGGTTTTTTCATGGTGAAATACCCAACTCTAATCCAAGCACAGAAACTCCCTTCATGCATCAACAACATGAAGTCTCCAAGCTCCATACTTATCAAACACTTTGAGGAAGAATTCCTTTCAAACGTCCAAGCAAGGTCTAGTAGCAAACAGTAAAACACCTCCAATGTTCAAGTCCATCATGGAAGAGCATGGGAGAACCATACAATATGCACCCCACATATCATGAAGCACCCACAAGGCCCAAACATGGTGTAAAAATTATCAAAGTAACTGGAAAAGCTAAAAAATATTTCCCTCTCATCATAAAATCCTTTGTAAATGCACACATATTCAGTTATAACTTTCACTCATAAGTGTCACTAATCAAATTTTGGAGCTCCTATTTTCTAAAAAAGTGGGAAGACTAACTATAAAATTACCATTATACATTTGAGTAGAGGATTTTTATGAAGGCGGTCTGAAAGAGACCATTTGGTCAAGGGCGGGAATCAGGATCCATACTTCCTTGGTCCTAAGTCGGCATCCATACCTCGACGGAGCTGTTTGTGAAGTGTGTTATTCCATGGATTTTGGAAGAGAGTATTTGGGGTAAATGCAGCATCCATACTGCTGTTGATTTGACCTAAGTTGGCATCCATACCTTCTTAGAAGAATTCTTTCGTGGCATACTTATTTTATGGGTTAGTCAACTACAAACTAATTCCCCCTATCATTTACATTTCTTCTTCAAATTCATTATCCAGTTCTGGTTGAAATCAATAGTATTTTTTTCCGTTGCTTGTCCCTATCTATTTTCTATTATTTTGTAATTATTCAACTTTTTGCTACAGTTAGGGCCTTCTTAATTTCTGATTTTGGTCTGCTTTATTTTTCATATTTCAGATCTAGTTTCGGAATTTTTGTATTTTAAATTTCAGTTATATTAGCAGAATTTTGGGTTGGATCACATCATTGGTATTAGAACCTCAATTAATAACAGATTCATATCGGATTTTTTGTTACAGTTCAGATAAGTTATTTATGTTCACCAATATTTTTATCTTTCAAGGAATCCATGTCAGCAAGATAGATCAAAGCACAATGGATATATATTGTCACCAACATGCACATCAACTTAGATATATTGTCAGTGAGAGAGAGGGAGAGAGAGAGAGAGAGTAGCATTGCTCTTACATCCCTAAACCAAGTACGAAAAGTAATATACAAAAGTGCATGATCAAATACAGTAAAAAATGACTCCTTACCCTATTTATATGAGAGGTATACGGCCTTTACAATAACAAGTGGACCTAGTCCACTACAAGAAAACTTACAAGACACAAGTAGGTCTACCCATGTGAAGCACTCTACTCTACGTGACATGTGTCAGCATCAAAGGTGACAATGATTAACAAGAAATCCCTCCATGGAATGAGCACTACTCCTTAAGGTCCAACAATCTTCTAAAGTTCCTAAGCCCGAATGCATCTCCAAGGTCGTGTGTCTCCTTATTACTACTATTCTTTCTACCTACTATTTTCATAATGCCAAAATGTCCATTTGAATTAAAAACTGAATTCCATGTGCATAAATTTCAAACCTGATGGATGATAAGGAATATGGGCTATCATATATGCCATGAAACATCATATTATATACTTAGAATGCACCCCAAGGTGTCAAAATTGCATGCCAAGTGGAAAAATTACATTTCTCAGGTTAAATCTATGCTACAACTTATAACCTAGCCTAATTGCACATAGCCTCCTGCAGATGTGCCTATGGAAAAGCCATAAAATATAGTGCTACAATATTTCTCCTTGTGAATCTTCCTACACTTCTAGAATTCTAATGTATACCTTCAAGTGAGAGTACTAAGTCTATCAAAACAATTTCACTGATTTACCTGTCTCTTGCTAAGTGAAAGTAGTCTTTAATAACATGCATGTCCAAGGCTCACTAAAGATCAAAATTATGATTTTCAAATTTCTGTGCGGTTCTTACAACATTATTGATTATTTTACATCGTTAGAGTTTCACTTCCAATCAAAGAAGCGAATACTATGCACAAATATTGTGAAACTGTCAAATTTTCACAACATGACAAATCAGGCTATGGTGCCTTCGGAATTTTATATACCAAATCATAGAGAACATATGGTGAAATATAGAAGTTTGATAGCTAGAGTATTTTATGGTCTACAACCCTACACAATCAAATTCCCAAGAAAAATATTCAAGTGTTAGTTATTAAGCATCAACCATGAAATTGTTTTGGTTTGGCACTTTTCTCCAACTCTAGAAACACACGCAGCCTTCAAATAAATTGGACACCTTGTTCTTATTATAAATCCAAATGCCAATTCTTGAATTCTATGTTCTGCTCAAGCAACCAAACACAAATAAAATATGAAGTTTTAGATGGAATGAATGGTCTTAGAGTTAATTATCTTATTTTCAACCATGGCATTACCTCAACAACAAAGCGAGCCCAGATCTTGTAAATATGAGCTTCCATGACTCCCTTTAAAAACATACACCCTAAGCCTCAAATGATGTCATTTATTTCAAGCAAGATCATCTACAATATTGGTGAAAACCAACAGAAGGTAGCATGACAATGTTAAACCATGTCTCAAAATAACAAAAATGAGTTATTGAGTGCATATAAAAACCTTGTTAATCTAAGAATTTAACTGACCTCTATAAGAAATTCTTGGGGCTTACTCATATTCTCCACTATGATAGGGCACCCCATAGTTTGACGACCCAATTCCACTACCTAGATTGCACCACTTTCTAGGTTACCTTTTGAAAGAAAGCCACCATCCTTATCGAGCACCTACATAGTTTCCAAGGAAATAATAAATTATTCTTAAATGGAAAGTTTACAGTGATATTTTCTTACTGCTGAAAGAATAAATTTATCAGTTGGAGAAAAAAAATCGCTGCAAATAGGGACATTACATGAAGAAGCACAAGAAGATCGAAATTATAATTGTAAATCCCCAATATATCAGAATGTAAATCTATATTTTAAAGCACCAATAAACATCGAGAATGGATATGAAATACCACTCAGTATTATCTCAAATACTAGGATGAAAATGCATAATTATTAGCTTACACAATCTCTTAAAGCTAGAACCTTTAGGAAATAAAACAATAAATATTAAGATTGAAGGCAGATATTATCCTACAACACTGTTGGCAGAGAAATTGAGATGGGAGAATGACACTTACATTTTTTGTAAATGTTCATCCTGGTTTTTGATGACCTGCATGGAGGAAAATGCAGAATGATTAGATTAATTGTGCTTAAGCTAAGGAATCCTCTAATTCACTGCTAGTGCACTTGTTGCCTCATCTAGCACTGATATACTCATATTCTTTATGATCCTTTTTTTCCCTCCCAAAAATTGCACTCTATCTCCATAGTTTGTTTTGCAACCCACAGCTGAATAGTTTGTTTTACAACCAAAAATTCCTGAAGAAGGCTAAACAAATGGCATGTTCCCAAGAAATTTGTGTTTTTTGGGTTATTTTAAATGAGTAATTTTTAGGGCTTTGGTCCAATAACAATATAGAAAATTCTCATTTCAATCTTAAAAAATAGAAAAATTGCAGAAACTTCGCACATATCAAATTTTTATATGTTCAATTTTTTGTATGGACAAGATTAATGGTGCAATCCGAAAACAATAGCCACTGTCATAGACAGAGACTAAAAATAGATCTACTAAACGAGCCTAAACCACTTTATATATAAGAAACAAAGGAATCTCTCTTCAAAACCAAATATCAATTTTGGAGTTCTCAAAACAAAATAGAAAAATAAATATATTTTATTTCTCAAGATTCAACCATATTCCTTCACAATATGAATGGACATAATCCATGTTCATGTCAATGTTGACATCAACATCAGTTATATCTTCTTCACTTACACATTTGTTTCTTGAAATTCTACAACATGTGACAAATCTACATACTTGAATTCATATGATGTATTCAGTAATTCTCAACTGGATCTTGTACATAGAACTAGAATCAGTGTCATAGGCTCAAAGGGCTCTCCATTTGGTGAAACATCAATGCAAGCTATGGCTAATTTTATGGAGAAAAAATAGATTCCAAATTGGTTACACTCTTTTTGCAATATTTGGCCCCAAATTCAATGTTAATTCAGCCTGCTATCATGAGCTAGTGATTGGAAAAATTTCTAAATGCAACAGGCTTTGGTTGGAGGTCGACCAATTCCTCACTACTACCCTGTTGGAAATTTGTGGAATTCCTAACTTTGGTCCTGCAGTTGACCATTTCAATGAGATCAGCATTGTTTTGGTAACTTTTTTGGTAACTATGTGGCATATAATCACTCTTAAAATTATTATGACTTTAGATATGCATGGGATCTAGGACACACGACCAACCAACAACTAGGCATAAATGCATGGTCTGCTGCAAGGATTGATTCTGGCGAAAACCATACAGGTAAAGAATATTAATATTTTGGTGGATTTTCTCATCACTATTCAACACTTAAACAAAGGTACTTGACTGAGAGACAACTATATGAAGAGCCTTTTGAAGAGAATAAAAGGACTTATGAATCAAATTCCACAGAAAAATTTCTTCCATATCCTGAAAAGTAAAAACTTAGAAGCTGATCAAAGTGCTAATCAAGTGTGCCAACTCCAGCCTGAGAAATTAGAAATCAATGGATATATGGGGTGGTGGCCTCTACCTTAACCCCAATGACCTCAACATGATTAAGGGCTCCATATTTAACCTCTAAAGGCAAACTCAATACCAAAGGGCCTATCATCAAAGGATTATTATTACGTTAAGGAATCATAAGGGAAATTGGGATGGGGCTAGACTTCGATTGTGGCACCCTGAGTTCATTTGAACCATGCAAATGAGGTAATATGGAAGCCAATGCAAGGGCTGCACACGCTTCGTTTTCCAACATACAGTCTTCGTGCAGGACCTCAACATCAAGCATTTATTGCAGTCTATGAAGAACAATGTTGCTTTAACTTTGCTTCCATGTAGGATTGGGGACCAAGTAAATAAATTTATGGAGAATCGGTGCCATAGGCTCATAGGCCTATCCATTTGGGGAAAAATCAATGCAGACTATGGATAATTTTATGGAGAACAGATAGATGCCAAATTGGCAACACTCTGTTTGCAATAATTAGCACCAAATTCAATGTTGATTCAACCTCCTCTCATGAGCTAGCAATTGGAAAGATGTCTAAATGCAACAGGATTTAGTTGGAGGTCGACCAGTTCCTAACTACTACTCTGTTGGAAATCCACAGAGAGCTAATTCACAATCTAATTATTATTTTTTTCTTCTTCCTAAGTTTGTTCCTGCATTTGACCAGTTAAATGAGATCAATGCTATTTTGGGAACTGTTTTGATAACTATGTGACATATAATCACTCTTCAAATTTCCATGACTTTAGCTATGAATTTAGCTATGCATGGGATCTAGGACACATGGCCAACCAACAACTAGGCAGAAATGCATGGTCTTCTGCAACGATTGATTCTGGCCAAAACCATACAAGTAACAAATATTAATATTTTGGTGGATTCTGTCATCACTATTCAACACTTGAAAAAAGGTAGTTAACCGAGAGACAACCATATGAAGAGACTTTTGAAGAGAATAAAGGGACTTCTTAATGAAATTCCACAAAAACAATTCTTCCATATCCTGAGAAGTCAAAACTTAGAAGCTTATCAAAGTGCCAATCAAGTGTGCCAACTCCAACCCGAGAAATTAGAAATCAATGGAGATATGGGGTGGTAGCCTCTACCTTAACCCCAATGACCTCAACATGATTAAGGGCTGCATATTTGATCTCCAAAGAAAAATTTGTTACCAAAGGGCCTATCATCAAAGTATTATTATAACATTAAGGAATCATAAAGAAAATTGGGATGGGGCGAGACTGCTATTGTGGCACTCCGAGTTCATTTGAACCATGAAAATGAGCTAATATGGAAGCCAATGCAAGGGTTGCACATGCTTCGTCTTCCAACATACAGTCTCAGTGCAGGACCTCTACATCAAGCATTGATTGCAGTCTAGGAAGAACAATGTTGCTTTAACTTTTCTCACATGTAGGATTGGGCATCAAGTAAATAAATTTATGGAGAATCAATGCCATAGGTGCAGAGGGCTCTCCATTTGGGGAAAATTCAATGCAGGCTATGGCTAATTTTATGGAGAATAGATAGATGCTGAATTGGAAACAATCTGTTTGCAATAGTTAGCCCCAAATTAAATGTTAATTCAGCCTCCTATCATGAGATAGCAATTGGAAAAATGTCTAAATGCAATAGGATTTGGTTGGAGGTCGACCAGTTCTTAACTATTACTCTGTTGGAAATCTGTGGAGAGATAATTCATAGTATTTAATGGGGGCTCAGCCTCGTAAGCAACATCTCAAAATGAAAATTGCTGCAATTCAACCTAGGAATGTACTTCCCCCGTGCTTGATAATTATTGGTGCAAATATAGTCTCTAGTTTGTAGGCTAGTATGACTCAATTGTGAAAGAATTTTGCAAATAAGTGCAAGACCAGAAGTCAATCTGGAGGGATTTTTTGTCCCTAGATTGAGCATCACTGAGCTTTGCATGCTGGTTTGGGGAGCGAGTAATTGTATCCGTTGGTCATGGAGTAAACAGAGGGTGGTTGATTTTGTGTGGCACGAAAATGAAAAAGGTGAATACAATGTGGGGAGGCTAAGATGGAACAAAAAGCACCAATAGTTGTGCATGGCACTTTAATTGCAGCAGCAATGAGAAGGTAAATATGCTAATGAATAAATTGGATGTACTCCAGGTAGAATTTATAATGATTAATTTGAAGCTCAAAGAGAAAATGATGACACATTTATAATCATTGGAGGCAGTCCAGGCTTTGAAAGCCAATTTAACCATGCAACAGAATGAATCTGAGGCTCTTTGTAGTCCGATAGTGGAACTGCACGAGCAGGTCCAACTTCTGAACACAAAAATTAGTGACTATAGTAATGAGAATTGGAGACAAAATGGACATTTTTTGGATCGGATCTCAATCAGCCACCAAGAGAGGAGAAAGATAAGTGTAATTGAAGCATGTGTTGATGCAAATTTAATTTTTTTCTTGGCAATTTCTGTAGATTTTAAACCTACAAAATGTACTGAACTATGACATCATATGTAGCCCCCCTTTAACAGTGATAGTAAAGAATACCATTTTATAGGCATATGCAAGAAGGAGATCACAATGTAAACATTTCCTAGAGTATTTTCCTTGTCCAGGCATGGAATTAATACAAGCTATACTCATTCTTATTTTAAAAAAAACCTCGTAAATTTAAACATAAAATATTTGGTTAGCACTAGGTTACGTGTTTAATGTTATACTTACAAGCTTACAAACAAAATGTTTTGTGACAATCGCATAAGCCCTGGCACATAAATTCAAAGGATAGAGGTTGCTGATTACATCATAGCTTAATAAATCTACCTTGGCTCTAGGTCCATATATATCTCCAACTATATTTGTAAGGTCCAGAGATGTATAAGCATTAAAAATGGGGAATTTCACAAAACCATGGACGCATAGAGGCTAATGATTACATAACAGCGTAATAAATCTAGCTTGGCACCATAAAATCTTTAAATCCAGCTCCATAAATATCTCGAATTATATTTGTAATGTCCAGAGACGAATAAGCATTAGAAATGGGGAATTTCACAAAGCAATGGATGCCCTTGCTCAAACGAATTAGAAAAATATTAAAAGAAACTACTCCTATTGTGAAACAAGAGCAACACATATACAAAGATAAAGCATACTAAAACCACTTTTACGAAAGTATAATTTAGTTACCATTGCCAATTTAAATCGTACAGTTTAACAACCATTATAAATGAAAACCTTCACTAAATATCAGTATTTTATTAATCTCTGAATATGCTACAATAACCCATGAGACAAGAAAATATTACTATTATGAATACATATAGAATAAATTGAAATATTATTGGGAGGTAGAAAAATCCATAACTACCTATTTACGCAAATAGAAGAATACTGGGACTTCCATTTCTGCAGATGAAAGACTGTGATTTCATGGAAGCGAAAAAATTCTAGATATAAAAACCCATCTCATGAACTAATGTAAAAGAACCAATCAATCAAATACAGAAGCAAATATTTCCACTGTAGAAACAAGAAAGACGTATTAAACATAAGAAGATGGATTACTAGGAATGCATAACTAAGGTTTGTCAACATGGAGGTAGCAAATTCTAGAATGACTTATTTCAACAAATGGCAGATTGATATCCCCAAAAAAAATACTACCCATTCGAAGCTACAAAATAATAATCCAAACCCTTTATCATCATGACAGTGATAGAAAAACCTCTAGTAATGTTGGCTTATCTAGCGGTGATTATTTTACTAGACTTTTTTATGGGTATTAAGGTGTACAACATCACTATCGCCCATTTCTCTTCACACTAGGGTCCTTTCAAACAATTTTTCTAGCCATCCCGATTAAGCTCCTCAACAACGCCAATTGAAAAGAAAATTAACATATCCAATTGACCACAAATTTAGGATCATCTAATGGCTCAACAAGGTGAGCTAACACTAATATGCATTCAAAATCCCATTCCTATTTGGAATGAATGAATAAATTGTGTCTGAGCAAACATCACCATGTGACAATAACCAGTTAACTAAAACAATCAAGTATAATATTCATACTGTGAACTATGATGAATTTGAAATCTTGTTCCTATTTTTTGGAATGAATGAGACAACCGTACAATTAACTAAACCCATAATCATAATTTATATCATAATTTACAACACATTAATAATAGGGCATAAGGTACCCACTAAAGCCAAAAATCCTTAAAATTAAGGGTGTTTTAAGTTCAATGTTGTGCCTTCAAACTTAATACCTTTTTACCATCAAGAAACAACTATCCTATGGTTGATTCCTAACTAATATTTACAAGAAAGATAGGGAAGCTTATTATCAATTCCAATTTCCATATTAGTGCATGATTGGTTTACAAAAAAAAACTTCTGCAAAGGGGAATGTTAAAGAGAGTTTACATATCTGTTAAGTACAACACTTAAAAGTTAACATTAGATCAAATTACAAAGAGAATAAAATGGACAAGAAAAAAACTACTATAGACAAAACTGTGAAATGAAAGACTTTCCCTTCCAATCTTCTAGTAGTGTACGGTGACATCCAACATGTAGCCCATGTAGAGAATACTGACATCTTATTATTTTTGTCAAATTGATAAATTTAATATCTTACGTTTCAAGTCTTAGTAGATGGTTAAAAATCTTATAAATTGATAAATTTCAGCTTATAGGTTTCTAGGTTGCAACGTAAGATGCATACTAAGGTTGATAGTGGCATACACATGCCATCTACAAGGTTCCAATTTGTCCATCACCTAGATCCACATCATATTCTCTAAGGCAGTCTCACCCATAACATATATGAGCAAGGCATATTGATTATGATTTTCAGAGGCACATTGTATTCAATAATATCAAAAAATAATCCACGACCACTATCAAAAGAAACGTGTATGCTCTCCAAAAGAGAGAACTAACAAGTAGATTGTTTTCTCTAAAAAATTTAAGCCTAGGGAAGAGCGCAAAACAAAAGAAAGAGGCCAATCTTCTTGTGATTTTAGGTTTCATTTTTATGTTTTCTTCTATATGGATATTCGCTAGAGAAGAGGATGAATTCATGTTAAGTCTAAGGTACATTTCTGTGTGTTTTTTAGGATCACATCTGTGTCATCCGAGCGAATCTTAGAGGCTGAACTTTGGCCCTTTCTTCGAATAATATGAGGTTGATTACACACTATTCCAAGGTCTACTACATGCACATTTGCGGACTAATGAATAAGGATTTTTTTGGACATTCTTTGGAACTATTCACTTAAGCATCGTGGCTATTTGAGTCTCAACTCTAATCGCTATTCTTTGGCTTATTTGAGACATAAGACCAATGTTAATTTTCGGAAACTAGGTCCAAACTCCAAGTTGCATTGCTCATATGATGATGATTATATTTTTTTTTGTATTCCTCTTTTGGAGAGTTGCAATATTGATCTAAGGATCATCTTGTTTAGATGAGCAGAACATATATTTTGATTTTATTTTCCACACATGTGCAAGGTTGGCCAAATTTGTAATGTAGGCTCAGAAGCCTAATAGATGTGTCACACACCCTCACTGACTGATATAAATTGGAGAGACTTGGAGATCATTTGCTCATCAACTCATCACACATTCTCTCTTGTGCTTTGATTGGTTCGACCAGCCTTTTGGAAGCCTCTCTCTTTCACACATGTGGAGATGTAGCTGGGAAAAGTGCAGATTTTTTTAGTGCTTATTGTTGGTACATTGACCAATGTTGATCATGGTCAAAACTTTAAGTTTTGACCTCTAACAAATGCAGAAATTTTGATCTTTTAAGGCTGCATTTGAGGGCACAGAGATCAAGGAAAAGAGAGACCATTGACCGAAGCCCTAATCTGTTGTGTTGACTTTTCTGCGTTGACTTTATATTGACCAACATTGACTTTTGAGGAGCTGTCTTTCAGGGGTGTGCGTGACACTTGGAGGGTTGGATCATCTGATGTTGAGAAAGACTTTGCTAGTTGGTGCATCCTGTTGACTGTCGTAATGCACATCACTCTCTATATTTGGTAGACAATAAGAAGTAAATTCTGATCTATATTATTGGCTTGTCTTATGTTCATCAATTATTATGTTCTATCAGCATTTTACTTACATGTTTATGTGATTTCAAACTGAATTGGGCCCTAAGAAAAATTGAAGTAAAATTGCATTAAGCATAGAACATACCATGGTTATCTAAAATTAACATGGTATCAAAGCTCAGGTGAAGACAAAGCCCAAGCTAGTGTGAAAAGCAATCACCGAAAAAGAAATCCTATCAAGGATCAATGGCCTCCTCAACAAATAAGGGTTTCAAATTTGATGATAAGTTGGCTAATAAGTCTGATTATCATGCATGGAAGATGTCATTGGATTTGGCATTATAATATTGTTATGATATTCTGACACATAGGAAATAGTTAAGCATGACTTGGTCTAGTGTAGAGTTAGGTAAAGTGTGTTTCTTTACTATGTACATTTGTAACTTATAATCTGACGGTCACAATATGTAGTGATCCGACGGTTCACTCTCTCCTCGGTATTACCGACACATGATCCATGGCTTAACACCCGATTGGTCCATGATCTCTATTTAAAGAGCATGGAGGGTCATTTTTCCAGTAACCATTTATGAGAGAAACATATGAAACTTTCCTTTTATATTAATAAATTTCCTGAAGTGGTCGCATTGGCTCAGGTCGTGTATTGTTTCCTTCTTCGAGGTTTTTAACCATGTGATATATTGGTGTACTATTTTGTGATCTATTTGTGAGAGGTGACCTTTGGTGTTTGATCTAAGGAACTTACCCTATAAATTCCTACATGGTATCAGAGCCATTTGAGGGCCGCATCCGTTGTTGATCTAATTCCGAAGCCAGTTTGACTACATACGACTGTCATTTTCCAGATCTACTGTTTCTAAAAAATTTAGGGCCCAGATAGCTGCTCTGTTATGTCCGGAGCATTTGTTAGAGTGAGGAACCCCTTTCATTTCATGTGAAAAGGCTCCAGGTTTCCCAAGTTATGTCATTTTAGACCTAGAGGTATAAATCATCTTTTTTTGCAATTATATTTGTTAATCGTTTTCTTATTTCAGTTCCCTCTACTTATTTCGGTTATATTTTTTATTTATTTTCCGAATCTATACCCTTTTCTCTTTGTATGCTCTTTTCTTTGCAGTGTGTGAGATCTCAGCAAATCAAAAACAGGAAGAATGGATTTTTTTTGCTACGTATGTTCTTTCCCCGTATCTTTGTGTTACACAAATTTTTGGTCATCTAACCTGTTATTATTAGATGAACCCAAGTACACCATGTAAGACCAATTTTACCCTAAGTAAAATTGCTTTCACCACATAAAATAACTTATTTGTTTATATTTCCTGGTCATATTTAACCCAAAAAATGGAACGTAATTAAATAAATCATTATTTATTTAATTATTCCCTAAGAATAAGTTATTTAAATCATTATTTAAATAATATTCTTAGTTAAATTTGACTAAATCATCCATAAATAATTAAATAAACCATTATTTATTTAATTATATTCCCATCACTTCCCTAAGATGATAAATAAACCATTTATTTATTTATTATTTATAAATAAAAGAATTTACCCAAGCCAAGAACCCTTTTCCCTCCAACAAATATAATAAAATATTCCTAAAGGGTGCTTCTAGAATTCGATTAATAATATTCTATTCACGCACCGAGTTCTAGACTGCCCCATATTTTGTTATAAATAGGGGGGTTTTCCCCATTCATTAGTCACCTTCATTGCATTAGATCACTCTCGATCTACTCTTGGTCACCATTTTCCATTTTGTTTTGTGAACTCCCATTGAGTTCCATGTTTGCTTTTCTACATCCATAAGAGAGAGAAATGTTAGATCTGAAACACTGAGGACTTCCAAGAACCCATCCCACTGAGGAGAACCGTAAAACACCTTTCTTGTTTTCCTCTCAGGTGCCCCATTCTTTAATATAATACAAAATATTCTTTTAAACACTTTGTTCTTGTCTTGTTCATTGGATGCATAGAGCCATGTTATATTTTATCTGCTTAATGTCTTTTTGTGCTTAGATCTGAATTTGTGCAGCAAACTTAAAGATATTTTGCAGCCATAATCGATGTTAGGGCTATTTTTTATGCGTAGCTAAAGTGATATTTTACGATGAAAGAATCATACTAACAATTGGCGACTCCACACGGGTTTTCTTTTGCGACCGCTGTTGTTTCATATATTCCTGCATATCCAGCTGTTTCAAACCCTAGGGTTTCTCTCCCCTTTTCCGTTTTTCCTATTTTTATGGTGATTTTCACCCTTAAAACACTTAAACAGTCAAATTTTTAACTTCCGTGTGTTTCTGGCCTTATTGCACAGGTGACAGACATCAGCCGCAGCTGAGACGACAAATTTTTCTGAAATCTGCCGCCAAGAGAGCCGGATCTACAGGTCACACTTATCGGCCCAAAAAGTGCGACCTGAGCCTCAGGACACACTTTTCTGCTTCATTATTTCGTTGTGTGGTTTTCCGGGTGCCTTATTCTTTGTACTTATTGCGTTCCGTGGTTTTCCGGGCGCCTTATTCTTTGTACTTTTTCTCGGCGGGCATAGGTATGCCTCCCCCGCTGCCTTTAGCACAAGTACCACTTCATAGAGACTTGTTGCACCTGTAAGTCTCGTCTCCTCAGGGTCTAGTCCTTTCACACCTTAGACATCCTTACATTTCTCTCTCACCTCTCTCTTGATTCCTAGTGATTGAGTTCTTACAGCGTACTTCAGTCATACGATTTGCTCCTAACACTCGTACGTTGGGGGGCAATCTGTTACACCAATTTTTGGTCATCTAACCTGTTATTATTAGATGAACCCAAGTACACCATGTAAGACCAATTTTACCCTAAGTAAAATTTCTTTCACCACATAAAATAACTTATTTGTTTATATTTCCTAGTCATATTTAACCCAAAATAAGGAACTTAATTAAATAAATCCTTATTTATTTAATTATTCCCTAAGAATAATTTATTTAAATCATTATTTAAATAATATTCTTAGTTAAATTTGACTAAATCATCCATAAATAATTAAATATACCATTATTTATTTAATTATATTCCCATCACTTCCCTAAGATAATAAATAAACCATTTATTTATTTATTAATTATAAATAAAATAATTGACCCAAGTCAAGAACCCTTTTCCCTCCAACAAATATAATAAAATATTCCTAAAGGGTGCTTCTAGAATTCGATTAATAATATTTTATTCACGCACCGAGTTCTAGACCGCCCCATATTTTGTTATAAAGAGGGGGGTTTTCCCTATTCATTAGTCACCTTCATTGCATTAGATCACTCTCG
The DNA here is from genome assembly GCA_034641835.2 of Pinus albicaulis. NCBI lineage: Eukaryota > Viridiplantae > Streptophyta > Pinopsida > Pinales > Pinaceae > Pinus > Pinus albicaulis. The sequence goes on along the minus strand of CM076576.1, from coordinate 51,820,935 downwards.
ATCTACTCTTGGTCACCATTTTCCATTTTGTTTTGTGAACTCCCATTGAGTTCCATGTTTGCTTTTCTACATCCATAAGAGAGAGAATGTCGTTATCTGGAACCACTAGACTTCTCCAAGAACTCCATCCTGACCGAGGATGGAACTTAAAACACCTTTCTTGTTTTCCTCTCAGGTGCCTCATTCTTTAATATAATACAAAATATTCTTTTAAACACTTTGTTCTTGTCTTGTTCATTGGATGCATGGAGCCATGTTATATTTTATTTGCTTAATGTATTTTTGTGCTTAGATCTGAATTTGTGCAGCAAACTTAAAGATATTTTGCAGCCATAATCGATGTTAGGGCTATTTGTTATGCATAGCTAAAGTGATCTTTTACGACGAAAGAATCATACTAACACTTTGTTCGATCTCGGGAAATCAGAAATAACGGAAAATAGTATAGTTCTCGGTAAGGCTAACCGATAATGTAACACTTTGTTGTAAGGCTTGCATTTCATTTTTTTGTGCACGGATTTTGTGTTTTTTTTTTTGCAGGAAAAAGCGCGCACACACTAGAACAAAAAAAAACCTTTTTAATATTCCCAATTAGTCCTAAGCTAATGGGAATATTCAATTTTGTTTTGTTTTATGTTTCATGAATAAAATTGTAAAGGAGGATCAATAAAACTCCTAAACAGAAAAATAAATCAATGCCACATTTGAACAAAGCTAAATCTGGGCCATTTACATAAGCACACTTAGGTGTGAAAGAGGCTGGATCATTTGACCAGGTCAACCATGACCAAATCAACAACGATGTCTAGAAGGGATGAACCTCATTGATGCACATCACAGTCTTAGTTGGAGTTGGCACATGTGAAAGAAGTTAAATCATTGAGATGGTTTAGGGTTTTGCAAGATTTCTATCTTATGACAGGAAGAGGAGTACAACAAGAGGAGGTTGTTGAATATGTTATATTTCTGAATATATTATCTGTTTAGACATATATCATTCTCTTGTTGTTTAGTTGAGAATAGTGATATTTAGCACTGGGTGTTTCTGATCGGGAATCCCACCTCTTTCCTTGAGAGGCCTCTTGGAAGAGTCTTGATGATCTTTTCCACTATTAGGCATTTGGCCAAGCTTCATCTTCCAACTACAACGTAGATCCTATTGAGGATTTGGTTGTACTTGTAAGCTGTAGAAAGTGGAGGCTAGTTCTACTCAGATCTAGGCCATTCTAGTGACTATTTTCAGTGGGAAAGTCTTCTATCCCATTGGAAAGAGTGTATTGGATCATTGGAGCTTCAGATCGACATCTTGGCATCAGGCCAAACTGATCTTAAACCCTATAGCATAGTCCATCTTCCAGATCTGTGTTTTTTGTAGGTGTTATTGTAAGGGCTTTTAACATAACTTGGAGGAGAGATATCTAGCGTTGGGAACCTTCCCTTCACTGTGGTGATCCATGGATTTCAGATATAATCCATGTTATATTCAGATATGATCTGGATTCTCCTGTATTTACTACAGAATTATCTGAATATTTCTACAGATCTAGAACTTTAGATCTCAGATCTACTCCATGTGCTTCATGTATTGTTGAAAACCCCAAGGGGTATATAAAGTAGAGACCCTATATTGTATGGATCTATCATGGATCTGAATGTTCATGCATTATTTTTCTCTAGATATAAGTTGTAATCAACAGCTGATGTAGCCTAATGAAAATAACGTTGTCAAGCCTTTTGCAGTGAATATATGTTATTGCAGCACCTCTTTTTGAGGGTTTTCTTCTGTTTAAGTCTTATATTTCCTGTTATACATTATATGGACCTCATTGTAAATCTGATTTGCTGATGTATATGTAAATTTTGAGCCTCCATATTGGCCTCCTGCTCTTACTTTTCTGAACTACGTTATTTATGAAGCAGTATTGTTTAATATTGTTTTTGTTCCCATTTTGGGATATTACAATGGTATCAGAGCATCATCTTGGCACAGCCTATGCTTTCTTAAGAGCCAATATGCCTTACACAGAAGAAGAGCCTCTTACTGACAGAGAGAGGAGGTATCTAAAAAGAAGACAGAAAAAATTGATTACACAGAAGACAAATAAAACAAGGGTGAAACCCCTTTATCTGGAAGATTGAAAGGAGAAGAGTTCTCTAAAAATATTTCTCAAGATATGTACGAGCTGAAAGGAGAAATCCGGAGAATGAGGAGGGAAATACATGTAGATCCCTCAAGAATATTTTTACATCAAGGAAGCCCCAATACTTCTTACTATGTTTGTGAGCATTCAGACACACAGCCTGATCTACAACGTTGGAGTATGCCTACTTTCTTGAAAAAGGAAGAAGGGAAAGTAGGAACACCAAAATAAGCTCTTGGTGATTATCTCCAAGAATATGAGTCTCATTCAGAGAGATTCAAGGAGCATCTCAGTTTCCTAGATTTTTGTCAACTTAAATAAGAAAGAAGATCCAACAACTACAGTAGAAGAAGAGGGTGCATGCATCACACTTTGGGTAGATTCTCTCTACCTAATTTTGATGGATCACCTAAGAGCTCAGCCAAGTCTTGGGTAAGGAAGCTTGACACATATCTCTAGCTGGATCAAGTTTCATAGGAAGAAGCAATGAGGGTAGAAACGTTTTATCTTCAAGGTAAGGCTTATGCCTGGTCACTATTTGAGTCTTCTTCCTTGAAAAATGTAAGGCAAGAATCTGATCATGTAAAGCAAGTTTCATTTTATGATTTTACATAATATTTCACCATGTTTATGCAGGCCATGACTCCAAGGAGGAGAGATGTATCATGTAAATCTCATGGCAAACATTAGGCCACTAAAATTTTTGAATTTGGCCACTCCCTTGTTGTGCAAAGGGAGATTTTCTTTCATGATGGGTGTTTCCCAAAGGCACCAAACATATCTCACACTTTGAGCCATGGTGAGATGACATGTGTAGCAATTAAGTGGTGGGGAAACCACTTACCACACCTTGATCTCATGCAGGCAAGAGATGTAGTGCATTGGTACCATATGTGGGACTATGACCCACCTCCTCATGCTCAAATTTATTTTTGTATATATGTAGTTTTGCTTCCATACTAGGATGATATAGTTGTACTTTTTATGGGTATGTATGGAGTGAGGATGAGAGCCATGTATGTACCACATGGGATGGATACTCTCTATGTACCATATGCTACATGTTTCATAGAGAGTATTGGTTCATCCATGTTTGTTTCATTTGAGTTTTTGACTCCTTATGGGATGGGTCATTTACCTCTCATAAGAACATTAGAGAGAAAATTCATGGAAGTTTGGTTTGGTGAACACTCAGCTCATGGAGGAAGCTTATCACTTGATTGTGTCACCAATGGAGGAGGAAAGGAGTTGCAGCACTCACCTTATCAGTTGCTTGAGGAAAAGAAACATTTTGGAGGGGAGGACTGTAATATTCCCAATTGGTCCTAAGCTAATGGGAATATTCAATTTTGATTTGTTTTATGTTTCATGAATAAAATTGTAAAGGAGGATCAATAAAACTCCTAAAAAACAAAATAAATCAATGCTACATGTGAACAAAGCTAAAAATGGGCTATTTACATAAGCACATTTAGGTGTGAAAGAGGCTGGATCATTTGACCAAGTCAACCATGACCAAATCAACAGTGTTTTCTAGAAGGGATGAACCTCATTGATGCACAGTGTAGTCTTAGTTGGAGGTGGCACATGTGAAAGAAGCTAAATCATTGAGATGGTTTAGGGTTTATCAAGATTTATATCTTATAAAAGGAAGAGGAGGACATGAGGAGAAGGTTGTTGAATATGTTATATTTCTGAATATATTTTTGTTTAGACATATATCATTCTCTTGTTGTTTAGCTGAGAATAGTGTTGTTTAGCACTGGGTATTCCTGATCGGGAATCCCACCTCTTTCCTTGAGAGGCATCTTGGAAGATTCTCGTTGATATTTTCCACTATCAGGCATTTGGCCAAGCTTCATCTTCCAACTACAACGCAGATCCTGTTCAGGCTTTGGTTGTCGTTGTAAGTTGCAGCAAGTGGAGGCTAGATCTACTTAGATCTAGGCCATTCCAATGCCTCTTTTTAGTGGGAAAGTATTTTATCCCTTTGGAAAGAGTGTATTGGATCATTGGAGCTTCAAATCCACATCTTGGAATCAGGCCAAACTGATCTTAAACCCTACCACACATTCCATCTTCCAGATCTGTGTTTTTCTGTAGGTGTTGTTGTAAAGTATTTTGGCATAACTTGGAGGAGAGATCTCCAGTGTTGGGAATCTACCCTTTACTGTGGTGATCCATGGATTTCAAAACTAATCCATGTTATATTTAGATCTGATCTAGATTCTCCTATACTTACTGCAGAATTATCTGAATATTTTTTCATATCTGTAGCTTTATATCTCAGATCTACTCCATGTGCTTCATGTATTGCTGAAAACCCCAAGGGGTATGTAAAGTAGAGACTCTACAGTGTATGGATCTGTCATAGATTTGACTGTTCATGCATTATTTTTCTCTAGATCTAAGTTGTAATCAACAACTGTTGCAGCCTAATGTTGTCAAGCCTTTTGCAATAAATATATGTGATTGCAACACCTCTTTTTGAGGGGTTTCTTCTATTTAAGTCTTCTATTTCCCGGTATACATTGTATGGGCCTCATTGTAAATACGATTTTCTGATGTATATGTAAATTTTGAGCCTCCATATTGGCCTCCTGCTCTTACTTTGCTGAACCGCATTATTTCTGAAGTAGTATTGTTTAGTATCATTTTTGTTCCCATTTTGGGGTATTACACCCTTCCTCCTTTCAATCAATTACAAAATCCTTTTACTAACTCACTTGGTGTGAAGTTAGTTTATGAGAATAGAGGTCTTGGGTTCAAGTCTCTTTCTCAAGCTTCTTTTTGTTAAAAAAAATTGTTGGGGGAGGGGGGGGATTTTTTTTTCTAAATAGAACTTCATCATCAAATTTCAAACCATTCTCGTAACTATTCGACATCTACAACCCTTTTTTTAAAAAGGCATAACTTCTTCATCTGGAAGTCATTTTTCGAGATGTTTTTTTTAATCAGCCTAATTTTTCAAAATATTTCCATTGGAGCAGTTAGTTTCAGCCCTTTTTAGAAACAGTTAAAAAAAAAAAAATAGAAAGTGCATGCCTGGTTATTCTTAACAGCACCAATTATTTCTAATGGCTACCTCACATGGTAGATTTAATTAGAAGTAAAGGGCTTTATAGAATAGCCACAGGATAAGAAACTAAACCTACTGATGGAGATAAAGCCACTAAATAGGAAAATAAAGAAGAACAAGCACAAGGGTTGATAGGAATGTCCATTGCTCAAGATCTTCAATTTCATATCCTTGAAATTGACACCCCTGATGGAGCCCTAAAAAATCTCAATTTTTTTTTTGGTATTCGAAATGAAATTAGGGCCCACCAGCTTGAAAATGAGTTTCTTACTTTGGACCCCAGTAATTTCTCCTCTATTGAAGATTTTCGTCCAAATTTAAGACCCTTAGACTTATTTTAGAAGGTTGTAAGGTCAAAAAGGAAGATGGTAGCCTTATCTATTCCATTCTTGCTAAGTTTAGCCTTGCATACTCTGTATTTGTTTCCACCTTCCATTCAAATAGAGAAGCCATGATTTCTCTAGGAACAACCTACAAGAACCCCTCTTTTGATGCCTTTTGTGATTCTTTGATAAGAGAATAGAAAAACTCTTACACCTTGGTCTTATCACTTATGGAAACAATTCTAAGAAATCCTTAGTAGTCCAACAACAACCATATCAAAAGAATCCAAAGAAGCAGTATCCTAAAAAGTACGGTCCTAAACTAAACAAGGGTCTTAAGTAATTTCAGCTACAAACTGAAAAAGTACCTCACCAAACTGATAAGGCAACTAAAAACAAAGGGAAGAAAATAGATAGACATTGTAAATTTTGTAATCATGATGGCCATGTAGAGTCCAAATTTTTTAAGAAGATGGAAGCCTTGGAAGCATCAATGAAGAAATACCACATCAATTTGGAGACCTCTTCAACTTCATCTTTAGGAATGGCACTTTCTGCTTGTGGTTGTCAAGCATCTGGTTATGCAATAAATGTATCTTCTTCTTCTCAGTCTCATGAGTGGCTCATGGATTCTGGAGCTTCTTACCGCATGGCCAAAAATAAAGCCATATTTTCTTCTTTAACTGATTGTAACACATAAAATATTTATGTTGGTGATGATAGCTCTCTTAGTGTTGTAGGATATGGAACCATTCATCTAGATAATGGTAAGCTTAATGATGTACTATGTGTTCCTACCTTGTCATCCAACCTTCTATCTGCTTCTCAGATAACTCATTCAGGTGAAGGGAAAATAGTAGAATTATCACCTCATGATGTTGTAATCAAGGACCTAAAATATCCTAGACATATTTTAGCTACTATCATTGCTGATGATTCCACAAGGTTGTATAATTTTGACAAATTTGGGTCATCATGTCTTCCCTCTATTTTTTTTGCTCATTATTATGAAGTGAGCAAACTTTGGCATGAGCGATTTGGTCACTTAAACTATCTATCTCTTCAAACTCTATGTAAATAAAATATGGTGACAGGTCTTCCTATGGTATCTTTCCGAGATGGTGTTTACTCTAGATGTGTACTCGGAAAACATCATCGGGATAGTTTTGATAAATGTGCCTCTTGGCATGCTTCAGCCCCTTTGCAGCTTGTGCACAATGATTTATGTTTTCCACTTCCTGTTGTTTCTTTCTCTAGTTGCAAGTACTTCTTAACTTTCATTGATGATTTTTCTAGACGCACTTGGGTATACTTCTTAAAACTCAAGAGTGAATTTTTTAACATGTTCTTAGCCTTTAAGGCCTTTGTTGAGAAACAATCTGGACATCAAATTCTTAAGTTAAGATTAGACAATGGAGGAGAATATGTTAACGAAAAATTTATTAACTATTTCACTGAGCATGGCATTCACTTGCAACAGATTGTTCCATATAATCCACAAAAAAATGGTGTAGCTGAAAGGAAGAATAGCACCTTAAAAGAAATGGCTAATTGTATCTAGACTTAGTCTCAATTTTTGGGCAGAAGCAAGTAATTGTGCAAATTACATATTAAATCGCACTCCTACTAAGTTTTTAAGGAATATAACCCTAGAATAAGCCTGGAGCTCAATCAAACTAGATGTAAGTCACTTCCGTGTTTTTGGAAGTGATGCTTGGGCCCATATTCCATATATGAAACATAAAGCCTTAGAACCTACAAGTGAAAAATGAATTTTTGTTGGATATTATGAATATGTCAAAGGATATAGACTTCTTAAACCAAAATCCAAAATAATAATCATTAGAAGAGATGTAAAATTTGATGAAAATATATCAGCCTGCCAGCCTAGTTCGGCGGGTGTGCCACCTTTGGCCTCCGAGCTTGATTCGGCATATGGGCCACCTATCTCTATCTCTTCTACTTTTTATAGAATTCCTTTTAGTTCAAATGATGATATCAAGGATGAAAATCCTCCTCCACCTCTTGAAGATATTCCTTCATCTCCACAGCTTCCAAGATGGGTATGCTCTACTCGGGATGCAACATATTCATCCTGACCCATATTTGTCCTGACCTTTCTTTTGTCATTGGTCTTGTCGCTCAGTTTCTGCACCAACCTCATGAATGTCACTGGAAAGAAGATAAAAGAATACTTCGATATATTTGAAGTAAAGTTCAGTTTGGGATTCATTACAGTGGAGGAGCATCTCCATTGTTGATTGGTTTCACTGATTATGATTGGGCCGGTGACCCTAATGATCGAATTCTACTGCAGGATATGTATTCACTCTTGGTTTAGGACCTATTACTTGCTCTTGTAAGAAACAAATTGCCATCTCTCTTTCTCTGGTAGAAGCATAGTATTGTGGTGCCGTTGAAGCCAACAAGGAATCCATGTGGCTTTGTCAAATCCTTTCTGAATTTGGTCTTCATTAGAAGCATCCAACTACACTTTGGTGTGGTAATCAAAGTTCCATTCATCTATGCAAAGATCTATTTCAGCATCAGTGTATGAAACACATTGAGCTTCATATACACTTCGTCAAAAAACTCAGTCATGATCATGTTCTTGAAGTACAGTATTGTCCAACCAATGATCAAGTTGTTGATATATTTACAAAGACTCTCACAGAAGTGAAGTTTACCAAAATTTGATCCATGATTGGAGTTTAGGAAATTTATCATTAAGTTAGGTATAGTCTCTAATGCCTCCTTCCTTCTCCTATTGTGTCACCTTTTTAAATCCTTCAATCCTATCCCAAGTTGTTATTAAGGGGGGATGTTAGGATATTTTGACACATAGGAAATAGGATCCTTTTGTGTCACCTTTGTAAATCCTTCAATCATATCCCAAGTTGTTCTTATGGGGGGGTGTTAGGATATTCTGACACATAGGAAATACTTAAGTATAAATTGGCCTAGTGTAGAGTTAGGTAAAATGTGTTTCTTTACTATGTACATTTGTAACTTATAATCTGATGGTCACAATATGTAGTGATCTGACGGTTCACTCTCTCCTCAGTATTACCAACACTTGATCTGTGGCTTAACACCTGATTGGTCCATGATATCTAATTAAAGATAATGTAGGGTCATTTTTTCTGGTAACCGTTTATGAGAGAAACATATGTAAACTTTCCTCTTATATTAATAAATTTTCTGAAGTGGCTGTGTTGGCTTAGGCCATGGACTATTTCCCTCCTCGAGGGTTTTAACCACATGATATACTGGTGTATTTTCTTGTGATTTGTTTGTGAGCGGTGACCTTTGGTGTTTGATCTAAGGAACTTACCCTGTAAATTCCTACAAAGATCAAGATGTCATGGACTATGAAGGGGAAGATCCATGAGCCTCCATCAAATGCATCGGCTGCCACAAAGATGAAGTATAGAAAAGAAGAAATCAAATAAAAGATGATTATCCATAATTATATTCATAAGCACTTGGTTTCTTATATTTATGAGCATAGCACATCTAAAGAGATTTATGTTAAGTTGGTTAACAAGTTCAGGGCTATCAATGCTAATCAAGTTCTTTTCTTCAAGAATCAATTGAAGAATATCAAGAAGGGTAAAGATGAATCCATTCAATCATATTTTATGAGGCTCACTGAAATCAGGAAAAATATCCTAGCTATTGGAGAATAAATAGTTTATTGAGAGATAGTTCTCATTGCGCTTGGAGGTATCCCCCGTGATTGGTATGTATTTAATAACACTATTCTTAATAATAATGTGATTCCTGATTTTGATGAAATATTGACGAGATGCACTCAAGATGAGAAAATAATGATGGAGAAAGGCCATCCCTCTAATGGAAATGGATTTACCCCACTACCTTCACCACCCATGCAAAGAAGAACCATGGTGGCCCGAGAAATCAAAACCATGGAAGAGCGAGGACCAAAGGAAGGAAGGTAATATGTTACACTTGTAACAAGTTTGGTCACTATGCAAGAGAGTTGCCTAAGAGAAGGGACTCTCCTAGGGATGATGACAACAACAACTCCAAGGGGAATGTTAATCAAAGGAAAAACAGGTTCAAAGGAAAAAGGAAGGCTCCCTCTAATCGTAGTGGAAATGGGAAACCTTTCAAGACGTCTAGAAATTCTAGGTGTGATGCGTCAAATGTTGTTGATAATAAGAAAAATGAATTTATCCTTGTATCTTCCCTCTCTATTGCATCTCCTCCCGACACCCTCGATGTCTGGTTGATTGATAGTTGTGCTTCAAGGCATCTCACCAATTATAAATAAGCCCTCTCTTATTTGATTGAGAAGGATACAAATCTAGAAATTATCCTTGGAGATAATTCCACCTATCCCATGAAAGGGACAGAGATTGTGACCCTCCATCTGTCTCAAGGTCAAGTCCTCCTCTTACAATATGTGTTGTATGCACTTTATTTGAAGAAGAACCTTGTGTCCATCTTAGTAATGGAAGACAAAGGATTGAAGGTGGCATTCATTGATGGAAAGTTACGCATTTGGAAGAAGAACTTCAAAGAAGCTCTTACTATTGGTTCTAGAGTTGATACACTCTACCAGGTTGGAGGAAGTCCATTGGGGACTATGCCATGTGATACAACTCTCCAAACTGAGTTATGGCACCGAAGGTTTGCACACCTTCATTACAAAACCCTTCCTAAAGCAAGGAAGGGTGTGACAGGGATGTTGTAATTTAAACATGATCATGAAGGTATATGTCAGGGTTTTGTTGAAGGGAAGCACACAAGTGAGCTATTCCCCTCAAGTGTCACAAAGACAACTGATATCTTGCACTTGATACGTTATGATCTACTTGGTATCCTTCTCGTGACATACTTGGGAGGATTTTCCTATTACATGACTTTTACAGATGACTTCTCCCACAAGACATGGATTTATTTCTTCAAGAAGAAGGACTGAGCATTCAAATGGTTTGAGGACAGACAATGGATCTGAGTATGCATCAAATTAATTTAATGAATTTTGCAGTGAAGCTGGCATTAAGAGGGAGACTAAAACTATGTATAGTCTTGAGCGAAATGTTGTTGTTGAAAGAAAGAACAAGACCATTGTGGAAGCTGCCCGCGCCATGCTATGTGACAAGGTCTTCCAAATGGGGAGAAGTTACGAACACTACTTTTTACATTCAAAATAGATGCCAAAATTCCACTCTGGACTCCAAGACTCCCGAAGAAGTCTTCTCTTGTAAGAAACCTGATGTTTCTCATTTTAGAGTTTTTGGTTGTCATGTTTACTTTCATGCGCTGAAAGAAAAGAGAAGCAAGTTGGATGCTTCTGGAAAGAAGGGAATGTTTGTGGGCTATAGTGAAACTTTGAAGCAATATATATTCTATGTGCTTGTTCAAAGAGAAGTGGATATATGCCATGATGTCACCTTCGATGAGCTGTTTCCCTCAAGAAAGTGAGAAATCTTCCTGGCTCCAAGGAAAACAAAGAAGATGAAGAATCAGGGAAGCAGGAAGAGCCAAAGGATGAACCAATGCCTGATTTTTAAGGAAAAATGTATCCTATTAATCCACCTCCTTCAAATAAGAGAATATCCTCATGGATTAGGGACACTCTCGAAGATGACAAGAGACATATTGCCCCAAGGGGGACATTCCGTGAAAGTAAGAAGACGAATAAGTACCAAGGTTACCTAGCAGCCATGAGTACAATTGTAAAATTTGGGCCTGAATCATTTGAAGAATCTGTAAAGAATCAAGTTTGGAAGGATGCTATGAAAAAATAATATGAGTAAATTATGAAAAATTATGTCTAGGAATTGGTCCTGAAACCGTAGGAAAAATCTGTTGTCACCTTGAAATGGCTCTATAAGATCAAGCATGGATCTGATGGTAGTGCTGAAAAGTACAAGGCAATAGTTGTTTCCTGAGGCTTCTCTCAAAAAGAAGGCATAGATTATGATGATATATTTTCACCTATCACCCGCTATACCACCATCTGATATATTTTTTCCCTTGCTGCAACATAAGGATGGAGTCTCCATCAGATGTATGTGAAGACTGCCTTTTTGCATGGTTCAATAAAGGAAGAGGTTTATGTGGAGCAACCTCTAGGGTTCGAAGTCCAATATAGAGACACCTATGTATGCAAGTTGAAGGAATACCTTAATGGGTTGAAGCAAGCCCACAGGGCTTGGTATGAGAGGATATATAGCTACTTGATGAAGTTGGGCTTCACTATAAGTAATGTTGATCCAAACCTTCATTTTAAGGTTGATAGAGAAAGGCCTTTCATTAAAGTTATCTATGTGGACGATATATTCCTAATAGGTGCTGACCCTCTCATTCATAAATGTAAGAGGGAGATAGCTTCTGATTTTGAGATGAAAGGCCTAGTACTGATGCATTACTTCCTAGGCTTGGAGATCTGGAAAAGGCCAAGCTAGATTTTCCTTTCTCAAGGAAAATATGTCGTGAAGCTGTTGGAGAGATTCGGTATTGTGGAATATAAGTATGTGTCGACAATGATGGAACTCAACTTTAAGAAGTTGTGTGGAAAATTTGTTGGACCAGAGCTCAGAAATCCCACAGACTATCGACAACTCGTGGGGGCCCTGATGTTCTTAGTGAACTCCTGTCCAGAAGTATTTTTTGTAGTGAAAAATTTGAGTCAAAATATTTTTGAGCCTCATCATATTCACTCGATTGGTGCCAAGAATCTATTGAGATATCTTCGGGGGAAATAAACCATGGGCTGATATACACTGTCAAGAGTTTGAGACTCCATGGATATACTGATGTCGATTGGGCTGGAAGTGTGGTGGATCGCAAGAGCACATCTAGATGTTGCTTCACCTTGAGTTCTGCTTCGATATCTTGGATTAGTAGGAAGCAGAAGTCGGTAGCTTTGAGCACCATTGAGGCTGAATATATTGCAGCGAGTATCGGCTATTGTGAAGTTTTCTAGTTGATAAATCTCTTCAGTGATTTTTTTAGACATTTTCTAGATACCACCAATATCCTTTCCGATAACCAAAGTGGAATTAATCTTTTGAGAATAGTGTGTTCCATGATCGACCCAAGCATATTGATATTAGGTACCAATTTATCTGATATATGGTACAGTGAGGTGTTGTAAGGCTCGATCACATTGGGACTAATGAGAAGGTCATATATATTCTCACGAAGCCCCTAGGGAAGGTAAAATTCTTAACCTTCCATGAGAAGCTTGGAATCTTGGAAAGACCATATTCTGAGGGTCCTGCTTGAGTTGGACTTTAAGCTCTAGGAGCTCCAGGGGGCTTGGCGATAACTTCTTGGAGCTATAAGAACATACGAGACTAGGCTTGTTAAACCTTGTTGTGCTTCTGCCCCATTGTTATGATATTGAGTTGGTTCACCTCTCTTTGATATATGCCCTACACGCATCCTATCTGTTGAGTTTCGGACTCATGGGAAGTACCTCTCATTTGGCCAATGAGGTGGGAAATGTGGATAGAGACCAATAGTAAGACCGATGGATGCATCAGAGATTGTCGTACTCTCTATGTCTAGGATGGCATATTTCTGACACCTTGATCTGGGATCAAGTCTGACGAGGTTCTTACCTCTAAATTGACTTCGGGTCAGTAAATTAACTTTGTGTTAGTATGAAACTCTTTTTTGAGTTCGAGAGAGGTTTTAACCTCTAATTTGACTTCACACCAGTAGAATGTGATGTCTTTGTGACTCACCCTTTTTTTCTATTTTCGAAGAAGAGCCAGAAAAGAAATTTACGGCAGGACGATGCAGGAGTGTAGGATGATATATGATAGTACACAATGGTATTTATCACTAGATGGCATGGGTGGATAGATGGAGTTCTCCCTAGTTGAGAGGGAGTGTTAATTTTGGGAAACTAGGTCCAAAATCTAGGTTGTACTTCTCATATTATGATTATTATATTTTTTTTAGATTCCTCTTTTGGAGAGGTGCAAGATTGATCTAAGGATCATCTTGTTTGGACGAGCTGAACATATATTTTGGTTTTATTTTCCACACAAGTACAAGGTTGGCCAGATTTGTAATGTAGGATTATAAGCCTAATAAATGTGTCACACACCCTCACTGACTGATATAAATTAGAGAGACTTGGAGATCATTTTCTCATCAACTCATCACACATTCTCTCTTGTGATCTAATTGGTTTGCTCAGCCTTTTGGAGGCCTCTCTCTCTCACATGTGTGGAGCTGTAGCTCGAAAAATTGCAGATTTTTTTAGGGTTGATTACTGGTGCATTAACCAGAATTGACCATGTTCAGAACTTGGAGCTTTGACCTCCAAAAAGTGTAGAAATTCCGATCTTCCAAGGCCACACTTGAGGGCACAAAGATCTATGAAAAGTGAAACAGTTGACCGAAGCCCCAATATTTTGCGTTGAATTTTATTTGTTGTATTTTTTTGACCAGCGTTGCCTTTTGAGGAGCTACCTTTGAGGGGAATGTGTGAAAATTTGAGTGTTGTTTGGTCTAATGTTGAGAAATAAATTGTTGGCCGGTGCATCCTATTGACTATCGTAACGCACATCACTCTCTATCTTTGCGGTACAAGAAGAATTAAATTCCGATCTATATTATTGGCATGTATTTTGTTGATCTATTATTATGTTCTATCGGCATTTTACTTAGATGTTTATGTGATTGCAAATTGAATTGGGCCCTAAGAAAGATTGAAGTAAAAGTGCATTAAGCATAGAACATACCATGGTTATCTAAAATCAACAACTAACCTTTGTTTGATATTATTTCAGCCCTAGAATAGGAGGGTATTAAGATCACCTGAATGATAAACCTCAATTGGTTTTGTGGCGAACTCATCTAAATTATTCACTAGAGTATTTTTCTCTATCTGAATCACTAATTATTAACATGTATGGAGTTTTTCTAAGGTTGCTCGCACTTCTTCCTAAGGCCCATCTTGGTCCTTCTATGGTAGATCACTATGACATAAATGTGGTATTATGACCTCATAATATTCCTACATCCTTGAGAGTGAGAATCAATTGAACCAAGACCAGCGTGAGACTCTCTCAAGTGTCATTTAAGGACTGATTGAGTATTATTTCCTTGCAAATTTTTAGGATTGTTCTGAAGGATTTATGAAGGATTATTCACAAAATATTATTCTGAACTATTAAGGGTGATACAAGACCTCTGATGGACTTAGACATGGAATCAAATGAATTCTTTCAAATCATGGCAGAGCCTCTAGCTTCGCCTAGCCAAGGAAAATCTTTGCAAGAAGATATTAATGAGGAATAACATCTAAATATTGGTACACCTTCAATATTGGGTTTAGACTCATCCAACTTCCATATCAATTATGATCCCTATATGGACAAAGAGCACTATGTCCAAGGGACTGATCAGATTCTTCCATCTGAAATGCTAGATATCTTCCTATGAGAGAGCCAAAATCCAAATTCATGTGAGAGCTTACAATCAAAACAACTACATGGAACTACCTGTCGTACTATACAACACCCATAATTTATTATTAAAATAAATGGGGATCCTTTAAAAAATAAATAGAAATTTATAAGCATTATTTTATTTTAGCATAATTTTTTTTAAACTTTAGCAAATAAAGGCTTTTCCTTTCCGCTTTGATTTCAAAGCGCTTACCACAAATCGCATAACTTACAAGCCAACAAAGTTAAAACACATCTAAGATTTGGGAATTGCAATATGTGCTTCAACCTTTTTTGGAATTATATAAAATCCCCCTTGAAACGATTAAAAATCCTTTTAAAAGAGAAAGTGTGTCGTGCCTTCCCTAAAGAAAAAACTTGTAACATTTTAGAAGAGTTGCGATGAGCCGGACCCAACGAAACTGTTATCACCAAATTGATCTTGGTTGGCTGCTCATCAATTAACTCATTGTAACTCTTTCAAACCACTTCTAACTGGAAGTGTTACACGTAATGTTGTCATTGTCCCTACAATTCCCATCCTGAACATTGGAGGCTCATTTCTGTGACTAGAATAAAGTGTCATGCCTGACAAAGACCATCATTGCATCCCTTGCCATGCGTAAAAAATTCCTTCTGTTGACAATTTCCTAAACAGACCATCAGAAACACATGTTTTTTCCTTGGCGCTGGTAGCCCGTTATGCCCTTGCGCCAGTGAGGAATATTAAAACTCGCCCCCGCAAAAGTTGGCCTTCCGTCTCAATTAGTTTCCCACATCGATCTATTTATGGAAAGTTTAAAAAAAAATAGAGGCGAAGTTTCCATCATAACAACTTCGTGGGTGAGTCATAGGGAGTGGTGCGACTGAATAACCACAGACTTCCTCCTTTGGCCTCTTGTTTCCACCTTTTTGGGAAACCTCCCAAGGGATAAGGCCTCCCTTCCACCCTGGTATGGATCCCAAGCTCCTCCTCTCCCTCTACAAATATAGCCATATGCCATTGATGTGCTAATTGAACTGAACATATTATTGCAGAAACGCTGATGAGATTTCTATTCACTTTGCTAGAAAAAGATAGAACAGAAGAGACCCCTATTGAGAGAGCTTAGGCTTGTCTAAATTCCCTGACATTCATTGAGACGCGCTTCAATTGAACTGCGTTTAAGGAGGGTGCGACATCAAGTCTTGGTTGTAACTATTTCTTCTATCAACACATATGCATGACTATTGTCTGGTTCCCATTTTGCGTTGATGTATTTTATTTGATCTAATATGCTTAACCATCCTTGACTGGTTAGTAGTGATGAATGATATTGTGGTTGCGTATGCTTCTCTTGTTTTTTTATCTTAGTGCAGGTATCCAAGCATCACTATGGAAGGATCGTGACCTGCCAAGATAGCAATCGAGAGGCTACCACTACAACAGCCATGACAACAGCATTGGACTCCAGGTAGGTTGATCTACCTCATCTGTTATATTCATTAATTAGGAACCTACACTCTAGCTTGTCTCTTTGTTACTAGACCCACTCTAAGGCTAGAAGGATCGACTTTGTCTGCAAAGAGGATTTACCTTCATAACAAATTGGTGACTCCACTGGGGAACAGTGTGACTTTGTATTTTTTCCCTTGTCAAGTCAACTTCGATCATTTTCTTGATTTTCTGTCTTTTCTGGCTTCTTTGATCGTTTAGAGTTTTCTTGTTCAGCTCTAGAGTGTCAAGATTGACCTCTGTTCATTGTTTTTTCCATTCTCCCATAGATATCTAGCTTGGTGCACTTTTTGATTGAACAGTCGTGCCGATTGGCACATGTTGCTTGTGTTGTAGTAGCGCCAAACCCTGTTTGGTGCAGATTACCACCTTAGAGTCGCGCCGAATCCTGTAGGGTTTGGTTTAACCTCTCTTTTGAAGTTTTCGGTCAATTCTGCTTGGCTCTGGGTTTTCTGATTTGAAATTGTTTTTTTGGGATTGTTTTGAGTGTCGTAAGCTTTCTCTTATCATTTTTTCGTCCATTTTCTTATTAGTGCAGTTTATGGCCTTAGGGTTTCTAAGTGTCTTAGCTCACTGAGCCTTCTCATTGGAATTCAACTCTTTTGATTCTTGTCAGTCTCATCCTTTGATCAATTGTGTTGAAGTCTTTCTTGATCCTTTGAACATTTTTTTGGTTGAATGATCATTCCAAGTTTCATTTGATTCTTCTCTCACCGTTTCGATCATAGATCACATTGCTCGTTTGGATCGTTTCGAAATATTTCTCTTTGTTGGAGGAGTGCATCATTGGTTTGAGTTCATTTTTTTGTTTGTGTTGCTTTCATCAAATCATTCGGTTTAGCTCTTTACATTCACAATCGTCGAACTAGTGCTTGTTTTGTTTTTTCATGTAATTAGTGCATTGTCTACTTCATTTCATTGAAAAAATAAAAAAAAATGTGTTCTTTCGTTTGCATGAAAAAAGGAAAAGTTCTTTTGTACAACTAGTGCCTGATAACTAGGAAAGAGTTTTTCATTTTTTGCTTGATTATATTAGATGCATTAGCATATTTCTTCGTGTGATTTCATTGATTGCTATTATTTGAAAGATCTCTATCCTTCTCTTAATTAGCGTTCATTGAGTGGAAAATGGTGTTCATTTGCATATAGTTTTCATTTAGGAAATTTCAGATCAAAATTCGGTCAGACCTTGAATTTGAAACACTAATTCAAGCTCAACTATAAAATCAATTCAATTAACCTAAGGAAAAATTGGAACCTAACGTGAATATTTTAGTGGTCTACGCTATAGACATGTTCTGGCTTCTTAAAACCTAGTAGATGTTGTTCCCCGTCTGGCTTTAGACAATGGTATTACGGCCTTGTGCTCCCCTTACCGTCGAGTATATAAAGGGAGACCCCATTAAGTTCAAATCCTTTATCCATAGGAATCTGAGTCTACCGCCTTGTAACCGTGATACACCGAACACAACATTCAGGGAGACTACCTGCACGTACATTAAGTCCTTGGTCATTTCTCTTTCATTTGATCACCAAGGTGTATATGGCAGTTCATGGAAACTTGGTACACCCTCTTTCTTAGATTACATGATTAGTCTTTTCAATCTTTTCATGACTCCTTAAAAAGAGAAGAGATCATCGAGCACTTGTCCTTTAACACTTGTTTAAAATTGAATGTGACTAGAGTCATCTTTTGTCTATTTCTCAACTCTTAAAACATGAAACAAGAAAGTCTGGTTTCAATGTTGTAAAATTAATTACCCACGATCACATGCCCGTTAAAATTTTGTTACTTGGCATGTTTTTGTTTTTACTTAGGCTCTGATCTTGAAGCCTTCATTTGATTATCTCTTTTTCCTTTCTGTTTTGAAATACGGTTACAGTGGCGGAACCACTAGTTTCGTCATATTCTTCACTGCCTCCTAGTGTTAGTTCCTTTCCTGACGTTTCTTACGAAACCCCTCAGTCCACTAGGTCTACCGAGTTTTCGCAGCCTATTCTCCCAACTATATTACCTCTTGCTACCTGATCTCCCCCTGAAGAGTCAATTTAGTTCAATTAGCCTCCTCCAAGTGCTTGGTCTGGTTTTGGGGATGGGGAAGAATTTCTTCCTCTTACTTCGGGATCACCATTTATAGTCACTGCTATACCTCCTAGTCCTCGTCGTCTTTTTGACGATCTTACAGCTTTGTCAGATATGGATTCTTCGAGCCCTACTGGCAGTGAAGAAATGCATGTTTCTATAGGAGAATATCAGTTTTTCCTAGAATATCTCCCACATGTTTTTTTTAATCTTCTCCATAATAGGTGTCACTTCCACCCAGTTATGGGACTTTGAGTCAGATTATGTCTGGTTTTGTGTCCATAGCACAATCCAATACATCAATTCCCCCAAGGATTTTGGTCCTCCCTTCATTGGGACTCTCACCTTTGACACTAAATTTGTCAGTCACTGTTACGTCTGTCTGGTCCAACCTACCATCTGTGTGGCTTCGTCTATGCCGATTGTTACAACTCAGTTGTCAAGATATTTTCACACTCGTAGGTCTACCTTTCTTAATCCCATGTGCCCTATCAATCAGGTTCCAAGAAGATCACAAGCTCGTGCTCCAGAGACTGCACCTGTTGGTGCAGCTACGAATACCCCCATGGTTTCTACTTACACTTTTGATGATCACGTTTTAGACATTCATCGACAATATTCTCCTTCTCCGGATGCTATTTCTCTTGAGGCTACATCTGTTTCTAGTATGACTTCGACTGTCCCTATGATTCCTGGCGATCTTAATTTTGAAGAGTATTTTTTGGCTTTTCAGCAACAGAAATCTTAGGGTTCTTAGTAGCCCCAAGCTCCTATCAATCCTCCCCATCACTATGATGCTGTCGGTAACCCTGTCTATATTCTTCCTGTCAATCCCAATTAGGTTTTCTAGTTGCCTCTGGAAAATCCTTATCAGACCATTACTCATCAAGGACCTATGTTACAGGGACAACCCTCAAGCTCATAAGTACAACCCTTATAGGGACAACATTTAGCCCAATAGGTACAACCTTATGGTCCGCAAGGTCAACCTTCAGTCCAGCAAGGACAACCCTATGGTCCTTCAAGTCAGCCTCAACCAGGAACGTCTTATCTTTCTAGGGGGGAAATTTATCCACCATAGGGACAACCTCTTGTACAACAACAATGGTTGTACATTCCGTATGGTCAAAACTTTGTGCAACAAGGACAACCCTATGGTCCTACTCCAGGTCAACCTAGTCATTAGGGACAACTTGGTCCATCTCCACCATTAGGCCAATCTCTTCCACAAGGGCAACCTGGTGGCCCTCAGTATCCAGGCCAAGCTGCTCCGTAGGGGTAGCCTACCCAGCATCAGCAGTTGATTCAAGCTACCCAACCAGATCAGCAGCTGGTTCAACCTGTTCAACTTGCTCAGTAGCTAGTTCAACCTATTTATCCAACTCAGTAGGGTCCTCCTTCTCAGCAGGGTTCGCTTGTTCAAAATTCCGCTCAACCTGCTCAACGGGGTCCACCTGCTCAACCCCAAGGTGATTATTACCACCAAGCTCAATATCAACCAGTATATAGTGCACCCCAAGGTTTCACTTATTACCCTCAAAATAAATCTCAATTAGTGTATAATCAACCTCAAGGCCATGCTTACGTTCCACAACAAAAGCCATGTGTTGCTCAACAAGGACCTCAATGGTATGCTCAGAATCAGTATCCTAGTCCTCAATCCTAGTATCAGTAGAATTATCAGGCTTATAGCCCCTATGATCAGAATCCTCTAGGACAAAACATATGGGGGTATAATTTCTTGCAGACTGGGTGGAATGTTAACACGGGTCCTTATCAGAGACCTCCAATGCCTTTTAATCCTCAATTACCATTTCTTTCTATGTTGGAACTGCCTGATGTGTCAAATCTTACGAATGATCTGATTCTTCATAACCCATATTGGCCTCCAGTTCCGACCAAGATTCCGGGTGATTGTCCTAAGTTTGAGGGCAAGTCCAGAGAAGACCCACAAGTGCATGTTATGACTTACCACTTGTGGTGTTCCTCTAACTCTTTGGTTGATGATTCCGTCTGACTTCTTCTTTTCCAATGAAATATTACTAGTGCCGCTGCAAAGTGGTACATTGAGCTTTCTCGTGGCATTTTTCAAGACTTCAACTCTCTCGCCATGGCATTCCTTACGCATTTTCAGCTACCAGTCCATTATAAGTCTGGGACACATCTCCTTACATCCTTGAAACATGACCGAGCCACTCACATCTTATATCATATTCATGAATGGAGACATCGTTGTCGCTTGATCAAGTTTGATATTCTTGATCAGCTTCTAATTGATTGGTTCACTACCTCCTTTGTCAATTAGATCGTGAAAGACATAGCTATGGGAGAATATGCAACTGAGGAACAGTCCATTTCTCGTGCCCAATATCTTGATCTTGTGTACTCTCAGTCTGGCACACTGTATGATATCTTGCCTAATGCCCCTCAACTTGGAACTTCTAAAGCACTAGAAAACCCATCTGTTGATGGTGTTATTGGTTTGGTGTCTCAGACTTCTCGGAAGTCTTCTCCTTCAATCCTGGGAAGGAAAAGTCTAATCCTTCCAATGATGCTGCTTCTCATTCCACTCCTAATCCTGGTAAAACCTTGGAAGTTAATGTCGTTCAGGCCAATCTAGCGGATAAAACTTCCAAGGGGAAAAATAAGGGTAAAGGTAAGGCAAAATCCGATACCCCGAAACGAGATTATTCAAAACCACATGCTGATGATGGTTCATGGTACAAGCTGAAGTACCCTTGTTTGATCTGTGATGAAGAGCACTACACCAAGGACTATCCTCAAGGGACCGAAGTAAGTAGATTTCTGAAAAGAACCTAGGGAACTACATTTGTTCTTAAGGAACCTTTTCCATCTTAGCAGACCTAGATGGTAGAGTAACCTCAGTCCTCTGCTCCATTTGGCTCTCAGGTGTTCATGATGAATGGTTCTGCGTCCATTTCTATTACTACTCGATCAAAATATTATACTGAATCGCATCAGGCAGTGGGGAAAGAGATCACTGATGGTCCTCATCCTCCGACTGATTCTGGTCCTCTTCAGATTGAAAGGCTCTATACTGAGCTCGTTGTACGACCACCTTCGAAAGGTGTACTCCATAAGTCTTCTTACAATCCAAACACCTATGCTGCTCAAAATTACAGTATTGTTGAGGATTTGGCTTAGGTGCCATCTGCAATGTCTGCATTAGAAGTACTTCATAGTTTTCTGTCTCAACGGAAGGCTTTGTTATCTGCGATTGGTGGGGTTGATCGTGTTGATACTATCCTTCTCACTTTCGATTTAGAGAATTTTGTTCCACGACTCCGGCACCATATTGCACTCATTATAAAAGTTTTCATTAATGGTCTCGATATCCATCGATTGGTTGTTGACGAAGGTGCATATACGTGCATCATGTCATCTTCTTGCCGGGAAGCCATTGGTTCTCCGGCTTTGAACTCATCACCAAATTCCCTTGAATCATTTGATGGAAGGGAATCAAAACCTTTGGGTGTTCTCACTAGTTTACCGAATACCTTGAAAGGGAAGACAATTAATGCCGAGCTAGAAGTATTTTACACCAAGCTCAATTACAATATTCTCCTTGGTCGTAGTTGGACTCATGCCATGTTGTGCGTTCCGTCCACTCTCTTTCATGTCTTGAAATTCCCACATGAAGGAAATATTGTTACTGTTGATCAATTTTCTTTCTTCACCTCTTCTTTCGAGAACAAAGTTCCGTATGTGGATCAGATTCCTACTCCCTACGAGAGTGTTGCGCCAAGTCTTTTCAAAGATCCTTCCCTCATGGGTATTTTCCCCTTCCTCCACCCAACAATGTTTAGATCAATATGATCTTTCAGTTTGATGACCCATGGATCATCCATTCACTTGAACAAATAATTTCTTTCGAAGATTCAATGTCGTTGAGTCCGATCGAGATTAACTATTGTGAACTCATTTTGGCTTCGGATCCTCTACCTTCTGATCATGCTCCTTTGAGAATATCTCTCAATGCTTATTCTCAATCCCCCTGGCTCGGCAATTAGGATTCATTCAACCCCTTGGAAGAGATATTTCCCACCGATAAAGCCATTGTGGAAACTATGTCTCTCGAGGATTTACCATGGGATGATGGTCATCATCATTCTTCATTCATGCCCTGCCTCGGAGCCATGTCTATGTGTCTTGAGAGGTTTTCATGTCAGGTTCCTTCTCCTCTTCTTCAAATGCCTATTCTGACATATGAAGCTTTTATAGACAGTAACTTGAGTAATATTACGCAAACGATGCCTATTGACATTTCCGTCAAACTAGGAATTGTCGAGAACATCCATCTCGGGGTCACATGTTCTTCAGATGAAGTTCAGGTTTATACTAGCCATTTCCTCGAGTTTCATGACGTCTTTGCATGGTCCTATGAAGAAATTCCTAGCATTGATCCTAGTATTGTGGTGCATGAGATTCCTACCTACCCTAGTTCGAAGCCTCTTCGTCAGCGCCTTCGTCCTGTGCACCCTCGGAAATTTGCCGCCATTAAAAGTGAAGTTGAAAAACTTCTCAAAATTGGTTTCATCTACCCAATTCCCTTGACATAATGGGTGTCCAACTTTGTCCCTTTAGATAAGAAATAAGGAACCATTTGGGTCTGTGTTAATTATCGTGACATCAATCGAGCCTATCCCAAGGATAATTATCCTACTCCCTTTATTGATCAGATAATTGATGAATGTGATGGGAGTGAGATATTTTCCCTCATGGAAAGCTTTTATAGCTAAAACCAGATTAAAATTCTCCTAACTGATCAGCATAAGACTTCTTGCATCTGTCCTTGGGGTACTTTCGCATATAAGAAGCTTCCTTTCAACTTGAAGAATCTTAGGGCCACGTTTCAACAAGCGATGTCATACACTTTTCATGATATTAAGCACATCGTTCAACCTTATCTGGATGACCTTCCAGCTCATTTAGCTAAACGTAAGGACCATCCTAACCATATTTTTCAGATCTTTCTTCGCTGTCGACGCTACAATATCTAGCTATATCTACACAAATGTGTCTTTTGCGTTGATTCCGATAGAATCTTAGGGTTTATCATGTCCAAAGACGGGATTCGCCTTGACCCTCTCAAATTTGAGGTTATTATTAATCTCCCCTCTCCATTTTCATTACATCAACTACAGAGTCTACAGGGGAAGGCTAATTTTTTACGTCGTTCTATACCTAAATATGTCAAAATAGCTAAAGGGTTGACGCGATTACTAAAGCATGGTGTCCCTTTCCTTTGGGATGATATTTCCAAGAATTATTTTGATGCTTTGAAGACATTTCTTGTCAATGCTCCTCTATTATGTCCTCCAAAATATCATTGTGCTTTTTCCCTCTAATTAGTTTCCACTTTCAGCATGATTTCCATGGTTCCGGTTCATGACGTTGATGACGGTGATGAGCATGTTATTTATTGCCTCTCTCATAACCTTCTCGATACCGAAACATGCTATGCTCATGTTGACAAGTTACTGTTAGCTATGGTTCAAGCGGTTTAACGTTTTCGTCATTATATTCTATTGCGTACTGTGACTGTGATTTCGGAATGAAATCCCATGAGCTATATATAGTCTCGACAATTGCTGGGGGGGAAATAATCAAAGTGGATTTTTATCCTCCAAGAATTTGATTTGGTGTTTACTACTGCCAAGTTAAAGAAATCACTCGTCTTTGCCAATTTTATCTGCTCCCCCTCTTACTCTGCTTTGTCTGGTTCAAAAGAACGCATTCCATATGATACGCTTTTTCTGATAAGCACCCTCAATCCTTGGTACAGTGATATCATCGTATATCTTCAGACTTCCACTTTTAGATCTAAGTTTACGAAGGATTCTCGCTGATGAATCTGCCATCAATCGCAACCTTATCATATTGTCGGAGATACACTCTACCGCATGGGAGTCGATTCCATTCTCCACTGGTGTTTGAGTATTGAGGAGGTTGAGAAAGTTCTGAATGATTGTCACAGTGGCACCTATGGTGGTCACATGTCTGTTTATTCCACTACATAGAAGATTCTTCGTGTTGGGTATTTTTGGCCCTCTATCTTCAAGGACTACATTGTTGCTATCCATAAATGTCATGATTTCCAGATCTACCATCACAAGATGCGTGCGCTGCCTACACATCTCCACCCTGTCATTACCGTGGGTCCCTTTGCGAAGTGGGGCATTGATTTTATGACACGTAACCCTCACTCGGCTAGGGGGCGCGGTTTTATTATCGTAGCCGTTGACTACTTCACCAAATGGGCCGAATAAATGCCTACACTTGCTGTCAATGGTAAGACAGCCACTCAGTTCATATTCAATCACATCATTTCTAGCTTTGGTGTCCCTAAAGCCATCGTTACCGATCATGGTTCCATTTTTGACATTATATGGTGGCAGAGTTGACTTCTAGGTTGGGCTTGCATCACGACAGCTCAACACCATACTATCCTCAGGCCAATGACCAGGTTGAAGTTGTGAACAAGGTTCTTGTCACCGTGCTTTAACGTACAATTGTGATACACAAATCCAATTGGCATCTCATGTTATTTTCAGCTCTCTGGGCATACCGAACCTCAGTCAAGGATGCGACCAGATTCACTCCATTCTAGCTTGTTTACATTCTAGAAGCTACCCTTCCGATTGAGTGTGAAATACCTTCGCTCAAGTTGGTTGTTGAATTAATGCCCAACACTTCACCTGAAGAAGAGCATCTTCTCTACTTGGAAAGGCTGGATGAAACTCACCACTTTGTTGCTTTGGTCATCAAGAAACAGAAGAAGCGATTCAAAGCCCATTTTGATCAGTCGGTTTCCCCTCACTCCTTTGTAGAAGGAGACCTCATCCTCCTGTACGACCAAGCTCATGACAAGCTATGGGCAGGAAAATTTCAACCCATGTGGCATGGGCCTTACATTGTTAAATGCGTTTTGAAGAATGGGGCCTATGATCTCATTGATTTCGAAGGTCATCCTTTATATCAGCCCAGAAATGGGTTATATCTCAAAGAGTACTATGCATGAGTCATTCGTGCATGTTTTGTGTACATAGGTGTTTTTCTCATTTTTGTATCTTTTTTTCTTGGTGTGTTTTGCGAGCATTTTCCTACTTATTGGGTGGTTGCTTATTGTGCAGATGTCTATTACCCTTTATGTTCTTCAACTTAATGGGAATTATTCAGTTAGAATCCCTCACATTTTAAGATTGTATTTACATGTTCTTTTGTTGGAAAGACATTTTGATTATATCACATATCAACATATTCCTAGAAAAATGAATGCAGTAATTGATACAGTGGCTAACATTGTATTGGATAGAAATTTGCGTAATCTATAAAATCATCATCATATGAGTGACTCCTATCAAATAGGAATATATATATATATATATATATATATATATATATTCCTAGAAAAATGAATGCATTAATTGATACAACGACTAACATTGTATTGGATAGACATTTGCGTAATCTGCAAAATCATCATCATATGAGTGACTCATATCAAATAGGAATATATATATATATATATATATATATATATATATATATATATATATTGAATGTTTGCATCAGTGTGCACCATAAGTTTCAAAAAATATGTGTGTTTCTGTTACATCCTGAGACATCATGTCTCTCAAAAATATGCACAAATAAAGCCTAAGTGTCTAATCGACATGATGATCATATAACATGTCACTACTCGGAAAATCCACCTCTGCAAGTGTTGAACTCAGTTTGACACCCCTACAGTGTGTCTCTGATACGCACGAGGAACATCGTCGAATCGCGCATAGTTTGGGACCCCACAAGAAATTCCTTCCAAGTTGTGCACAATCTCCTACTCTTGGGCCCTGAGGGGAAACATAAAAATCATGAGGTATTTGCATCGCTATCGGAGACATCCCTGCAGGTCTCTCAGGGCCTACATCTACATAATGCATGGATTAATTTTCAAGACATACATACCAAAAAAATCATATTACTCATCAAAATTAAAAATGACTCTTACCAAGTGCTTCATCCCAATCCTCTCCTTCTGGGAGTGGTAGGTCTAGATCATCAATGAAATATGTGCCAGAGTAGGGCCAGTACTCCATGACAATCAAATTTCTGTGGGGCCAATCGAAGAATTCTAGTCTCCAGGACATCTGTTGACCACCCCCTGATCTTGGCATTAGAGCTGCCCATCAGGCCATATGTGGTTCCAATGCTGGTGGTGTCAAGACTATCACCTCCTAAAGCTGAAATAATTGTAGTCGTTCCAGGAAGAACGATAACAGGATAGACCCATAGCCAAACTTCTTCAATTTGGTCTTCTTGCACTTTGCTAGCTGACGTTTTATATTAATTGTTACTGCCTCTGCCTAGTTGTAGATGGTCAGTGTCAAGAAGTCTATAGCAAGAAGTAGCTATGTTTTTGTTGCTTCGTGTGGTGCTTGTGATCCCGCATCTCATGTGATCATGTGTAGCACTACCTTCAATGCTAAATCTGGGATAGTATGGATGTCCACCTTCCTGCTTTTTGATCCTTTCCATGCCCCTGGACATACCTTTTATATTACCATGCTCATGTTCTTCATGGTAGGCCGAGTACCGATCAAGAGTGGTGTTGCTCACCTCAACAATAATATTTTTATGAAATAGATGTCTGAAACATCAATCTCAAGTTCCTAATTTCGAAGAATGAATTTTTCCTGATCCTCGTCCCAGATACTGATCAAGTATTGCAGCAGTTCTGGTTGAGCTCTGAGGCATGGTGTCATGAAGAATTTTTTCAGTCCACAGTCTCCGAGAGATTCCCATGCATCTCTCATTATC
Organism: Pinus albicaulis; assembly: GCA_034641835.2. NCBI lineage: Eukaryota > Viridiplantae > Streptophyta > Pinopsida > Pinales > Pinaceae > Pinus > Pinus albicaulis. Next base: position 51,793,530 of record CM076576.1, on the reverse strand, counting down.
CATGGTGAGCTCGTCTTCTTCACTATGTTCCCTTTCCTTCCACTCGATCACCATTTTGCTACATTTTTACTTGCAGACATGTTCATATGGACATTATTAGCCAAATCAAAAGCTAAAATTTGTGAAATTTAAGCTCATAAATCTTTCATTGTGTGTTTAAAAAAGTGTTACGCAATTGGGGCGAATGTTTGGGAAACAATCACACCAATGGGCGTGCTTTCGTTCAAGAAATTGGGCAGTTGGCGCGAGTTTGTGCCCGAAACTCACGCTAACCGCTATACCTTAGTTTTCACAATTTCCCCCTCAAAAATTAAAACTCAAGGTTGCAAGTAATGAAAGAGGATTCAAAATGTGGGGAAGGATGTCGACTCTTACCTAGAACTGAGGGATTTGAGATTGATCTGCTGGATTTCCTGCTATCGTCACCGCAAAATCAAACTGTAAAATGGGTAACTATTGCTCCACAAGAGGTAAAAGTGAAAAGTAATTGTTCTTACCATTTTTGGCATGTTATAACTTTTTAGAACCCTAATTAGGTTTTAAGACATGTTTTATTATTATTATGTTATGTTATTTCGAGAAATGGGTTTTACATTTGTCTCTTTTGCAGCGATAGGTTTTTAATGATATAGTGATGAAGTAACGAGTTGTATTTTATACTTTTTCAGACTCGGTAAAAACATGAAAAAGTCATTAATGGAGTCATATTTTAGCTCCTTTTTTACGCTCTAAAATTGAAAATATTGTTGAGACTCTTGTTGTTTCGAACTCGTTAAATGGTTGTGAAACGATATCTACCCAGTATACGTTTACCCCTTTTTTGGGTTGGGATAGATTATTTACGAAAAAGGAATACCTTAGCCTATCACGACTAAGAGGTTATTTCAGATATTGTTTTCTACCTTTTCAGATCTGAGAGACTATTTACGAAAAGGGACATGCTATATTTTTCTTTTTCGCTTCTTTTCAAACTCTCTAAACATGAAAATATGTCGAGTTCTCCCTTTTTCAGAGTCATTAAACTCTAATGACATCGGACATTGTCACCATGACTTTCATCGAATTCCTCCTTCCTAGGGCTCGTAAAATGTACTAGGATGGATTTGTACGAAGGGAAAAATTACATTGAAAGCATATGTTATCCACTTCAATCTTGTTTTAAAAAATAATTGAGGTACTCACTAGAAATGGTGGGTGGAAATTCAACCAAATTTTAGTTCTGTTGGTAGTATGTCTCTCTTGAACATGACACTCGTCTGCCTTCGTGTTGGGTTGGGGACATCTCATTTTGTCATTCTTGCCTTCATGGGTTTGGGTAATCTGTTTTGACCTCTCATCTTCTCTTTGCCATGTAATCATGACCTCAGATCCCCTGATGTCAAATATTGCCAAATCCAGAGTCGTCTCGCTGATATGTTCAAGAGAAGTTTGCTTCTGCAGTTTTCAGCTTCCCTCTGATTCTCTGTTGGTCCTGATTCAATTTCATCATAGTCCTCTGTCATGTGCCGATGATGTGGGAAACATTATGGCCCTCTTTCGACAGGGTCACTTCTTGTCGACTTCATCTCATTATCTAGGAAGTTGGTCTAGAGACTCCCTACTGGTACCTTGGAGCCTGTACGCCTCAATGGCAGGTTCGTCACATTCGATGATAGGTCCACATCATTGGCCTTCGATCAAGTGATTCTGTGGGTGTTCGACATCAGCTCACTGTTCATATTCCGTGGATTGTACCTATTGTACCTTTAGAGCCATTGTCATCATTGGTAGTTTCTCTCGTACCTATTAACAACTTTCATCATTGGCTAGTAATTGGGTGATTTTCTTGCATGTTCGACTTTAGCTCACATGTTCACATGCTTGAAATTGTACTTTTTCGAATCGAGATGGAGCGCAAGACGCTAGGTTTTGTCTCATAAGATCCAAGCTACGGGATATTATGGTTTATCATGATTTTTTACATGACTCTTTCAATTGGATGGCTGCGACCATACCTGAGTCTATTTGTTGATCCTTACTGCTAGATGGCTACGTCCATACCTCAGATATCAGTTCATATATGTAATCTATTATGGATGGTTGCGTCCATGCCACATGTTCATGTATTAGAGATATCAGTTATATTTGTAATTGCAGTTCTTCCGACAACATTATTTGGTTCTAACGCGTTCTCATAAAGCATTTCACCCCTTCCTCTCTCTTGAACCTCATGCTTTATGGGGCATCTATTACACAACATTTTGTCAGTGTCCCTGAAATTCCCATCTTGAAAATTGGAGGCTCATTTATGTGACAAAAATAGAGTTTCATGCCTGGAAAAGACCATCATTGCATCCCTTGCCATGAGTTAAAAATTCCTTCTGTTGACAATTTCCTGAACAGACCATAAAAAACACTTGTTTTTTCCTTGGCACTGGTAGCCCGTTATGCCCTCGCGCCAATGAGGAAGATTAACATTGGACCCCATGCCAGCTAGCGCTCTATTTCAGTTAGCTACATGCGCCAATCTATTTATGGAAATTTAAAAAAAAAAATAGAGGCGAAGTTCCCATCATAAGAAGTTCGTGGGCAAGTCATAAGGAGTGGTTCGACTGAATAACCATGGCCTTCCTCCTTTGGCCTCTTGTTTCCACCTTTTGGGGAAACCTCCCAAGGGATAAGGCCTTTCTTCCACCATGGTAGGGATCCCAAAATCCTCCTCCCCCTCTATAAATATAGCCATCTTCCATTGATGTGCTAGTTGAACTGAACATATTGTTGCAGAAATGCTGAAGATATTTCTATTCACTTTTCTACAAAAAGATAGAACGTAAAAGACCCCTATTGAGAGAGCTTAGGCTTGTGTCTTCATCCCATCTGAATTCTCTGAAATTCATTGAGACAGGCTTTGAATTAACCCCCCTGAAGGAGGCTTCGACGTCAAGGCTTGGTTGTATCTCTTTCTTCTATCAATACATATGCATGACTATTGTCTGGTTCCCATTTTTCCTTGATGTATTTTATTTGATGCAATATGCTTAACCCTTCTTGACTGGTTAGTAGTTATGAATGAGATTTTTGTTGTGTATGCTACTCTTTTTTGTTGAGCTTAGTGCAAGTATCCAAGAATCACTCCGGAAGGATCATGACCCACCAAGACAGGAATCGAGAGGCCACCACTACAACAGCCATGACAACAGCATTGGACTCCAGGTAGGTTGTCCTACCTTGTCTATTCCATTCATTAATTAGGAACCTACACTCTATCTTGTATCTTTGTTACTAGATCCACTCTAAGGCTAGAGGGATCATCTCTATCTGCAGAGATAATTTACCTTCATAACAGAAGGTTAGCCTCTTCAGCTTGATAGGGCTCTCTCAAAGGGTGTTTATGATTTTGAATAAGGATAATACTAGATGGCTAACTCTATGAATTGTGACTTAGTTTTGTAATATTTCAGATTGAAAAATGAATGCTTTCTACCATTGGGCTATGGAGTTAACATCAGTACTCTTAATGATAGTGGGTCTTCACATGGAAGCTGAGGTAGATAGAGGTTTTTAATAGAGATAATTCATACACATAACATAAGGAAATCACTGTAATTTCACCCCTAAAGGAAGTATAAGGAAAATATTATGAATTATGAGTAATTAGAGATAAAATCCACTGCAAGTGATTAGATATAAATATACAGAGAAATAACACATCAAAAACCTCATGAGAATCTCAGGTCTAGAAGTAGAATGTCATTGTATATTACTGATAATGGATCAAACATACAAGAAACAATTTGGTGCAATATTCTCCAACCCCTTGTTCTTCGATGTTTAGTCTATAAATCGACATTATTTACAATATATATGATCTTCCCAACTGGCTAGATCTTCGAATTCTAATATAACCCCTATCATAACTAAAACTACTAATTTAAAACAGAACAAGGACAGTTATCCATTAATAAATCAAAATCCTAATGGGACTCTATCTCCTATTTATTACATTCATTTCTCCCAACAGTGAAATAGTTACATAATAGATATCACATGTTCGAGGGATGATTCATCATCACTTTACATTTTTAAAATACCCCTGAATCTATGGAACATAATCCTACTTTTTAGGAATGGATAACCTTCACTTTAATCACTGTTCTAACAGATGAGTTGGTTGTGTGACATTCCTTTTGAGAAATAAGTATCTGTTGATATGGCCGACTGACATGCTAGAGGACTCCAGCTAGCTAATGTGCTATTGGTATGCTCAAAAATCTTCAAAAAGTTCCTTGCTACAAAACATGGAAGTTTAGGCAGTTTCGTAGCGAGTTTTCATAACATATGAAAACTTTCTTTTCCACCTATTTCCTTGACACCTTTGTTGTTCAAACACCTTCCTATGCCAAGACACCTTGAAAAGAATAAATATCCCTCCATAATACTTGAAAAAACTGGATTCCAAGGCAAAAATGCACCTATAGAAATTTTCGTAGTGTTTTTCTGGCCTCAAGCCTGAAATACGCTACAAAACTGTCCAAAAAACTAGAATTTGTTCAGTTCAAGATTGTCTTAAAAAATTGATCTACATAGACAAAATTTAGGTTCTTTGTAATTCATGAACCTCGTAAACATATTCCAACTCAATTTTTTATTCCTGTGGTGTTTCATCTTCATTTACAATTAATTGGTTGATGGGTTCTTCCACCACTTTCATCTTCAGCCCTTTCTTTTCTAATTCCACTTGAATCAAATCTAGTTGCTCTTGAAGATATTTCACTTCATCTTTTAATGCTCTGTTCTTGTAATGTGAGTGAAAGTTCATATTCTTAATGTGTTTGACCTCCCCTCTTAATGGCTGAGTCCATTTCAGCAACATTTGTGCATTGTCCAAAGTTTTTGAGACACTTGTGACTCGCTCCTCCCATATTTTCGTAATCTGTTCAAGTTGAACCTTCTCAACTTTGTGCTTCTTTGCCTCTAGATTTAAAAATAATATCTCTTTACCTTATTCCTTCAACTGCTCTTTGAGGGTTTCTATTTTTTATTTTTCAATCATTTTATCTTTTCCCTTTCGTTTCCTGATAACCAGTTCCTCCTTTGCTGATGAAGACAATGTTGATCAGCGGTTGTCATTGATGTCAACCCAAGAAGCACCAAGGGCTAACCCAATATTGCATGGGAATTTTGACCTACCAAATTACTATATTCTAGCTCAAGAATGATTTTTATGGTTTCTACTTGTCAAGATGTTTCCGTTGATATATAGCATGCCACGTAATTCTTCATAGTTTGATATATATTCATGTTTGAAGTTTATACCCCCAGTTAGTGGGCTAAAACCCCATAGGGTTGTGGAATGGGTCATTATAAAGTCATAATTAATATTTTTTAAGCTCCTAAAATCCCTCCCACGTTCACTTGTTAAAGCCCCTCTCAACCTAAGCATTTATATAAATTGTGATCCTCATTTCCTCCTTATGCAAGGAATTTCGCTGTTGGCACCTAATCCTATGGGATGGGTGTGCACATGTAATATTGTATATTATTTAATATTAGGAAATAAGAAAGGCCAAGAGTCATTGGGATATGAATCCCAATAGCCTCACCTCCATGTATAAATACATATGCATTCTTCAGCTAATACATATTCTGATTTGAGGAGTTACCTCCTGGTTTGACATGGTATCAAAGCCAGTCCCACTATTGGCATTTCTGCCTGTGGTGTAACTCCCTATCCTTTGCTTAGTCAGTTTTAAATAATATTTTTTGCTGCTGCTATGTATTTCTAGACTTTTACTCTGCATTTTTTTTTATCTCTGCATAGCTCTGACATTTGCAGCTCCTGCAACTCCTAAAGATTCTGCAATCCTGCAGTTCCTGAAACACTGCAAATTGCAGCCCCCTCTGCAGTCCTGCAAAGATCCCATTCCTAAATTTTGTAATGGCCTCTCGGCCTTCCTCTCTCCAACGCCTTTTCACTCAATTCACCTACCTCCCTCATCAACCGATCCCCTCCATTTATATATCAACAGCGTCATTCCCATTAGCACGTTCTGTCCATATTATAATACGCTGTCCATTTGAATACTGCCACATTACAGTCGACCATTTCACATTACAGTCAATCTACTCCCAAATCCCAACACTGCTCACTGTAATAACATCCCTCCACGCCATGCCTTATCGCTCTCGTTCCCTCAAACCTTACACACTCAAAAATCTGCCCTCGCGGCTTGCTCTAACACTAAACCGCTCTCCCTCTGCGTATATTCAACCGCTCTCCCTCTGTGTATATTCAACCGCTCTCCCTCTGCGTATATTCAACCCCTCATCCCACGAATCCACAGTCAACACAGCTCCCCACGACCCACTTATCACTCATCCGATCCCCCTCTAAAATAGTCCCTCCCCTCGCTGCTAATACTCCGCCCCTACAGTGCTCAACCACCCCCTCCCCAACTCATTACTCTCCCTTACGCCTCCCACCATTCGATTACCATCCCACCATTCGATTCGATTCCTTTCCCTGCCCTCCGTCGCTGTTCCCATGCGGCGTCACCCTCATATAACACTCTATACCGCCCTTCCATACGTTAATACAACGCTCCCACCATATATTACCACCCTCCGTTGATTCATAATACGCTGTCTGCGTTATAATATTCCGCCCTCAATACCATTGTTGTAATATATTCTTTTCACACTGCCACTATTCATTTCCGCCCCTCCATAGCACCCTTAATACATTCCATACCGCCTTCATAATATAATACACATTCCATACCGTTCACTGCGCCTTACCAAATCGACCCTTCCACATTTGCTATTTCTAATACAGTCATATATATATACCTCCCCCCCATTTTCTGTCATATAAATATACCACCTCCACATTTTCAATACATATATACAATCCTTTTTCAAACTCAACAATATATATATATATATATATATATATATATATATATATATATATATATATATATATTTTTTTTTTTTTTTTTGGTGCAGAATCAATATTTTTTTTTTTAGCAAAGAGTTTATGTCCTTTTAAATTCAGTATATTTTCCAGCAAAGAGTTTTTGTCCCCTTTAATTGAGCAAATTTCCAGACTTGAAAGTTTTCTAGCAGAAATTTTTCCTCTTCAAAAGAATTTTTTCCAGCAAACTAATGCATTCTCTCATCTCTATTGTTGGGGTGGTTCTCTCCGGAAAAGAGAACTATCTTGAATGGTCTCGGAAGATTAAACACACACTCATTTTTAATGAGTTGTGGAGAGGAATCTGTGAAGGACAAGAAGGAAATCCACTAGCAAAGCCCACTTCAGACAAAGAGCTCGCCATTTGGGAAAACAAGAACTGCAAGGCCTATGCCTTGATTGCAGCTTCCATAAATGAAGAGGTGAGTCGCCACATTTCATCATTCTCAAATGCCTATGATGCCTTGAGCAAGCTAAAAGAACTCTATGACTCACATTCATAATTAGAAAATGTTCAATTGATGATTAAGCTGTTCAGTCTTGAAATGAAGAATGATGATCCCCTTGCTTTAGCTTCAGAAGTTAGATCTATCATGCATGATATTGATAGCACTGGTGTAAAAATGGACATACCTCTCATAGCATATGTTAAGGCATTATATCCGAATTACTCACATTATCTTGAGTCTTTGCAAGCAAGTGGGAACCTTGAGCATATCACCTTTGATACACTTGAGAAAAAGTTTGCAGAAAGAGAGAAAGCTTTCGGGAAGATGACAGTCCCTTCGTCTTCCGAAGAGGCTGCATACTTGGCACAGAGAGAAAAGAGTCATGCTCCAGATTCATCCAGAGGAAGAGGTGGCAGAAGAGGAAGAGGAAGAAGAAACTTCACAGAAAGGGGGGGCAGACAATCTGACAAATCCAATCTTCATTACACACGTTGCAATAGAGATGATCATGATGCATCCAAATGCAAAACACCTTGGGAGAAAATTGAGCAGCAAAGAAATCAAGACAAAGGTAAAACTAATGACAAAGAAAAAGGTAAAGCACCTGAATCCGCTCACTATGTTCTAGCACATTGTAACAATGGAGTAACTGAATACTTATTTGATGTTTCATTTACTTCATGGAGATATGATTGGTTGCTAGATTCAGGAGCAACATGTCACATGACATTTAGAAAAGATTTTTTTGAAGAATTCACTGAAAAAGTTGATGGAGCAATATATTTCGCAGATAAATCCAAACTCAAGCCATCAGGGCTTGGCATAGTCAGGCTTAAACTGCCTGGTCTTCCAGATCATATCCTACATGAGGTTCTATACCTCCCTGAGTTGAGGATAAACTTGCTGTCCTTGGTCCTAATCTACCAGCAAGGACACTCCATTCACTTGTTTGATGGCAAGGCAAAGGTCAGAAAAGCATCAGATCACTCACTTGTCATGGAGGGAATAGAAGAAGGGAGACTCTTGAAGATGAAAGGTTCATCTGCTCATGCTCAAAACTTTGCATTCAGTTCACATCATGATGAAGGTACATTCCCATCAAGTCTTTTATGGCATGCTAGATTTGGACACTTAAACTATGAAAGCCTTCATTTGTTGAAGAAAAATGGTGTTAATGGACGCCTACAATTCCTAGAAAACCTAAGGAATGTGATGCTTGTATTCTAGGAAAGCGTAGCAAACAACCATTTCATGATTCACACTCCAGAGCACATAGAAAACTTGAGCTTGTTCATTCAGATTTATGTGGCCCTATGCCTATTGCTTCTGCAAATGGAAACAAATACATGATGACATTTATTGATGACTACACCAGAATGTGTTGGATTTACTTACTGAAGAATAAGTCCGATGCTTTTCAAACTTTCAAGAATTTTCATGCATGGATTGAAAATGATGCACAAACACATATTGGCTCTCTACGTACTGATAATGGAAAAGAATACACTTCAAATGAATTTGAAAATTATCTTCATCAACATGGAATCAAACATCAAACAACTGTGCCATATAATCCACAACAGAACGATGTAGCTGAAAGAATGAACAGAACTATTTTAAATATGGTTCGCTCCATTTTATTTTTCAAGAATGTGAAATTGATGTTTTGGGCTGATGCAGTTCTATGTGCTGTTTACATAAAGAATAGGTGTCCTTCAAGTTCAATTAGAAACAAGACTCCTTTTGAAATGTGGCATGGCCACATTCCTTCGGTAAATCATTTCAGGGTCTTTGGGTCCACCTGTTATGCCTTGATACACAAGGGTCAAAGGAACAAACTTGGTGCTAGAAGTAGAAAATGTATCTTCTTGGGGTACTCCAATACCTCCAAAGGATATCGTCTCTATGATGAAGCAAATAAGAAATTTGTAATAGCAAGAGATGTCATATTCCTTGAATCTTCCAAGAGTGACAAGGTTGTTGAGCGGCAACTTGATCGCCTGGATAGATTCACACATGCAAAGTCTTTCCAAGAATTTGATAATGTGATTCCACATCTTGAAGGGGGGATTTCGATATTGAATCAAACTGTGGAATCATGTCCCGAAGCACTCTCTCCCCCACATGAAGAAACAACCACGGATGACACATTGGATGATGTGATTGACAGAATTGGGAGATTGAATCTTGAATCAATCCCAACTCAGTCAAATGACCAGCCTGGGCCATCTCATAAAGGTCCTCCCAAATGGCTGACAAAGACACTGGAGAATGTTCATCCTGATGAGGTTGGAAAAACAGGAACAAGAATTTCCACTCAACAAATCGAAGGTGATGTAGATAATTCTGATTCTCCTATTAATATGGATATTGCTTATAACTATGAATTGAGTTTGTCTACAGATCATGAACCAACTTCCTTCAAAGAAGCCGCTTCTCATGATGAATGGAAAGAAGCGATGCAGAAGGAGTATGATGCCTTGATAAAGAATGGCACTTGGAAGCTGGTTGATCCGCCTTTGGGAACAAAACCAATTGGCTATAAGTGGGTCTACAAGAACAAGTATAAAGCAGATGGCTCACTTGACAAGCACAAGGCCAGGCTTGTGGCAAAAGGTTTTGCACAAAAAGAAGGAGTCGATTATGAAGAAACGTTTGCTCCCACAGCAAAATGGACCACCATCCAGACTCTCTTTGCCTTAGCAGCTCAGAATGGATGGAAAGTCCATCAGATGGATGTAAAAACAACCTTCTTGAATGGATATCTAAAGGAGAAAGTTTATATGTCCCATCCAGAAGGATTTGTGGTAAAGGGTCAAGAACACAAAGTTTGCAAGCTTATAAAATCCTTGTATGGCCTCAAGCAAGCACCACGAGCCTGGTATGAGAAATTGACCGCGCATCTTCTGAAACTTGACTTCAAACATTTTGATCTTGATGATGCAACTTTGTTTGTTAAGAAAGTTGGAAAAACAGTTGTATATCTTGTGGTATATGTAGATGATATTTTGATAACAGGAAACAATGAGAGCTATATTGCATCCATGAAGAAAGAGTTGAAGAAAGGTTTTTAAATGACTGATTTGGGTCATGTTCATTACTATTTGGGTATTGAAGTAATTCAACATCCAAAATTCATCTTTCTTTCTCAGAAGAAGTACATTGGAGATCTCTTGAACAAATTTGGCATGGATGATTGTAAACCCTTAGGCACTCCAATGGAACAAAACTTGAAGCTCACATCTGTTGAAGGGAAGGAATTTTAGGATGCAACTAAGTATAGACAGCTTGTAGGAAGTCTTATCTATCTGACCACCACCAGACCTGACATCTCATTTGCTGTTGGAATCCTCTCGAGGTTCATGCAAAAACCTTGTGAAGGACATTGGTCTGCTGCAAAAAGAGTGCTAAGGTACTTGAAGGGGACTCAAGACTTTGGACTCAAATATACACAGGTAGGCGACTTCAACTTGACCGGATACTCTGATTCAGACTTTGATGGCGACAAAGAAACAGGGGTGTCTACTACAGGTTACACCATGAGTCTTGGATCAAGAGCTGTCTCATGGAGATCACGCAAACAGTCAGTTCCAACAGATTCCACGACCGAGGCAGAATATGTGGCAGCAGCTGAAGCAACAAAGGAAATTGTGTGGCTCCAGAAAATCCTGGAAGATTTGCAAATGAAACAAATGTATTCCACACCACTCATGATTGACAACACTTCTGCAATAAAGTTGGCCGAGAACCCAAAGTTCCATGATCGAACAAAGCACATCAATACAAAGTACCATCTAATTCGACATCATGTTCAGGCCAAAACCATCCATCTACATCATTGTTCCACAAATGAGCAAACTGCTAACATCTTCACCAAAGCACTTGGAAGATAAAGGTTTGGAAAGTTCAGATCAATGCTTGGACTCACCAACATCCCTTCGGATTAAAGGGGGGAATGTTGACACCTAATCCTATGGGATGGGTGTGCACATGTAATATTGTATATTATTTAATATTAGGAAATAAGGAAGGCCAAGAGTCACTGGGAGATGAATCCCAATAGCCTCACCTCCATGTATAAATACATATGCATTCTTCAGCTAATACATATTCTGATTTGAGGAGTTACCTCCTGGTTTGACATTCGCCATCTGAAATAGGTAATCGTGGAATTTTCACTCTAACATTTTTCTATGAAGGTTCAAAAGAGGAAATTTTTATGAGGCAAAGCCAAAATCCTAAGGAAGCTGTTGTGAAAATTTCAGATCAAGGTGCGCAATAGTTCTGGAGATATGATCTGTCGAAGTTAGGGTTTTTGCAGGCTCCTGAAATTCATCTCAAAGAAGTGACCTTGGTAAAATCGTCATAACTATCTCTCTGAGTATCGGATTGGAATTATGTAAAAGGCGGCAGATAGTGTACAGACTGCAGTTTTTTCTCTATCAATTTTATAGCCAAATGAAATAACAGTGACATGTGGCATGCCATACAAGTTTTCTCTACTGAAACAGTCCATAATTAGGGCATCATGAGATATTGGGTATAACTCTCTCTTGAAGAATCCAAATTGGGTCAGACCTGTGGCATTGGAAATATGACTCAAAGGACTAATACAAGACCAAAAATTAGATATTGGGAATAATAGAGATACACCAGATTCAATATCGAGCTCCTAGAAGGCAAAGAAAAAGCTAGATCATGTGTTGTCAAGGGCTGCAAAGGACCAGACTTTCTAGGGAAGCAAAGCAAAGCAAGGTGAAACATAGGGTAGCATTAAAAGAGTAGAAACCAAGGTGCATAACATTAGAAATAATTTCATCACATGAAGTCTTCAAGTGGGCAGCACTGCATACAATCATTGTAAATGTATCATTGTACTAAGTCATTGTAAATACATTATTGTACAAATTGTATTAGTGTTTATGTGCCAAGAGTTGAAGAGGTAGTGTCGAGTGGTCTAGGATCATCATTAGGTGGTTGTGTCATAGTTGGGGTTATGGCCGAGTGTGTCTTATTCTTCTACATCATTCTATATCATTGTAAAGTGGACCATTTTCCCTAGTACGGGAGTCCATTATTCTTTTATTCTTCTACAGGGTGGTAGGGTGGTTCTAGGGTGAGTTGTATCTCATTGGGTGTTGGAGCATCCATTTAGTTAACTACTGAATAATCATGGGCATTGGAGTGTCCATCCAGTGGGAGCTGGAGAAGAATTCTTTTCTAGATTCTACGAAGTTGGAGCTTTATTTTCAATTGGAGTTAAATATTAAAGAATTATTAGAAAAGCATTAGGTGGTTTTTGTCCCGGAGTGGGTTTACACCTTAAAAAATATGTGCATTTGTGTTCCTTTTGTTTTCTTCTATCATTGTACAAACACTGCTAACAATTGAATATTAACTAATGCTCTAATTGAAAGGAATACTGATTGACCCCCCCACCCCGGTATTTCCAACAATTGGAATCAGAGCTTGGTTCCTTCAATAACAGTTTAACAACTGGAAGGATGTCATGGAGCATACCAAGAATGGTGTACCTCTATTCAATGAAAATAATTATTCACTCTGGAAAGGAAGAATGGAGTTCTATCTCTTGGCGCAAGGTTACAAAGTTTGGGACACTGTTCAAAATGGATTTACATCAACCGTGGATGAACAAGGTAAGAAGAATTTGGTAAATGATGCAAAAGAAAAGAATAGTATTATCAGTGGACTTACTTAATATGCTTATCATATGGTGTTGGGTTGTAAAACCACCAAAAATGTATGGGACAAGCTTGAGAATATATATGTAGGTGACTCAAATGTCATAGAAGCAAAGCTTCAAATCTATAGAGAAAAATTTGAGAAACTCAGAATGAAAGAAGATTGCAACATTGCTGCATAATTCCAATACGTTGATGAAATAACCAATACTCTGAAAGGATTGGGAGAGCTAGTTTATGAGAAGACTATTATACGGAAGATTCTTAGAACGTGACCAGGGAGATTCAACCCAAAGGTATCGGTCTTAGAATACAGTGAAATTCTGGACAAACTCAGCAAAGAGGAATTACGTGGAGTTCTCATAGCATATGAAATGAGACTTGATGAAGAAGAGGGTACTTCAAATATATAAATTGCGTTTGTTGCATCTAAGAAAAACAATAAGGACAAACAACCTTCAATTGAAATGACATGCACCTGCAAGTGTGAAGAAAAGGGAGATGATGGAGAAGGTCTTTCAGATGAAGAATATGCTTACTTTATGAGAAAACTAAAAACTGGTAAGGGAAAATTCAAAGGTAAACTTCCATTGATATGTTTTGGCTGTGGTGAGGTTGGGCATTTTGCAGCAAAATGTCCGAACAAAAGTGATGGAAAATCAAAAGGAAAGAAAGGCTTTAATAAATTCAACAAGAAAGGAAAAAAGAAAGGATCCAAAAGGAACTTTCTCTCTAAACAAGATAGCTCATCATCCGATGAAGAAAGTGACAGCAAAGAAGAAGCCAATGAGAAACTATTGTTTATGGCCAAGCACAATAAACAAAGTATCAAACAATGAAGAAGAAGGGTTGACCATAGAATAATTTTATGAGGAGGAAATCAAGCTTATAAAATAGCTCAATGCTGAGAAGATCCATTCCAATACTTTTGAAGAACAAGTTCAAGGTCTCAAAATTGAAGTTGAAGAACAAAAATGCATTGAAGAGTCACTTCAAAAGAAGTTGGAAGAAAGAAACCAAGAAAGGGAAGCATTAGAAGCCGAAGTAGTCTCGATGTGTAATGAAGTGAAGAAGGGAAAAACTATCCAAAACTATGCCAACAGCTCAAGGGCATTGGAAGAACTCATCAAAAATCAACTATCTTACAACGACAAAACTGGCCTCGGTTACAAAGAAGTAGAAGTGGGAGCTTCTACAAAAAAATACAATGAACCTATGAGATCTGACATACATGTAGACTTCATTGGACAATATTCGCAAGCACATCCTTGCAAGATGATTACTCAACAAATATTTCCATCCAGGTACCAACATATTTTTCATGGTTGTTGTTATTCATGTGGAAAATTTGGTCATAAAGCTATAGAATGTCACACATACCCTAGGAACCAATACAATTATAGGAGATCCTTCAAATATGAACCTCCCAGGGCTAAACAAAACATCAGTATATTTGAACATTTAAGAAATAATATGGAATGTTACAAATTTCAGAACTTTGGACACATAGCCAGAGACTGCAGACTTGAAAATCCTCCAGAAGAATCTTCGAAGCCACAGAATGAACAAACGTGGAAGAAGAAGAAGACTGATAATTGTGCTCTCGCTCTCAAGGCTCAAAACAAAAAATATGTGTGGTATGTTGACAACGGTTGCTCAATGCATATGACTAGAGATAGAAGGAAATTTGTATCTCTAAAAGCGAAGAAGGATGGAACCGTATCCTTTGGAAATGATGGATCTTCAAATGTTATAGGATTAGGTACCGTCACTCTCAGAAGTGAAGATGCTATAGCCAAAAATGTTCTATTGGTTGAAATATGAATCACAATCTGCTCAGTGTTGGACAAATGTGTGATCAAGGACACAAAATGCTATTCAACTCCACAAAATGTGAAATCAGGAAAGGCGGGTATGGTAAAATTGTGGCTACAACAAGTCAAGCTCCAAATGACATATATGTTCTGGATGAAGCAACTAAATCATTTCTACTAGCTAAAGAAGATGAAATTTGGTTATGGCACAAACGAATGGGTCATATAAAATTTGACAATCTTGTCAGGATAAGCAAAAAGGAAGCAATATGAGAAATGCGAAAATATAAAAACCTTCCAACATACTATGTGAGGCCTATCGGCATGGCAAGTAGACAAAAGTCCAATTTAAAATAAAATAACACATTGCATCACATCCATTGGAATTGATACATACTGATCTATGTGGTCCTGTGAGAACAAAAGGCTTAGATGGAGAATTATATTTCATGTTAATGATAGATGACTATACCAGGATGACATCCGTCAGTTTCCGAAAGAAAAAATCTGAAGCATTTGAGTGTTTTAAGATCTACAAGGAGTTGGTTGAAAATGAAACTGATTTGAAAATAAAGTGTCTAAGATCATATAAAGGTGGAGAATTCACTTCCAAATTATTTCAGCAATAATATGACGAAAATGGAATAAAAAGTCAATTTTCAACAACACGAACACCTCAGCAAAATGGAGTTGCTGAAAGAAAGAACATAACCGTGCAGGAAATGGGTAGAACAATGTTGAAGGACTCAAAATTGGATGAAACTTTTTGGGTTCAAGCAATTGATACGACAGTCTTCATTATCAACCAAAGTCTTCTCAGAAATAATTGCAACAAGACTCCATATGAATTATGGAAAGGAAAACCCGCTAATGTAAAATATTTCAGAATCTTCGGAAGCAAATGTTATAGCAAAAGAGAAGATCAAATTTTGGGTAAGTTTGAATCACGTGTTGATGAAGGTATCTTTGTTGGTTACTCACGCAAAAGAAATGCCTATAAATGTTATAATATAGAATCTTTGAAACTTGAGACAGAGGCTGAAAAAGACACAGATAAAATTGTAGAACAAGAAGCAACTATCAACAAGGAAGAAGTAAACAATGATCATCAAGATATACCAGAACAACAACAAGAAGCTCCTCCAAGGAGAACAAAAGAATGGATTCAAAAGAACCATCCATCAAATCAAATCATTGGTGACATAAATGAAGGTCGATAGCTTTGTTCATCACAACAAGCTCACGTTTCTTTTCTAGCAACCTTTGAGCCTAGTAGTTTTGAGGAAGCCAGCCAGAATGAACATTGGGTAGCAGCTATGAATGAAGAATTGGATCAAATTGAGAAGAATAACACTTGGGAATTAGTTCCATGACCAAAAGATAAAAATGTCATTGGGACTAAATGGGTGTTCAGGAACAAATTGAATGAAGATGGGCAGGTTACCAGAAACAAAGCAAGATTGGTTTGCAAAGGCTATGCACAAGTGGAAGGAATTGATTTCAATGAAACATTTGCACCAGTTTCCAGAATGGAAGCCATCCGAATGTTTCTCGCCTATGCATGTTCAAGAAAAATCAAAGTCTACCAAATGGATGTTAAGTCAACATTTCTGAATGGAGAATTAGAAGAAGAAGTTTACATCGAACAACCTGAAGGTTTTCTACTATCAGAAAAAGAAGACTATGTTTGTAGGTTAAATAAAGCTCTATATGGTCTCAAGCAGGCTCCTAGAGCATGGTATGCTTGTCTTGATGGATATCTATGTCAACAAGGGTTCAAGAAAGGTATCGTTGATAGCAATATTTATGTACAAATAGATAAATATAATTTAACAATCGTTGGGGTATATGTGGATGATGTAATATTTGGTAGCAATGATGATGAACTAAGTAAGAAATTTTCTACAAATATGCAAAGTGAGTTCGAGATGTCTTTACTTGGTGAGCTGACATACTTCTTAGGGCTTCAAATATCTTAGCAAGAGAAAGGAATATTTATATGTCAAGCCAAGTACATCAAGGAAATGCTCAAGAAATTCAAAATGGAAGATTGAAAACCTGTCCTTACTCTGATCGTAACAGGTTGCAAATTGAGCATAGATGACTCATATAAGGATGTGGATCAAAGGTTGTACGGATCTATGATTGGTAGTCTTCTATATGTAACAGCCTCTTGGCCAAATGTTATGCAAGCAGTTGGACAAGTAGCAAGATTCCAAGCAGCACCAAAAGAATCACATATTATTGTTGTCAAAAGAATTCTTCGATATCTAAAGGGCACAGAAGAATATGGCTTATGGTATCCCAAGGGTAACAATCTCATTATTCAAGCCTTTACAGATGCAGATTAGGCAGGAGGCATTGATGATCGTAATAGTACTAGTGGAGCAGCAGTCTATCTAGATGGTTTTCTCGTATCATGGTTGAGCAAAAAGAAAACCTCAATCTCGTTATCTACAACGGAAGCAGAATACATTGCAACATCATCATGTTGTACTCAAGTCCTTTGGATGAAAAAAAAATTGCAATATCTTCAAGTACAATTCAGTGAGCCTATTCCCATATTCTGTGACAACACTAGTGCCATCAGCATCTCCAAGAATCTTGTCATGCATTAAAAAAAAAACACATTCCGATCAAATATCATTTTTTTAGAGAACAAGTCGCTGAAAAGAATATCAAACTTGAGTATGTTTGTAAAAAAGAACAAATTTCTGATATCTTCACTAAACCTTTACCTCCTGAAGCATTTGAATATCTTCATCAGAAGCTTGGGATTCTCCCAAGTTCTCATTAGATTATAGGTCTGCAGGACAGTTGTGTGTCACGGGGAGTGGAAGTGTGTACAGGTCCGCAAGATGGTTGTGTCTCAAGGGGATTTACCCTTTTCCATTGATCTCAAAGGGGTAGAGAATGTTGTAGGAAGAGGTGTCATGATCGCAGGGGGAGTACTTGTGTTGCCATCAATGCCAAAGGGGGAGATTGTTGATCAACAGTTGTCATTGATGTCAACCCAAGCAGCACCAGGGGATAACCCAATATTGCATGGGAATTTTTACCTAGAAAATTACTATATTATGGTTGAAGAATACTTTTGATGGTTTCTACTTGTCGAGATGTTCCCGTTGATATATGGCACACCACGTAATTCTTCAAAGTTTGAGAGATATTCATGTTTGAAGTTTATACCCCCAGTTAGTGGGCTAAAACCCCATAGGGTTCTGGCATGGGTCATTGAAAAGTCATAATTAATATTTTTTAAGCTCCTAAAATCCCTCCCATGTTCACTTGTTGAAGCCCCTCTCAACCTAAGCATTTATATAAATTGTGATCCTTATTTCCTCCTTATGCGAGGGATTTTTCCATCTGAAACAGGTCATTGTGGAATTTTTGCGCTAACTTTTTTTCTATGAAGGTTCAAAAGAGGAAATTTTTATGAGAAAGCTTCTGTGAAAATTTCAGATCAAGGTGCGCAATTTTTTTGGAGATATGATCTGTGGAAGTCAGGGTTTTTGCAGGCTACTGAAATTCATCTCAAATAAGTGACCTTGGTAAAATCGTCATAACTCTTTCTCTGAGTATCGGATTGGAATTCTGTAAAAAGTGGCAGATAATGTATAGAATTTTGTTTGTGCTTTATAAACTTCAGATCCAAATGTAAAATCAGTGACAGGTGGCACACCGTACAATTTCGCTCTGCTGAAACAGTCTATAATTAGGGCATATTGAGATATTGGGTATAAGTCTCTCTTGAAGAATACAAATTGGGTCAGACCTGTGGTATTGTAAAGAAGACTCAGAGGACTAATACAAGACTGAAAATCAAATATTTGGGATCTGAAATAGCAGAGATACACCAGATTCAATATGGAGCTCCTAGAAGGCAAAGAAAAAGCTCAATCATGTGTTGTCAAGGGCTGCAAAGGACCAAACTTTCGAGGGAGAAAAGAAAAGCAAGGTGCAACAGAGGGTAGCATGAAAAGAGAAGAAACCAAGGTGCATAATAGGAGCAATAAGTTCATCACATCAAGTCTTCAAGTGGGCAGCACTACATACAATCATTGTAAATTGTACTAAGTAATTGTAAATACATTATTGTACAAATTGTATTAGTGTCTATCTGCGAAGAGTTTAAGAGGTAGTGTCGGGTGGTCTAGGATCATCATTAGGTGGTTGTGTCATAGTTGGGGTTATGGTCTAGTGTGTCTTATTCTTCTACATCATTCTATATCATTGTAAAGTGGACCATTTTCCTTGGTATGGGAGTCCATTCTTCTTTTATTCTTCTACAAGGTGGTAGGGTGGTGCCAGGGTGAGTTGTAGCTCATTGGGTGTTGGGGCATCCGTTCAATTGACTACTGAAGAATCACGAGCATTGGAGCAACCATCCAGTGGGAGCTAGAGAAGAATGATTTTCTAGATTCTAGGAAGTTGGAGCTTTATTTTCAATTGGAGTTGAATATTAAAGAATTATTAGAAAAGCATTAGGTGGTTTTTGTCTTGGAGTGGGTTTCCACCTTAAAAACTGTGTGCATGTGTCTTCTTTTTGTTTACTGCTATCATTGTACAAACACTGATAATAATTTAAGATTAACTAATTCTCTAATTGAAAGCAATATTGATTCACCCCCCCCCCCCCTCCGTATTTCCAACAGACAAATCTATGATGCTTGATGACTGGGCAGCTTCATTGATTTTCTCAGTCTCTTTGCTTCCCATGAACTTATTTTCATGCCTGGTCATTGGATTCCTTGGTTGAAATATAAAACCAATATCATCACCTGCAAAATATAGGTTTTTAGCAGTCTTACCTTTCTTCAGCTTTCTTCCTCCATCTTTAATGTCTTCAGCTTGCACAATGGGTGACTCTTCAGTGTCAAGTGCATGAAGGATAGACTCCAAATTGCCTTTAGCCAATGTATGATTTCTAGTGACTCTCTTTCTGCCTTGTTTTCTGACCGTATGCTTCTATTTTGCAGGTGTTGCTTGAGGTGTGTCAGTCTCTTGCACAGGTTTTTTTCCCATGTTCACTGGTTCTGCAAGAGATGATATATTTACTTCTTCAACTTCTTCTACCACAGCTAGTGATGAAGTGGCTCTAGGTTTTGAGGCTTTCTTAGGAGTGACCACATCAATTTCATAACCACTAATGAACAAGAAATAAATCCAATCTATGTCTAACCTCCTCAATTATTCTAACACTAACAACTTAATTATACCATGATGAAAAAGAGATGTTTAATTTCCCTCTGTCTTGATTTGAACCTTATCTGAAATTTTCCCAAGAATTTTGTATAAATAGAAAGGCAGGTGAAGTGACCTCTTACCTACAAAATGCAGAAGAAGTTTGAGATGATAGGAGTAGACCATGT
The DNA here is from genome assembly GCA_034641835.2 of Pinus albicaulis. Taxonomy (NCBI): domain Eukaryota; kingdom Viridiplantae; phylum Streptophyta; class Pinopsida; order Pinales; family Pinaceae; genus Pinus; species Pinus albicaulis. Next base: position 51,773,238 of record CM076576.1, on the reverse strand, counting down.
GAAGCCTTCCTTCATAGGTAAAATAATTTTGAATGACCATTAACATCTTTGCATAATTCTCCTTCATAAAACTCTTAGGAATAACATTTTTCAAGTCAACTTTACTTTGTTCTTGCTTGATAAGATCTTTTAAATCTTGCATTGTGAATTTGATACCTTTAAACCATTTTTCACCACCTCTGGGGATTCCTGTAGCTGAAGAGATGCTCTCTGGTGTCAGTGTAAGGTTCAAAATTTCAACCTTTGATGCTATTACTGTGAACCTGGTGGAAAAATCCTTTGAAACATGTAAATGAAAACCTTGCAACCTCTGAAAGATTCACTGCGAAACTATTAGGCATTTTCATAGCTTAATCTATTGTTTTCCGGTGTAAAACACTATGAAAATTCGATAAACTGACATATGCATCCTTTTGAGTTTGAATGCATGGGGAATGAAAACTGACATGATATGGGACTGATTTGACTGAAATGGAATAAATGAAGGTGGTCATAAAACATAGGATATGCTTAAAAAATCCAAAAAAAATTCTATACCACATTAAATTGGCTTAGGAGACCTTATCCATTTCGTGAGTGACCTATATGACCCTATCAAGAAATGTTTCACAAATTAATGAGTGATAATGGAAACAATAAAAGAATAATGAAAAGTATCCAAAAGTCTGATAAGTGAAATACCATGAGTCTTTAGCGCATATTGCATTCTGCAATGAGAAACAAAATGAAAAGTTGTATACACTACAATAAGTTGCGATGTACGATTTGTGCATATCACATTTCACAAGATTCATCGTGGCGAAAACATGTAATATTGGTATATGCTAAACGTTGTGATTTGTGTTATAGCATTAGTATTCAAGTGCGTGAAGTGATTCTTATTCAAATCAATCGGTTATGAGATCTAATGACTTAGATCGTTAGATTTTACGTATTGCGTAAAGCATGTAAGAGATTTGATAGAACGATTTAAGGGTTATTAACGGCATTCAATAGGTACAAGATTCAAAATATTGATATCTTATTTGAAGCGTGTTTTAAATTTAAATTGTCGGATTTTGATTTATGGTTGATTTAACTCTCTTATCTGTCTCTTCTCACTCCTCATTTTAGATCTGAATTTACTTGTTTCGCTTGAATTCAGGAAATTTCCTAAGGAAGCAATATGATCCAGATCTTGGGGGGAGGTCCCCAAGATCTAAAAATTTGAAATAGATCTAACAAGATCTGCAAAATTAGAATGCCAAAAAAAAAAAGAGAACAAAAAGAAAATAAAACCACAAGAAACTTGTTTTATTAAAACAGAGAATAACTGTAGAAGCTACATTGTGGCAGACAATCTATCCTTTTACAAACTGAGGCTTGTTATTTATAGTGTTTTTTCAGTTACAATACCATGTGTAGATACCATAGGCCAATACCATGGGTAGATACCACTTACAATACCATGGGTCACTTACAATACCATGGGTGAATAAATATCATAGGTGGATGAATACCATGGGTTGATGCCATTTGCAATACCATGAGTAAATTCCATCGGTGGATGGATAACATGGGTATATGAATACCATGGGTTGATGCCATTTTCCATTCGAATCATTCCTCCCTCCTTAAGAATAAATGGTCCCCATTGCGTGAAATTCCCTCCTGAGAAGCCTTTGTTGAATATGAGGAGCCACTGAAGAGAAGGGTTTTATGTAGTTAACCCATAACCGTGATGAACGAAGATCCGAGGATAGAGATACCATGTAATTCTTGTGACCAACTGTGATATTGATAGTGTGTGGCCTAGAAAATGGACTTCGATGAAGTGTGGGTTTTTGGATGAACAAAAACCATGAAAAACGAAGATCCGAGGATAGAGATACCCTGTAATGCTTGTGACCAACTATGTGACTAACAGTGTGCAGCCTAGCAAATGGTCTTCGATGAAAATGATTTTGTGCAGTTGACCCATAACCGTGATGCTGATTGTTGATGAAGTAGCAGGTGCCTACATAGCCTGGGGTGGGAGTCCATGTCTCCAAATAACCCAAGCTGAATGCTACTATGCTGAAACTGATGAATGTGAAGCAGGTTCCTACTAAAGCGGGGTGAGAGGGCACGTCTCCAAAGGGAACCCGCTCTGAATGCTGCTCCAGATTGAAAATGAGCATAACTCGGTCAATATAACTCAGAATATTTATTATAACCTATTTTTGGAAATGGAATGATCATTCTGCATCTTCTTTTGTGTTTGAAACCACTATCTGGAGACTCTAGACTCTCGGATTCGCGCTGGAACTATCTCGCCGTCACAAAATTTCTGAAAAAATAGTTGATTTGAAATCAACGATAACTCCCACATCCGGACTCCGATTCGACCAATTTTTTTTTGAAATTGGGTGATTTTTTAAGAGGAGCTCAAAAATATATCCATTTCTCTGAAATTTTTCACTTAAAACTGCGAAAAATGACAGGAGAGTCACCGTTCATGAATTGTCGTCAGAAAAATTGCTTCAACATTGTTGATTTTGAATCAACGATATCTCCCTCATCCGAACTCCAATTTGGCTGATTTGTTTTTTGAATTTGAGTATCTTTTTGCAAGGAATCCAGATCTGGTTTTTTTTTGCAATTTTTCACCAAAATTTTCAGATCTGATCTGAAAAATCGCCGCCCAAAAAAATTCATGGATTTTGCTGAAGATTGCTGCAAAACATTGAAACTGAAATATGTTTCAAACCCTCATTCTCATGGAGGCGTAACCTAAATCTGATACCACTGATCTGGATCTTGGGGGGAGGCCCCCAAGATCTAAAAAGTTGAAATAGATCTGACAAGATTTGCAAAATTAGAATGCCAGAAAAAAAGAGAACACAAAGAAAATAAAACCACAAAGAAGCTTGTTTTATTAAAAGAGAGAATAACTGTAGAAGCTACATTATGGCCGAAAATATGTCCTTTTACAAACTGAGGCTTGTTATTTATAGCCTTTTTTGAGTTACAATACCATGTGTAGATACCATAGGCCAATACCATGGGTAGATACCACTTACAATACCATGGGTAAATCCCATGTGTGGATGAATACCATGGGTGGATACATACCATGGGTCACTTATAATACCATGGTGAATAAATATCATGGGTGGATGAATACCATGGGTGGATACATACCATGGGTCACTTATAATACCATGGGCGAATAAATATCATGGGTGGATGAATACCATGGGTTGATGCCATTTACAATACCATGGGTAAATTCCATGGGTGGATGCATAACATGGGTAAATGAATACCATGGGTTGATACCATTTTCCATTTGGATCACAATATTAACAGGAATGTCAAAGAAAGGCAAAGCAATTTCCCAAGGATCCCCTGCTAAGACTACATACATGCCTCCATTATTCTTAGACACAACGTGCAACAAGGATTGTGGGAGTTCTTCATGGGAGGTAATCTACAACCTATTTGAGTAAGAAAAACCAAGAGTAATAGTGAAAGTGGCATCGACGGATAACGAAGTTTCATTAGACCCGTATTACTTTGAAGTTGCATGTTCTTCTCTCCATAGGATAGCGACAAGGCTGAAAATATTACCATACACAGATATGGTAAAGTGGTTCATTGACAACCTCAACATAGCAGACATAACATTCAAGAATTTTAAGCTAGAGAACATGGGGTCATTCACCGCTGAGGATTTACGAACAATGTATCATTTTTATACGCCTCGAGAATTATGATAAAGCCTTCCTGCACATCTTTACAAAAAAAGAATCTAGACCTCACGAAAGTTGTAAAAGGATGGAAAAAGATCATGGCAAGATAAATCTAGATAAAAATGGTATGTATCCCATTGCATAATTACCCTCCCCTTATTGTTATGCAGTAGGAATGCTATGTAGGTTATTTTCTAAACATGATACCACTAATTTATATATTGAGTGGGTTCCTTTAATTGACACAATCATCAATTCCTCTATTATGAATTGGGCGAAAATTTTAATTGATGATTTTGACAAAACTATCATGGATTACAAAAGCAAAATAAGCATTTCCACTAGGACAATTCCCCCTTTCTATATGAGTTCATATATAATGGACGCCATATGTTTATGTTCAAAATTTCCTATTATGGAATGGAAGTGGAGAAGCCAAGACCCTAACCCGATTCACATTTATCATAGAGCCCTTTGGGAATATGAATTTCATTTACATTTTTACAAAATTTGTCATGGAGTTATGTTTCCAATTTACCAAATTATTTTTAATGAGAGACCTCCTAGATTTTCTAAGGATTTCAGTGAAAATATTTTATCTGTGGAAATATGGGTTGGAGAGGAAAAATTCACTTATATCATAGTTTTTGGGAGTCATTCTTCTCCTCGTGTTCTACCCTACTATGTTCCGGACAAGCTCTTAGCTAGAGAAGTTGCTTACCAAATTATTGTAAACGGAATAACCAAACAGCTTAGATATTCCAAGAAATCCATCTGGCCTATTTTCCTATTATAGTGTGGTAGCTTTGCCATTTGTGACATTGGTCATGCAGCTAAATAAATTCCAAATATTACTTCATTAAATCTGGCTTTAATGCCAAAATGACAATATGGTCTGAATGATGTGTTCAAGAATTTTACCACTAATATTAAACTCAAACCTTTTATAAAATAAGAGGATATGTTTGATGATTTATTTGAAGGAGTGGAGAATTTTTTTAGATGTGTTAAAATCTGCATCCAATAAGCTCAATGAAACATACCTCCAATATTTTAATCAGTACAGGAACAAGAGGTTAGAAACAGTCCCATTGGACTTGTTACAAATGGAATATGTCAGAATACCAACTCCCAACATCAGTTTGGATGATGAGGCCAAAGACATGTCAGAATATGAATCTCAAGAAAAATTAAATCAAGGGTCAGAACAATCACAACACCACTCTCACAATTTAGATCACTATGACAATGAATCTGAAAGCAGAAATGAAAGTCCTGAGAAGATAATTGAAAAAGTGATTAAAGGAATTAAGATGCAAACTAAAGGAAAAATCAATGGAGCTATATCATCTTCTAAAGAAGTTCAACATATTCAGAATACACCTGAGTAGATAGAGAAACCTTAAGCAAAATATCTAAAGAAAGAATGGGAGAATTCTTCTAAAGCACTAGAAACGCCACCACCACCAAATCCTAATGTTGAAGAGTCGACAAGTTTCCAAACTCCAGAGCAGACCCAGAATATAGTGGAAACTACAATACCACTATAGAAGGTACCAAAAGATCAGGATCAAGAGATTATCCCGACCAAACCCACACAAGAAATCATTTTGAATATTGAGGAAATTCCTCCATTAGATGTTTTCTACAGCCCAGGACACAAAGTTGTAGTCAAGAGAAGAAAGAGAAGAAGGATTGATGAATTAGTGACTTCCCTTGATAATGAATAAGTGGATGTTGTATGGAAGGACTCTCTTGCTAATACTACTGAAAATCTCACTAAACTATCACAATTTGTTGGAGCATATGCAACTGCTACAATTAACAAAGCATAAGAAGTCAAGCTTCTTCTCAAACAAAAAGAAGACAAAGTTCAAGAATTGGAAAGAATGCTAGAACATGAAAAGCTCAATGCCGGTAGGCAAATCGAGATGAAGATGTCACAATTACAAAAGGACTTTGATAGATTAAAATTGCAGCACCAAGTACAGATTTCAGAAAAGGAAACTCAGATAGAAGCAACTATGGATAAATTGAAAATTCAGCCTCAAACAAAGCAATTTATTAAAGAGGCACTTGAATGCAACACAAAATTAAAGCAGCAGTAAGAATATTTTTGTCATCAAATTTCATATACCAGTTCATACTGTGATACAAGCAATATTTTGATCCAATAGGTGCCTAACAAGAGGCTAGAGTGTGAAAAGGTCCAAAATAAGATTTCTGAGTTCATCTAGTGGCAGGGTTCTGATGAAGGAAATAAGGCTAACCTCCCCAAGATTTATAATCTCACAAAGATATCATATTCAAACATTGGGAAATGCAGTTGAGACATGTAGAGAAGGAAAAATCAAAGACATCTAATCTGAAAAATGAAATCATCGAATCTGTTAATAGACAACTTCTAAATGTTGAACTTATCAAATAATCTATAACTGAAGTGCTCCCGGAAATTAAACCAATAGAAGCACAGTGGAAGGAAAGCGCAGAGAAACAGGTGCAAGATATTAAAATGATAACTAAGTTTGATCAGGAAAATTACTAGAATTTTCTTATCAAACCATATCATCAGTGCCAGGCCCTACAGTCATTAACTGATTCTACTAAGAAATCCCTGTTAGAGTCGGTCCTTGCAGCCCTCCGTCAGTGATCATTTTGTCTTTTGCATATTCATTATTAGGTGTCTCGCTTGTTCCACTTCGTTGCATTTCACTAGGATCATGCCATGAACTGACGAGGGGTTCTGTCGTCCTATGTTTCCTCATGTTTATACCTGCAGCGCTATTTTAAAAAAAAACTTTTCCTCAAAAAATTATTCATAGTTATTGTCATTATATATATGGTCTTTAAAAATGTCAATAAGTGTCCTAGGTCTTGGTGTCTAGGGTTTTGAGTCATTTATATACTAGTCATAAAGCCTGCAAGGTGAGGAAAGTCCAGCACTTGTGATTTTTATTTTATTATCATCAGCATTTAAAAAAAAATATATTTCTAGTCCAAAACTCTGTTTTGGAACTAGAAATTTGTCATTATCATTTTGTAATAAATTGTAATTGTTCCGCCATGAAGACATTGTCAAAAGAAGACCCCTGGTCTTTTCTCTAGCCAAGATAGCCATATCCCTGCAAGAAGACAACAAAATCATTAGTATCGACCTCAAAAAAGCCAAAGGAAGTTTGTATTTGAAAAGCCAAAAGTGAAATTACAAAAAACATTTGTAATATGGGTTTGAAGTTTGATTTGAAATAAAATTTGATTGTGAAGATATTTGTGACATGTATAAAAGCCAAACAAGTTTCATTTGAACCAATTCATAGCTCCCAAATCGTGTTTGCAAAGTGGAGGGCCGATTTCAGAGTTTTGAAGTGCGTGGACAGAGTTTTGGGGCTGCGCGACCCACGTGGAGGCAGAGCGACCCCCCTGGGCAGCGCGACCCACGCAGAGTCAGTTCAGCAGTGTAGGTTTGCAAGCTGCGCAACCCACCTGGGCTGAGCGACCCACGCAGAGGCTGCGCGACCCACGCAGACACAGGGTTTCGAAATTTAATTTGAGCGCCCAGTTTGGCTTGGAATCGACTCAAGCTGCCTTCAAACAGGTTTCTATCCATTGTTTGATGTTTTTGAACGCATTTGTGGCATCATTGGTGGTTTCAAATATTCAGATGGAGGATTCAAAACCCCACAGTCATAGTATTATTAGTTTCAGGCTTTGAAATGAAAATGAATGGTGGAAAGAATGTGTTTGCTATCTTAAAGCAGTGATATGTCCAGCCTTCCATATAACATTAAAATCATATTGCTCTCATGCCCATTTAGCCATATTAACCATTGCTATTATTATACCATGATAAAACCCTTGGTGCCATGTTGACTGTGTTTGTAATGAGTCTCACTGCCCAATGTAAAAATATGCTCATAACTTTGTTTCAAATTGCCCATTGAAACCTTTATGATCATTACTCATAGACAAACATATTACTATTAATGCCATGCTCTCCTTTGACTAGATGTGTTCAAACTTTTGAAGGTTGCCTGCTCCTATTTGGTCTAAATTTAGTTTGCATTCAAAACAGAGATTGTGCCTTTTCCAATCCATTTAAAGCTGAGATTTTATCCATGATTTGATTCCTTGATGGTGCTTTGACAGTGGGAATATTGGTTGGGTGTTAAAACATACATCCTAATTTTGCTTTCACTGCATTCATATCAGTATACACATTGCCAAAAGCTTGATCAGAGATATGTCAGAGACAGAGTCAGAATATGAGCCAGGGTCAGGCAGTGATTCGGTGGCTGAAGGTAATGTGCCACGGGGTTCCAGCAGAGAAAATAGAAGTGGTGATCATCGCAGAGAGGAGCCTACTTCTTTGGCTCGGTTGCAGGCATGTCCATTAGCTATGGATTGTTTTCGATTCTTGTCATGTTTCAGATTTTGTGAGATGGTTGCACAAAACCGGCCTCATCGTGAATTAGCACGTCTGTTTGTTCTTCATTTACGGGGTGATCGGGTAAGCCTTGCTGGGGTTGATTTCATTGTATCACCTTTGACTATTGCTCAAGCCACTGGCATACCGAACATAGGCGAGGAATGGAGCAAGGGTAAGCAGTTAGAGAAATTTCACTATGAGCCATACATTAAAGCTGGATATGTGGCTTACTTGAGCAGAGTTTTTCCATTCAGATTCTTGAGAGATGAGTATGCACCACTCATGAGGCTCATCATTCAGTATTTTAGTTGTGAGGGCAGGTATGCTCGTCTTTTCTCATATCATGTTCGTTTGCTGATGCACTTCACAAGGGTGCGTATGATGAATATTCCGTATTTCATACACAGCAACATAGAGAGGATGGTTACATTTGTGCAGAAGAAGACGAGCCCAGTGCAGCAGTACAGGAGTATATATCATTTCGCTTTGATCAAAATCTTGGTGTCACATCAGTTGGCAGAGCAGGGCATCACTTGGGAAGATTTCATTTCTAGAGACTTTTTCAGAGTGCCACAGCAGCCTCCCGAGGCGGTTCATGATGCAGGAGAGCCCTCAAACCAGCCGGACATGCTTGAGGTTGAGCATATTATCACTCCTTTGGTTCAGACATATCAGCGAGGCCACAGGGCCTTATTTGCAGCGACACGGCGGGTACTATCTCCACGTGAGGTGGAAGGGGTCCTGCCGACTTCATCGACACGGCGAGTATTATCTCCACGTGATGTGGAAAGGGTCTCGCTTTCTTCTCCAGTACAGGTACAGGTACAAGATAGGGGCAAGAGGCCCATGCATGATGAGGGCCCATCAGGAGGCCGGGACACCGATATGACAGTCATTGATATTGATACGGGCTCTCCTAGCTCGAAGCTGAGGGAAGTCATCCAGGAGCAAAGGGCCGAGAATGACCAGCTGAAAGACCAATTGCAGAAGGCTCAGTGGGTGATTAACTATTTGGAGCAGCGCAACAAACGGCTCGAGGATGAGCTCACATTTTATGAGGTGCGCCAAATCCGTGAGGACAGGCAGTGGAATCGAAAGAGGCCCGGTGACATGACACCAGCTGACAGAGATACTGTACTCACGCGGGTAAATATACATCTGGAGAATCTGTTGGCGAAGGCCAATCAAGACAAAGACTTGCTTCGCCACATGAAAGGCCATTACTGGGCTCGCATGCATGTTTGCAAAGCGAGGATGAGGATCATGAAGAGGAGGTTGCGCAAGGCACTTCGACGGCGGAAAAGGCCTAATCCACTTCGGATTTTGGCCGAGGCTTCATTTACTGGGCAAGACACATGATGGAGGACCTCCGCTCCGAATTTGGGCAAATTCGGAGAAAATTTTGTCATTTCCAAATTTTTGGTCTAAAAAAACAGGTTTTGCAGCTACGTGGGTCGCGCGCTCATGCGCTCGCATTTTTTTGAGACACTTGCTGGAGGATATTTTTACATTTTTGGATTTTTCATGGTTAATTATGCATCCTCTGAATTCAACTTATCATTTCAACAAAATCTGGATGGTCAAACAGCTCAAAAACACCATGAAAACCACCTTGCTGCCACCTTTTGCACCAGCAGGAAGTACCTCTGGGAGAATGAGGTTTTGGAGGGTCAAATCAACTCCAAATTCATAAATTCCACTTGGGTTGGAAAGTAGACATCCAGGGATTTCCAACGAGCTATCATGAGCTCAATTTGGATTCCGGGAGCTACCTCAAAATCAGCCTGGAACATGAGCGACCCACGCAGTTCAGGAGCGACCCACCTAGAGATTTTTCTGAATTTTCAGCTGCCAGCTCAGTATTTCGCCTATTATGGACCGGTTTTTCTTATGGATAGAATTCTTGGGTTTTTATGATGTAAATTCATATTTTACATGTAACTTTGGCTTATTTTTATCTCTTCTAGAATATTCACTCTCAAAAGGGTAAAAAATCATGTAATGGATCAGTTTCCACTCTTTTAGAGGCAAGTTGTTAGCTGCCTAGATTGTAGTTCCATGATTAGAATTGGTTGAAACTAATCCCTGAAGAGGGAATTCGACCCCTAGAGGTGGGGAAAGGTGTTAGAGTGATCTATATATTGTAATTTCTGAGGCATTCTACAGGTGGGACTCTTGGGATACTTTTGATATCATTGTACATACTTTTCATATTTTGGCTAAGGAAAGATCAGGGGTTTTGCGGCACTTGTTGGGATCCTTGTGGTGTTCTGTTCTTGATGATGTTTCTCCTTTTTTTACTGTAATTTTCTTCATGTTTAATGTATGCCATCGTTTCATTATGCTTCTGAACTAAGTTGAATGAGTGATTAAGGTTGAATCCATTGTTTACAGTGCTTAGCCTTTGAATTCAGTTAGTTCTATATGTTTTCAGCTGTTTGGAGAGGATCCAAGTTCTTCTTTGCCCTCTTCAGCTCCTCTTCGGTCTAATATATCCATAAATTCAATTTAAAGCATCAAGATCGTCACCTACCTCGCCCCAGCTTGAACTCTGCAAAGGTCTGACCTTATCCCCGGACCTAAAATTTGTTTTCCCATTACTCCAGCAAAAACCCAAAAAACCAAAAACCAAACATACCTATCTCTTTACTAGCCTAAAATCAGTTCTTATTGTAAGTCATCTCGCATCCTATTGCGTATTTTCTCGAGATTGACGGAGAGAGCCCTCTCCTGTCCTCGTAGGGCTAGCTACGAGGCTGAGCGTGGTTTGATGTAGCCTTGAGTGTTACTTCATTTCAGCCTGAGGTAGATTTGAGTGCTAACAATCCCTACCAACACTTTCCAATGCAGTGTTTAAAGGCCAGGTCAGATTTGGAATTACACAGCTAGCTCAACTAAAGCCAATGGTAGATATTTTTCACCTCAGAGATCAAATGTGAAAATAAGGTCAACCCACCTAAGCATGTTGTTATTTTTATTTCCTAGATTGTAGTTTAAGTTTACTCATTACGAGGAAGGTTGTTTTAAACCTCCTCCAATTTTTATGTAATAAAATATTTGAGAAATATTTAGTTTATTATTTAAACCCTTATCATGCATTTAGAGAAGGGTCCAGAAATTTTTCAAAAACATTTGCAAAGAATGCACTTCTGTAAGTTTGTGAATGTATTGATGAATTAATGGAATGAAACTTGTTACCTTTTGACATCGAAGTTGTTTAATTGAAGTTTCACTATTGTACTTATTGAATTTATTTAACGTGAAGAGGAGAATAACGCTACTCTCGATTTGAATCAGTAGAACCTCGTATCTATGGTATTTTTACACATTATTTTAAGTTTTTCTCCTTGAATTGACAAGCATATTTTTATCTGTATTATATATGAAATTTGTTATCATAAGTGAACGTTAAATGCAATTATGTACTAATATTTGTTTATGTTTGCTTATTTCATATATAATCAAACTTATGAATATGATATATATTTCGCAATCCTTTTTATTAAACTATTTTTTCAAAAGAAATACTTTTACATAATTTTCATCTCTTTCAACTTTTGAATAATCTTCACTACCAATTTTTGAAGGATATATTTTTAGATCGCTTTAAGGAATGAACACTCCCCGATATATATTAGAATAGATATTTAGTTAATGCATATGATAGATTAAATCATTTTCAATTTTCATGTTATAAAAAAACAAACGCTCATCATCCTTATTGGGAAACTGGTCCCTTTACCCCTAATCGGAGCCACTACACCAAATGGAAAAGGACTTGCTCTAAGGTCTGGACTGGGTGGTTTTCCCCCATGTTGTTGTAACGGAATTTAGAGGCTTCAACACTACCCCAATTTCATCCTCAAATATTTTTAATCCAAGCTTGTGACATACTTCTCCATGATCTCATCTCTTTTATCCAACACAATGTATGGTGTCATATGGTACATGGAGAGTGGAGCATCCAAACATATGGATTTTGGCAAACTTCAAGAGTATGAGGAAAGCATACAAGTGTATGTTTGATTATGATTTCAAATATGCAACAACAATAATGGGATCTATCTCATTCAAAATTCCATTGGGTGATATATTTGAGCTCAATGGTGTTTTACATGTACCTGGATTAACTAAAAATTTCCTTTCAGTTTTAGTAATGACAAATCTATGATATATTGTTGAGTTAGATGATCACTGTCATCAAAAAGATACTCCCATATCCTAGTTTGGGTTTTCGCTAGAGGATTCGAGAGGGTGGTCGATACAAGTTGCAATAAGACCATGTGAGAACCCTATTGCATTATAGAGATGATTTGTGCAAACTTTGGCACAAGATCAAAATAGCGCAAAAAAATGTGTAACTCTATAAACCAAGAGTGTTGCTAATCATTTGTTTATATATATATGGAAATTTGAAACACAAGAAGATGATACATTTTCTTAATAAAATACAAATAAATTAATAGCATGGTGACAACAGATTAAACCTCAAATTATTCTGATAAACATATCCTAATAGTTTCATGCGCACAAATTTAAACCCTACCAAAAAACTTGAGCTGTTTATAAGATAGACCCTAAAACTTTACCTTTTTTGGGCCCAGGTTAACTCAGAGGGGTTGGCCTCTCAGGAATGACGGCATTTTTGGCACCTCTTTTCTAACATACCAGTTTTTTTTCCTTTTAATTTCTTTACTAGAACCTCGACAACTCTGACATCCGCCACATGAGCTGGTTTTTCAGTTTCTTGACATTTTAAACAACTTTAGGCTTGGGCTTTAGCAGTAGGGCCTTCTTGACACTCTTAAGGGTCTTGTTCGAGGTTTTCACTACTGCCATTTTGAGGGATGATGTTCATGCATGTTTCTTCATTGCTCTTAAAGCCATGTTTGCTCAAAAACATTCAAGGACTATTATATACTTTCACCTTGTACTCCTCTTATTGGGTTTGGAAAGAGATAGTTCCGCATCATACTCCTCTGAAAAATGGAATTTTCTACAAAAAATAAATTGTTTGCCTAAAAGTAAATATATTTTCGCTAAAAATTGAAAACAGAGTTGTTCACGTAGTTAGTTTTATGGATAAAATAATTGATTTCCTACTGGCGGGAATCATAGGCGGGACATCAACACTAAAATGAATGAATATGCTATGAAATTATGTGGGATAAAATTTGACCAAGGTAAATAAGGGTATTATAAGATGAGATGTGTAGTAATTACTCAAACCACCATTTATATATTTAAACTATCAAGATGACACATTTTTATCAGTAAAATTATGAAACATCATGGAACAATTTAGCATATAATTTATGGCCAAAGCATTTAAGAGTTAGAATAGAGTCTTTAAGAGATCACAATAAAAATAATACACATTATAGATATATACATAGACCATATATATAAAGCTCAAGTGATCGATAAAGGAACATATTCCTACACCTAGTGTCCTAAATGGCCAAGGCAAGGTATCATCAAACCAATTATACAGCCATTCATATATCTCGGTTGGAAAATGATTATTGTCACAAGAATCACAAGGGTTGAGATATAAATCAAAATTTAAAATTATCCTCTAAAAACTCATATAGAAAGTGTGGTAACATGTCTTATGACATCCAACATGTGATTTGCAATGGGAAATCCTCAACAGTCTCTTTGGAGAAATAATGTCCCATTAAGGGGTTCAATAAGAGGTATGAGGCCCCACCAATTTTATAGTTGAAGAAGTTTTAATATTGGCTTGTCAATTTTGGCCCTAAGTAGGCAAGAAAACATGGAAGGAGGTGACCCCCTTGGAAAAGTTCAAAAGGGGAAGGCCACATAAGGTCTTATATAAAGATCTAAATCCAAGGACCTTCCTCATAATAATTTTTAGAAATGTATTGAAAGAAAGTAGATAACGACCATCTAAATATTGATAAAAGAAAATAGAACGTCCCTTAAATTCCATAATAAATGGAGCATCTCCAAACGAGGTGATCCTCTAACTTAATGTTTTGTATATGGAAAAGCTATAAGATGCTATTGAGAAGAGGAATACCATGATTTCATTATATTCAACTAGACACTAATGTAAACCCACTTTGAAACCCCCAAGGTGGATCTGAATGGAAACATCTAGTGCTCTTGTGTGTATGAGGATTAAAAAATAAGGCTCCCTCTTATTTGCATGAAGTGTTCCTAGTAAAAATCCATCTTAGATTCAAGGCCTAAAAATATGAAGTCCAAGTACTAAATTTATTTTTTATAAATAACATCTAATAACTTGACACAAACATATAATGATGTCATTTACATTGGAGGTGTATGTCAATTGAATCATGTTACAAATTTAATCGCTCCCCCACAAAAAGGTGTCATGATCCCCTGTGATGATGCATCAACCCTAATGGAGAAAAATCTCGTGATGTAAAAGGAATTTAAACATGATGTAACTTTAATAGTTCCCTACATTCACCCTTTGGCTCACCACTCATGGAAAATGTGAGGCTATTTCAAGCATTGATGTGGATAATATAATTTTATTTTATCTTATGTATAGTATTCTACATTGACACAATTGCGTTGTTTTAGAAAACAAAATATTTTTATGAAGGGTTATCTCCTTATTCATTAGGGTTGAAGAGGTTGCGTCATTATGAGTGATCTATTCATTGCCAACTGCTTATGTGGAAGAGCACTACAAGCTCCATGTCAACATGAAGTGTGGATATTGTGAGAAATTCTTATCGAGGCTTTGAAAATTATCCAGTTGTTCTACATTTGGTATACATGTTAATAAGGTCATACCCACAAATAAACACCCTCAAGACCAATACCTAGTTCTCTAAAAATAAAATGGTGCCAATATTATTAGTTAGAGGTGAAGGATTCTCCTAAGAGGTTATTTTGCTGGTTTGAGGTGTTGTTTTTTTTCCTTCAATACTAAGTGGTTAAGGGATTCAAGAGCTAATATTTAAGGGACAATGGCTTAGGGGGGGATGTATTTAGGGGTTAAGATATTAATAATTAAGGGATTTAGGTGTTAAAGGTTAATGGGTTAGGTTTTAAGGTGTTTAAGGTTTATGGATTAAGGTTTAAGGGTCACGAGTTAAGAAAATAAGGGGGTAGTGGTTAGGGGGTTCATGGATTCTAGGTTAGGATTTAATGGCTTAAGGTTTAATGCATCAAGGGGTTGATGGTTTATGAGTTATGAGTGTAGGGGTTAAGGGATTATGGCTTCAGGGTTAAGGGATAGGGAATTTAGTGGTTATAGGCTAATGGATTATTGGTTGTGGTAATGGGGCTCCTAATCCCCTTATCACCACTATCGGGGGTTCCCCTTTCAAGTTCTCTTGTTACCTTTCCTCTAGGGCCCCTAGCCCCTATGAAATTAGGTCTTAATCCCCCTTCTCATTCTCTAATGTGTGGATTATAGATATTATTAAACCATGCTTGGACATCCCACTTCTATCCATCCATGCTACATGTGTGTCCCCTAGTACTCTTCAATACACCAAAAAATACTCCTCCCACATTTTCGGTCATATCATTCATTTTATCCTAACATTATGGGTGAAATTGGTTTTTATGTTGTAAAGTGAACAGAGAGAAATATTACTTGTTTTTTCTATTGAGAAGATGTAGAAATTGATTGTCATGATTGGAATATGCATGCATCAATCTACATTGGATTTTTTTTTGAGCTTAGACATGAATAATAATTTGGTCATACTCCATCCTATCGATGGAATCTGATATCACAAAGGTATTGATGGGTAGTTTGAGGGATTATTCTAAAAGCTTGCTTGTTGTGGTATTTAGCTCCTTGAGAATGTTTCTGAAAGATAGCTAGTCCAAATAGTTGGGGGAATCTATGATATCATGTAGGATGGGATGTAGGTAGATGTTTTCTATCATGAATTATTGACCCAATTGGTCATGAGTTTTGAATCCCCCACGATTTATAGGGAGTTGACTATTTTGATGGATGCAATTTCCAGAAGGTTACAAAGAGAAATGGAATAAACTCAATTTTTGGAACCTTAACTTTAGGTATATCTTACTTTCTTGCTATAAGATTAGGAGAGGAAGAGTACCACACCCACTTTGCAGCTAGGTGGGATAACTTGTGCAATGCCATCAAATAAGTCACAGGGGCATCCAAGAAGGAGTGGATGAATTACCAAAATTCATTATTTATATGATTTAGGCTAAATCTCGTCTTCCAAACATTGTTTTTTATCAATTTAATTGTGATATTTGTTAGAATTTCTCGTGAATAGAATTTGTTGCTATTCCAATCCCACCAGATATTTCTGATTAGAATGCACGGGAAACTTTTATAATAATATTCCATGATGTTGAGTAACTAATTTTTGAAAATTTCTTCCAAATTTAGATAGGAACACGAGCCTATCATGTTCAATTTTGCAAGGGTGGTGGTGATGATCTGCACTGTGTTGGGACAAGAGATAAATAAGTGTGAAGAAATATCATCATATGACTTTCATAAAGGATAGATGTTGGGGTGATTCATAAACTATCATGGATATTTCTCATGAAAAAAATGAATTTTTGTTCCAATCCCACTAGATATCGCTCACTAGAATGCATGGGAAACCTTTATAATAATATTCCATGATGTTGTTTAACTAATTTTTGAAATTTTATTCCAAGCTTAGATAGGACCAAGAGCTTACCATGTTAAAATTTTTAAGGGTGGTAGTGATGACCTGCATTGTGTTGGGAAAAGAGATAAATATGTTTGAAGAAATATCATCATGTGACTTGCATAAAGGATAGATGTTGGGGTGATTCATAAACTATCATGGATATTTCTCGTGAAAAACATGCATTGTTGTTCCAATCCCACTAGATATCGCTGAAAAGAATGCATGGGAAACCTTTATAATAATATTCCATGATGTTGTGTAACTAAGTTTTGAATTTTTCTTCCAAGAATAGATAGGACAACGAGCCTATCATGTTTACCTTTTCAAAGGTGGTGGTGGTGACTTGCACTGTGTTGGTACAAGAGATAAATAAGTGTGAAGAAATATCATCATATGACTTGCATAAAGGATAGATGTTGGGGTGATTCATAAACTATCATGGATATTTCTCATGAACAAAAATGTTTTGTTCCAATCCCACAAGATATTTCTGATTAGAATGCATGGGAAACCTTTATAATAATCTTCCATGATGTTGTGTAACTATGTTTTGAAATTTTCTTCCCAGCTTAGATAGGACCATGAGCCTATCATGTTCAAATTTCCAAGGGTGGTGGCAATGACCTACACCGTGTTGGGACAAGAGATAAAAAAGCATGAAGAAATGTCATCATATGACTTGCATAAAGGATAGATGTTGGGGTGATTCATAAAATATGATGGATATTTCTCATGAAAAAAATGCGTTGTTGTTCCAACCCCACCAGATATCGCTAACTAGAATGCATGGGAAACCTTTATAATAATATTCCATGATGTTTTGTAACTAAGTTTTTCAATTTTCTTCCAAGCTTAAATAGGACCACGAGCGTATCATGTCAAATTTTCAAGGGTGGTGCTGCTGACTTGCACTCTGTTAAGAAAAGAGATAAATAAGTGTGAATAAATATCACCATGTGACTTGCATAAAGGATAGATGTTGGCATGATTCATAAACTATCATGGATATTTCTCGTGAACAAAATTCTTTGTTGTTCCAATCCCACCAGAGATCACTGACTATAATGCATGGGAAACCCTTATAAAAATATTCCATGATGTTCTATAACTAAGTTTTTAAATTTTTTTCCAAGCTTAGATAGGACCACGAGCATATCATGTTTAGCTTTTCAAGGGTGGTGGTGATAAGTTGCACTGTGTTGGGACAAGAGATAAATAAGTGTGAAGAAATATCATCATATGACTTAAATAAAGGATAGATGTTGGGGTGATTCATAAAATATCATGGATATTTGTCGTGAACAAAATGTGTAGTTCCAATCACACTAGATATTGTTGATTAGAATGCATGGGAAACATTTATAATAATCTTTCATGATGTTGTGTAAGTAAGTTTTGAAATTTTCTACCAAGCTTAGATAGGACCACGAGCCTATCATGTTCAAATTTCTAAGGGTGGTGGTGATGACCTGCACCGTGTTGGGACAAGAGATAAATAAGCATGAACAAATATCATCATGACTTGCATAAAGTATTTATGTTGGGGTGATTCATAAACTATCATGGATATTTCTCGTGAACAAAATGTGTTGTTGTTCCAATCCCACGAGATATTTCTGATTAGAATGCATGGGAAACCTTTTTAATAATCTTCCATGATGTTTAGTAAATAAGTTTTGAAATTTTCTTCCAAGCTCAGATAGGACCATGAGCCTATCATGTTAAATTTTGAAAGGGTGGTGGTGATGATCTGCACTGTGTTGGGAGAAGAGATAAATAAGTGTGAATAAATACCATCATATGACTTGCATAAAGTATAGATGTTGGGGTGATTCATAAACTATAATCGATATTTCTCCTGAACAAAATGCGTTAGTGTTTCAATCCCACCAGATATTGTTGATTAGAATGCATGGGAAACCTTTATAATAATCTTCAATGGTGTTTTGTAGCTAAGTTTTGAAATTTTCTTCCAATATTGGATAGGACCACGAGCCCATCATGTTCAAATTTTCAAGGGTGGTGGTGATGATGTGCACTGTGTTGGGAAAAGATATAAATAAGTGTGAATAAAGATCATCATATGACTTGCATAAAGGATATATGTTGTGGTGATTCATAAACTATCATGGATTTTTCTCGTGAAAAAAATGTGTTGTTCCAATCCCACCAAATATTCCTGATTTGAATACATGGGAAACCTTTATAATAATAAACTTCCATGATGTTGTGTAACTAAGTTTTGAAATTTTCTTCCAATATTAGATAGGACCACGAGCCCATCATGTTCAAATTATGAAGGGTGGTGGTGATGACCTGCACCATCTTGGGACAAGAGATAAATACGCGTGAATAAATATCGTCATATGACTTGCATAAATGATAGATGTTGGGTTGATTCCTAAACTATCATGGATATTTCTCGTGAAAAAAATGAGTTGTTTTTCAAATCCCACTAGATATTTCTGATTAGAATGCATGGGATTACTTTATAATGATATTCCATCATGTTTTGTAACTAAGTTTTAAAATTTTCTTCCAAGCTTATATAGGACCATGAGCCTATGATGTTGAATTTTGCAAGGGTGGTGGTGATGACCTACATTGTGTTGAGACAACTGGAGATAAATAAGTGTGAAGAAATATCATCATATGACTTGCATAAAGGATAGATGTTGGGGTGATTCGTAAACTATCATGGATGTTGCACTAGACAGTTCATCATAACATACCAGATAAAACTATATTTAAAAATGAATGAATAAGAGTTTGTCACAGGAAGTGTTAGTGATTTTTTAGTGTGCTAAGGAGGGAGTGATGTCAAGGTATGCTAGGTAGTATTAAGGCATGCTAGAGGTCATGGAAAAATGCCAAGATGTGTCAGGTGCTAGGGTGTGCCAATGCATGCCATGCCAGAGTGTTTGGGAGTGCCAAGGAAAAACAAGGGAGCACTAGTCTCAAATGCATGGAAATGAATGAATAAGAGTGTGTGACATGGAGTATCAATGAGTTCTAGATGTGCTAAGGAGGGAGTGAAAAGGTATGCTAGGTAGTGCCAAGGAATGCTAGAGTGCCAGGGTGATGCCAAGTTCCAAGGTGTGTTAATGCTTGCTAGGGAGTTCCATGGAAACACAAAGAAGAACTAGTTCAAAATGCATGTAAATGAAAAAATAAGAGTGTTTGATGGGGAGTGTCAGGTGTCATAAGGAGGGAGTAGCAAGTGAGTGTGTGTCAGTGAGTTTCAGGTGTGATAAGGAGGGAGTAGCAAGGTTATATGCTAGGAAATTACAAGGCATGCTAGAGTGCTACGATGAAGTTGACTTTTTGTTTTCCTCTAAATGCTTGAAGGTCACTGTTTGTTTTCCTCTAACTTTGGACGAAGTTGAATTTCTAGGCCTCCCTGATCAAGAAACAAAATTCTTGTTCATTATCATACCTAAATCCATATCCCCAAATGAATTAGGCACTAGTCCCTCAAAAATGGTGATGATTTCCCCCACTTTTTTTACAATTTTCCATTTTTCCCTTGGTATAGCCCCATAAGGTCACCTAGGGCATCCATTTTCGAGGAATCCATCCAGAGGAAAAATTTGATCTCCTAGAGGCAACCGCATTGGTGGATCTCTTCAATCTCCTCAGAATTTGTGCCAATTCAGATAGTGGAATCTCTGGATACCTCAAACCCTAGCTCCAAGATCCAGTTTTTCCTAAGTGTTCCCAAGGCTAGAACCTAGTAGGATCAATTTGATCCATCGAAGTAAAAAATATTACCTAATCCTTTTCCCTCAGATTTTATAGGATAATAACATCATTGGTTGCTAAATTCCATCCCTGAACCTGGGTTGTGTCCACTTGGCCCCGTGTGGAAAAGGCCTTTCATCAAGGACCATTTGGGAATCCAATTTCCCAAAGGATTTTAGGGATTGAGAACTTCCTTAATAAGTCTTATTCTTCTCCCTCGACCCTTCAACCCCCCTCGTCTCTCCCTAGAATATCAACTCCCTTTCTTAAAACGCAAGCACAACCCACTCTTTATTATATCTTAGGGAAAGTGTTTCTAGGGTCACTTCCAACCTATTCATTGACCTATACTCTATAAGTTACTTCCTAAACTATCGGGACTCCTCCCATCAATGAAATTCTATGAAGAGAAGGGAGCCTTATTTGTGGTGACAATGGGCTAAGCCTCCACCATTTCCCTTGTCCTAGAAGTTTCCCTCTTAGGCCCACCCCTTTTAGGTCCACTACTAGTTTGAGTGGTAACAAGTTTTTCACAACTAAATTTGTAAAAAACTCTTTGGTATGCCCACTTTTTCTATACTACAACTCCAATATGAGAATTCTAGGGCTATGGAGTTTGCCCTTCTTCTCACTGAATTAATCCTCTACCAATATAGTTGGTTTTCCCACTTGACTTCTACTTTATTCCTTCAATGTATGCACATCCTTAGGCCTTATACACCTGCCCTTCAACAAATATTGTTGTCCTTCACAAGTACAAGAGTTAGGGATCTTATTTGATAGTCAACTAACAACCTGCCAATTGTACTTGGACTACTATCAATCTACCCAACCACAGTCAATTATTTTTACTGATCTAGAGCCCACAATATTGTCTTCATATAGGGATCTTCAAATATTACACCTAAAAATGGTTTGAGTCCTTAAAAAATAATTGTTCTTGTGTATGGAAAATTTGATCATTGTTGTCCAATCTATGAGAAAATCTAAACTACTCCTCTTATCATCCTTCTAACAATTTGTATATGACTAAACTAGGGTCACAAATCAGCCACTAACAGTCAATTGACTAATTTTTTATAGGTTTCTTTAGATCCCTGTCTAAAGCCCTTTGGATAGTCCACCAAAATCAACTCCTCTACATTTCGATCCATTCTTCATATGGCACATTTCTTCTTCATGCTCAATCTTCTGCTCAGGTTCCACCCTCCTTTGAATCTTCTATCTCCACACATACTGAATCTGCAAACCATCTTCCAGATATGCGGTCTATATTTCATAAATAAACCACTCTAAAGGTCACACACGCTTTTCTTCTACGCAAATTTGTCATAGTCTTAAGGGCATACCTTATGAACTAAACATGTTAGGAAATTGTCCTAACTCGGGCACTCTACTTATGTACTTGTAATTGTTGTAAAACAAACCCTATCTGCCCATAGAAAAAACCATGACCCTTCCCTCCTTAAGAGATTTGACCTAGCTCATATGGTTCCATATATTCTGCTAATTTCTTGGACTGAATCTTCACATGAACTTTAGATCTCAATGTCGACCCTCAAACTAGGGTTATCTCAGTCAATAGTACACCTGCGTCTACTTTTTTTTTGGCTGTAAATTATAGTGCAATCCCTCCTTCATTTATGTTGTTATTTATCACAGACCTTGCGGCCTACTAACCACCACAAGACAAGATCGTATCAACCTTCTCTTCTATTTAATGTAGAAAATCTAACCAACGGGATTCAATTTTATCTTGTAATGTACTAAAACAAGATATTCAATCCTTCCTATAATTTTTGGAATCAAAAAACGATCGCACAATCACATATAAGTAGGAGAAAGAAATTATCAATATCACAACACAAGATGTATCTGGGGAAAGAAAATACTCAAAACCTCTCTATCTCTATTGTGTATTAAGCCAAGGAATCATGAAACAATACAATGCTTAATATCTCATGAGATTCTCGAGCACTACGACAAATGTCTTCTACCGATCTAGGAAAAATTAGTCTATTACTTTGCCAATTCTCAACGTTCCTTCAGCCTTCCTTGCTCATGCAATTCTTAGGGAATTATCTCCCTATTAATTAGGTAAATAAACCTTCCTTGGTTTCACAATCCATCATGGCATCCCAATGACTTCATAATTGCACATGGGAAATTTTGTATAAATACAACTGATACTTATGTTCCCTTTAACCTCTGTCTCAACTCGGTCTTCCTCAGAACTGACATTCTTGCAACTATTAATAATGAATTATCAGTTATTTGATTGATCACTCATTGTGAATTAAATATAATTTAATTCAGTGGACCTCTCACTAGCTCATCACTGAGTTAGAACTATTTAAACTGATTTTAACACAATTAATTGAGTTAACTAATTCACACCTACACCCCACTAATGCATCAACTGCAATTGTACCCCCAAAATATTAGAATCCCTATACATGCATCATCTTAGACCCTCATGATCCAGACATATTCTGGAACACAATAAAATACAAAAATAAACATAAACATGGAGATGCAGTAGGAAGAACACTTCATTTCATTAATATCAAATACTGAAAAATGCTTAGATATATAATGGAAAACAAACTAGCTCAGGTGATGGTAGTTTATCTCTGAGAAGAGATGTGGTGGCTACATGCCTCTGAAATGTGTTACAATAAGGCTCAAGGGCCTTTTTATTATCGAAAAATAAGAGAAAACCCTAACCCGAGGAGATGTAACATCAATATTTTATGGGCCCCGTTGGGGGTAGTTGGGAAGCCAACTTCCCAGGGTCGTAACTTGGTCATATGATCTCTGTTTGACACACATGATACCTTGTTAGAAATATATCTCCAAGGAATACAACTACTAGCACAATATATATGAAATTACCAAACCTTTCATGCCCAAAAAACGTTGTTCAGGGCCTCAAAACGGCTCTAGAAGTTCAAGACCCAAAAAAATGAAAAAATAGTAAATTGTGCTATAATTAAGAAAAATGAAAAACTAAAAGAGACAATGGTGAGGGCCCAATTCAAATATGCGGGTGGCCACCAATATCCACCTCGATCACGTCAACTTGAATTTTTTGAGCAAACTCAGTCATCATGACTTAGTTAACTGACCTAAGTTGTTATGAGATGAAATTACAATTTCTTGTCTAATTTATTTAAGGGAAAAATAATTAGATGCCTCACAATCCTCATTCCCGGTACATCAAAATTACTCACCAGTGTGGTTGCATTTTTTTTTGTCCTTTCTGGTTTCCAATTTCACTATTTCTTGCTACAAATTTTAACACTCCCTCTCATTAACAAGAAAGGAATTCATTCTATCAAAATTTGATACCTTTAGAATTTTGCATGCAACACTTCTCTAGTGTTGTTCGCATCTACAAATTCTGAAACTGAATAGTCTCTAAATAACTGAATCAGTATAACGCATTTGTCACTAGTCTTATGAATTTTGCTAGCTATTGCACCTATCTACTGGACTCTCTGCGTTGCTACTAACATTTGCATCCGTGCCCTTTTCACTGTTTCCAACTCTGATCTGCGCTACAGTATCAGACATTTTTCACTCTAATTGTTTTCTTCCTAACATCTGACTACATCAATCTAACTGATCCTTCCTACTATTGTTGTATTGTGGACTCTGCGTAGCTAGGTTCGATCTAGAGACACACCATATCAATGAACCTTGCCCAAATTTCTTATCTTGGTATTATGTCTACACATAACCCCACCTTTCACCTGGAGGTATGGCTGCATGTGCTCCCTATGCCCATCTGGATCAAAACTTCCCCCTCATGGTGGTCTCTGGTTGAGTGGACGCTTCCACTCAGTATCCTCTCTTCTTCTCCAATTGTGGCTACTCCACAACCTTCTGAGACTGCTTCTAACGTTGCATGTTGAGCAGTAATTTGTACTCCCTCTCAACAACCAATTCTTTAACATCTAATTTTCTCCTCAAAGCTTTGCATGCATCTGGTACCTCAAGTGCATATAGGTTCTTGACTCATGCACATTGTAATTATCCCACCGTTACAAAAATTTCTAAAAAAGAGTTGATTTTAAATTAACGATATCTCCCTCATCTGAGCTCCAAATTGATTTTCCACTTGGGTAGTTTTTCGAAAGAAATCCAAATATGCTATTTTTTTCTAATTTTACACCAAAATCTTCAGATATTCTCTACAAAATTGCTGCCCAAAAAATTCCTTCTCTGATACCTTGTAGAAAATCTAACCAATGAGATTTAATCTGATCTTGTAATGTACTAAAAAAAGATATTGAATCCTTCCTATAGTTTTCGGAAACAAAACATGATCACACAATCACATATAAGTAAGAGAAATAAATTATCAATTGCGCAACACAATATGTATATGGGGAAAGCAACTACTCAAAACCTCTCTATCTCTATTGTGTATTAAGTCAAGGAATCATGAAACAATACAATGCTTAATCTCTCATGAGATTCTCTAGCACTCTACCAATTGTCTCTTGCTAATCTAGGCAAACTCGAACTAGTACTTAGCTAGTTCTCAGTCTTCCTTGCTCATGCAATTCCTAGGGAATTAGGTCCCTATTAATTACGAAAATTAGTCTTCCTTGATTGCACAATCCATCATGCCATCCCAATGACTTTATAATTTCACATGGGAAATTTTGTATAAATACAATTGATAGTTATGTTGCCTTTAACTTCTGTCTCAACTGGGTCTTGCTTGGAACTGACATGCATGCACCTATTAATATTGAATTATCAGTTATCTCATTGATCACTCATTTTTAATTAAATATAATTTAATTCATTGGACGACCTCTCACTAGATCAACACTTAATTCAAACTATTTAAACTGTTTTTTAACTCATTTGATTTAGTTAACTAATTCACACGTCCACCCCACTAATGCATCAACTGCAACTGGAGCCCAAAAATACTAGATTAATCCCTCTACATGCCTCATCTTAGATCCTCAACTTCAGTTTCTTGAGCTAACTTAGTCATCGTGACTTAGTTAACTGACACAAGTTGTTATGAGATGAAATTAAAATTTATTATCCAATTTATTTAAGGGGAAAATAAATTAGAAGCCCCACATTTCTCACTCCTGGTGCATCAAAATTCCTCACCAGTGTGGGTGCATTATTTTTATTTTTTGTCCTTTCTAGTTTCCAATTTCAATGTTTCTTGTTGCAAATTTCAACATTTCAGAATTTCTAGTGGCCTTCACAAAAAGACACCATTGAAATCACATGCCCATATTCTCATGAGCAACCTCTCTTAAGCTCGATCTTTCATAAGAGAACCAACAATATGCCATCCTACTTCCTAGCTAGGACCGACCATTAAGGTATGAGACATTCTTGTAAACCATCACATGACGATCTTGTTCTTGGAGGATGATCATGGCCTCCCTTTAGCAACCCTTGCTCAGCCCTCTTACTTGACCTACTTTAGGACTACATATCTCTTCACCCCCTTCATCAAATGATCTCCTTCTCACTTGAATTTATTTCCTTCATCCTAAGGCCTCCTTAAATAGTTTTTCCTAGACCTCCTAGGAACCCTTTAGAACTTATGGATTTAATCCATTTAGACCTTCGGAAATATTAATTTTCCTTTCTATTTTTCTTTTAGATTTTAAACCCATCTTGGGTCCAAAATCCCTTTGCTTGGTTTCTCTGCCCACAAAACCTTTTGTGACCAAACTCACACACACCAATCTCACTAGGCTTATGGAGTACCTTCCAAGCTACACAATTCAACAAAATAGTCTAGTTGTAGTAACCGTAACTTGGTTAAGCTCTTGTAGTCAAGTGAGGGCTTGGTTGGGTTCCCAAGTTGCAAATTAAGTAAGGGTAGTTGTGAGGGCATGATAGCTAGGGAGGGTCAGGGCATGCACACTAGGAATGAAAAGGCATGCTAACACATGTGGGACAATGTCAATGCATGTTGAAGAGTGTTAGGGAGTGTTGGGGCATATCAAGGGATAACTAGGTCAAAATTCATGGAAAGGAGCAAATAAGAGTGTGTGCCAGGGAGTGTCAGTGAATTCAAGTGTGCTAAGGACAAAGTGTGTTAGGAGAAGTTCAGAATATTATTTACAAGAGGCAAGCCTATGGTTGTTATACAGGGCTTGACATAGAATTTTTAGACAAAGGGTGATCACTTTGTGCTATGCATAACATTTTTTTTCCTTTAGCTATTTTTTTATATGATATGTGGCACACTTTGGCTACACTCTCATGTTTTAAACTATTCTAGATATTTTCATATAGTACATTGTTTTGTATAATTTTTGGGGCACTCGACTTGTGTCGTCTTATATCTTATGTGCCTTGTTTATATTGTGGTGCTTTCAAACTCTCAGTTAATGTTCTACTATTTATATGAAGTGAACATTCATGTGAAATATTTCCTATCTAAGCTATGTTGCTTAGTTTGTTTATTGCCATGGCTAGATCATGTGATCCTTGTCTTGGTAACTAGTTAAGTGGTACAAGTTGAGCTTGGACATGAGTGGAATAAGATGAGTTATAGGAAATTCATAGATGAACAAGACAGAATCTACTTGTAATAGGTGCAAATGGTTAAGTTTTTGCAGTTAAAGCAAACCAATATTGTCACATGAACTACAGTAGCCAAGGAATTGATTGGGTTCCCAAGTTGTGAAAAAATGTAAAGGCTAGCTGCGAGGACATGAGTGCCAAGGAATGCTAGGGAATGGTAAGATGTGTCAGATAGTGTGAAGGCATGTCAAACATGCTTATATGTGCCAAGTGATAAGGCATACCAAGATGTGCAAGGGTGTGTCAATGCGTGCCAGGGATTGTGAAGGCAAAAAAAGGTAGAAACAAGTTAAACTACAAGGAAATAAACACATGAGAGGGTTAATAAGTCATCAATTTACCTTTTCCAAGAGGGGCATGCTAGGCACACCAACACTAGATTCCAGTAGGTTCCAAGTGCAAAGCCTTGGTGAATTCTAAGTGCCAAGTCTTCCTTTGTTTCTTCTCATATACTTTCTAATAGTTGATCTCAAATAAATTTAATGTTAAACCATGCCAAATTAAACCAAGGCATGTCAACATATTCCATACATGCTAAGACTTTCCAAGCACCAACATGTGGCATGTGCCAATATGTGTCATAGAGAGTTATGCATGCTATGAACTGGAAGGGCATGTTGAAGAGTGCTAAGGTGTGCTAGATATTGCTAATGCATGTTGAGGAGTGTTAATGAGTACTAGGACAAAACATTAAGGGAGAACTAGGTCAAAATTCATGGAACTTAATGAATATGAGGAACGTGTGCCAGCGACTAGTGTTAATGAGTACTAGTTGTCATGCCAAGGAGGGAGTGACAAGGTATGCTAAGGATTGGTAAGGCGTGATAAGGAATATCAAGGCATTTCAAGAAGTCTCAAAGTGTGCTTGGGAGTTCTAGGGTGTGCTAATTATATGTGCCAAATAGTGCCAAGATATGCCAATACATGCTAGGTGCTAAGGATGTGCAGGGTGCCAGGGTATGTCAATATGTATCAAGAAGTTTCAAGGAAATAGAAGGAAGAACCAATAAGAGCGTTAATAAGTTGAGACCTTATCTTTTTCAAAATGGGAATGCTAGCCACATTAATAATAGGTCCCAAGACATGCTAAGTGACAGTGTGTTCCAAGTTCTAATGTATGTCAATGCATTCAACCAAGGTGTTACAGGGCATGCTAGGGACTACATGCCTCCCAACACATGCTAGGATATTTCTATGTTGTGCTAGTGCATCCCACCATGTGCTTGGGCATCAATGTCATGACAATATTTTATAGGTACAAATATTTTCCAAGACATGCGAGATGCTAAAAAATGTTATTGTGTGGCAAAGAATTAATTTAAGGTGTGCCCAGATTGTTGAGGAGTGTTAGGTATTTCTCATTAATAGGATTGACAGAGCTTGATTATGTATTAAATAATATATTTCTTACACACACTAGTGGGACTTTATCTAAAGGGAATTTTCTAGATAATAAACTTAATAAATGTGAATCATGTGTTGACTCATAGGAAAACTCTATTCGAATATTCATTACTTAAGGGAAATGATACACACTAATTACTTCTTAAAATATTGACTAACTCTAACCACTATGGCTTGGACATATTATAAAAAAGACTCCACAATAATGGTATTAAATCGTTATCTTTTGATAAAAAATATATCAAAAAGAACATAACATCATCAAAAAATCATTGGAATGATCAATGATGATGAACATTTTTGGACTGTCACCAAAGTAACAAAAAGAGCATCAGTGAGGGTCATTAAAAGTTCGTCTCTATAAGTGTCACTAAAGAGAGAATTAGTGACAAGCCTTTAATGAACCTCACCAAAAGTGTCATTGAAAATGGCTTTGGAGACGGACCTTAAAGGACCATCACTATATACACTTACAGTGACGCTTTTCTAAGGACTGTCACCATATGTGACATTGGTGATGGAGCTTAAAGGTCCATCAAAAGCATGACCCTCACCAATGTCCTTTTTTCTGGTAGTGTCTTGCTCCTTCAAAGAAAAAATGCTCACATGATTTGAACATCGCCATGTACTCTTACATATTAGTGTCAAAACCCATCGACTAAGCACAAGTCAACAAAACATGCCTCTTCAAACGACTCACTCTCAAGTCAAGCATAAGCATGTGTAATAGTTTGACGATTATTTTCCCAAAACAAAATGAACTTCACATTTCATTAAACACTTTGTCAACATCTCCTTTTCATATATGGAGACAAAATCAACTCTTCCAAGTCGATATGACATGCATGTAACACAGAATCGACCAACACAATCCTACACTCATGCATGTGTAAATGATCAACACTCTCAAGTTGACAACATACATGTTAAACAAAGAAATCAACCAACACAAGTCAATTATGCATGCATGTTCAAGCACAATGAAACCATCAAATTTCCACTGTTTATACACACAAAATCTCATGCATGTATACAATTCTTCAACTCCCTCACAAGTACAATCATAAGTATAAGAACCCCATTCATATGTACATTTACTTAAAGAACTGAAATGAGCAATTTTTTCTACAATAAAGTGATTCAACATACTCCACTTTCAATCACCTTCTTGGCATAAACATGCAACAGGAAATGTAAAAGAACAAACCATTTCAGTGGCACTTCTTTCAGCTACACTTCATCATGTGAATCATCCTGCCCCACATCATTTATGGAATCTTATTTTCCATTCTTTCCATTGTCTTTCTCCACCTTCTTCAAATATCGTCCATGACTTGTTGGATACAAAGTCCAACACTTGTCTACAAGACGACCTTGCTAATGAAAATGAGTGAAAAACAATTGCATCTTCTTTTAAACATGGTTTTCTTTGTCCAATGGACATTTGGCTTCCTGCCTCCTTTTCTTTGAAATTTTACTGTGCATGGATATCTTCTTCCAACATATTGAAACATTATGGTTATCCAAACCACAAAAGGAACATGAAAAATTTCTCCAAATCTTATGTGAAGATTTACCATGTTTATCACAATCAAAGGCAACTTGATTAAAAGCATATTTATATGTTGAACTTTCACCTTTGTCACCTTCTTGAGGAGGTGTATTTGATGAGGTAGTGGCTCTCTTCGGAATACCAACAATGAATTCTAGGAATTTAGAGCTTTCAACATCCTCTTGTTCGCCATTCTCATTAGTTGCATGCTTATGAGAACCTTCTTGCAAAGTGGGTGTAAAAATTTTACATTCCTTGTGAATAGAATCTTCACAAGCTTGAGGTAATGAACATGAAATGAAATTCCTTCTTGGAACACCTTCAGGTGCCTCCTTGGCTTTAGATATTTCTCCATCATGTTGTCCATAACCAGGACCTAAATACTTAGGCCTTTCCTCAACAACACTTGGCTCAACTATTCCTTGTGCATGTTTTCCCAATCCTTTACCTTCATAGCCCATCTTCATCAATAATATGGACCCTATTACTCTAGTGTGTCTTTCAAAAGCACCTACACATTCATTTTGGTATGAAATTGAAGATAAACTTGAATTGCATACCTCGTTTTCATGCACATACATGGCTAAGGCTTCCTTGGAATCATGGAGCTGAGTCTCCATCTCATGCATCCTTTCAAGAAGCCCTTGCTTCTCCTCATTCATGGAAATCCACTTCTCTTGAAGTATAATTCTCTCCCTATTATCTTCATACATCTCTTGCACCATATCAGTCATGATGTAGAGATTTTGTAACATATCTTTGTCAAAGAGTATTTCTAGGGAAGATGGATTAGAAACATTTATTAATGAAGCTTCCATCACAACTGCAATGCATACAAAGCTTCTTTGTTGTGATTTGAGAACCGAACTCGCAATATTGACCTTATCCCTCACACATAAACTTTCACATAGTTAAATTCCCCTTGCACAAATTCAAAAACCAATAGCTAATTATTCTATCTATCCTTGGCTAAGATGAGCTAAACTTTGCTCTGATACCAACTTGATCTGAATATGGGAAAACTATTTTTTTTGTGCTAGCTCCCATATTATTATTAAAATGATGTGTTTAGGACCATCTCAAGTTAACCAATTGTGAAGGGATTTATGTGTCAAGTTTTATGTGTCTTTGATGATAAAATTATGAGTTAATTAGTTGTTAAAAACTCATATACAACAAATTAAATGAACATAAATAACACACATCATACACATAATAAAATGGTTGATAACGGAGTTCAACCCTCTTGGGCTACATCTCCATGGAACTGCTTCAACTAGCTAGGACCTCTTGGGATTAAGAGTCAAATATCTGATTACATGCACTTGTGGTGCTCCAATGGATTTACAACCTACTCCATTGGCTTTATAAGACCCAAAAACCTCAAAAATGACTATTCAATCTCTCAAATTCATTTCCAAATAATCTAGGCTTGACCTCTAATCCTGGTGGCCCTAGGCTTGTTTTATCTCCAAAGTGAAAAATTATATTTCTCCCTATCCATTCATTCCTGAAGTAGGAAATTAGATCCTGGAGCTGCAGAAGTCACTACTTTATTAGGAAAGAGAATTACCAACTATTTCACTAATCTACAAGTTGATGAGATTGGTCGAGTGGTATCAGCTGGAGATGGTATTGCACATGTCTATGGATTGAATGAGATTCAAGCTGGGGAAATGGTCAAATTTTCCAGTGGTGTGAAAGGAATAGCATTGAATCTTTAGAATGAGAATGTAGGTACCAAAAAAGTACATAAGAAATAGGTATACCCTTTAGAAGGTTTCACGTACGGCTGCAATATTGAGCTTTGACTATTCAACAATAATGAGTAGCTGAACGAGTACCCCAAAAGGAGACAACCAGCCAGCCAGCAATAAGATGTGGGCACAAAAATTATCCATCAACCATAAAGATATCAATAAAAAAAAAACACTTTCACAAGTTCTCCAACACTTCTGAAACCTGTCCCATTATGTTCAAAGCATCAAATTCATCTAAAAATGACTCTTCTTGAGCCACAATTGGTCTTCAGCTGATCTGGGCATGGCCTTCCCTATTGGTGGCCCTTGGCCTAAAAATTATTCAAACTGAAAAAATAACCTGTATAATTTCTCCTCTGCCTCTGAAAGTTGTACAATTGGATTAAGAGCACACCAATTTTCTAGGAATGACTCTTCCTGATCCAAAATTGGTCAAAAATTTCTCAAGATAGGCCTCATTAATTTTTCCTAGTAAACTGCCTCTAAAACTGGAGAGGACTCCAGTTAGCTTCGCCAAAGTTGGAGGCTACTCTGAATTTGGAGCTTCCATTGAAAATACCACCAAATTAAATTGAAGTATTAATTAACTTAATGGTGGATTAATGTGGATGATGGGCGCACTAAGCGCAATTAACTTGTGCGCTAGGAGTGGGACACATGGTGCAGTTTCATAGGAGGAGGGTTGGCCCCCTCCTTCTTGCCAATGAAGTCGCAATTGAATTTTAAATGTAAATTTGTGGCCATAATATAACAAGACCTTCCCGTGGCCCATTGGTAAGGCACACGGTTATGTGGAGCGAGGTTATGTCTTCAACCTCAAACTTTTCTCCTTCACATACATGTTTTTGTTGATGAATATAATGCGCACCATAAAAAATATATACCATTGTCTTGGACTTTGGTTAATAATGCAATTCCAACCTTGTAATAAAATTAGAACATATGATCTAATACATGCGCTACCATTTATAAAACTTTGGAACATGTAATATAATCGAGACTCTAGTTTAAATGTAATTCTGACCATCGCAATATATGCCTCCCACTGCATAAGGTTTTAAAACCATATAGTTTTGGACTTAGGCTTAAAATAAAAATGTGCCCTCGGACTTTAGGATTATAAAAAAGTATGCCACCATAAAAATTAATGTAACCACCTTAGGATCATTAAAATTAATCCAACCTTAGCATTGAAATTCGAACCTTAGGAGCAGATTTCCATTATAATAATAAAAAATTGAATTCAACCTTAGGAGGACATTGGGAAATTTCACCTTCTCAAACCCAAACTGGTGAATCCTGTAGTGACACTTGTCATAGTCCAATTGGGAAAAAATTGGAGAATATTCCCTGAATATACCTGGAGTGCTAACCGAGCTTCCATGTCATCAACATGTCATTGTTTTGCAATTTTTTTAAAAAAATTGCCTGTTCTAAATGGTGGTGAACATACTATAACTTCTTCATCTGAACTTGGTTTCAAACGAAATGAGTTGCGTTGGATTCCTGTTCAGGGGTCCGTCGTTTTCATTCTAGTTTGTTTCAATTCTGAGCACTTTGAATTTTAGACAAATTTTTTCCCCTAATCCAGATTTTGATCAGATGACTACACACTTAACCTTTGGCTTGAGAAACCGAAACCTAGGGGCATTTAAGTTGTCAAAATTACTGGGGCATCACACTCATCCTCGGTCACACCAACCCTCAACATGATTGGATTTTTTTCCCATGGAGTTTTGAACCGGTGACCTTCATGTCATGGAGTAAATTAATAGTACACCCCATTACCATCTATTCTATGCCCTGTGGATGATATTATTTGGTTATTATTTACATTATTATGGCTAATAAAATTGATTTGAATAAATTTAGAGTGGTTTTGTCTTGGAAATGAACCACACTAAAATGGATTGGAATGTTGACTTAAATAGCTTTGATGTGATTGAATCAAAACATGGAACCAACACTAAGGTTTCATGACGAGCCACGTTATTATGGCATGAATTATAAATTTAAATAGCTTTGATGTGGTTTAACCATATTATGAAACTAGACTTGATTATGATAACAATATCTTGAGATATGCAATGTTCCATGTCGTACATCAACAAATCAATGAGAGCATAGTCATACCTTAATGATACTCACACCACATAGGACACATTAAGAAGTTGACTGACACAATGAAATATCTAATGGCCTCAACAATGCAGTAGTCTAACACACATTTTTTTGGTCTCTATTTTGTAGATTTTACAGTTCATTTAGTTTGAAATATGGTTAAATATTGGGAAAATATTAGTTTTAAGAGATTGAGTTTACATAATCCAAGTACCCCAGAGGTTTTTCAAGGCATTTAATGATCCAGGTGGATATCAGTGGCCGCCCACCTATTCCATTTGGACCCGCAACATCAATTCTTGCAGCTTTTCACTTCCAGCAACTTACTATTTTTAGCAGGTTTTCGGGTCCTACATACCCGAAGCCATTTTGGGGCATTAATGATCCAGGTGGATATTGGTGGCCACCGACCTATTCCATTTGAACCCCTGCCATTGGTTCTTTCCATTTTTAAGTTTCAGCACAACTTACTATTTTTAGTAGTTTTTGAGTCTTGAAGTTCCGGAGCCGTTTTGAGGCCCTAAACGACATTTTTTTTGGAAAACCAAGAGTGACATGGCCTATCTCTCTCACACAAAAATTTTTAGTCCTCGTATAGATATTTCTAATGAGCTATTGATCACATAAAACGGAGATCGAATGCCAAAGTTACGTCCCCGGGAAGTTGAAACACCAATTTACCCAAACGAGGCCCACAGTTTTGGTGCTTCATCTCCTAGGGTTAGACTTTTGGAAGTTTCAGGTTTTACATTGTTTCTCAACAATAAATAGGCTTTGAGCCTCATTGTAACATAGTTCAGGGGCTGGTAGCCGCCACATCTCTTCTTAGGGATACACTTCCAGTACCCTAGCTCATCTATTTCTATTATGTCTATAATAGGCCTTCGAGTCTCAATGTAACATAGTTCAGAGGCCTACGTACGTCACATCTCTTCTCAGAGATACACTACCAGCGCCCTAGCTTGTTTCCATTATGTTTGTAAGCTTATTTCAGTCATTATTTTATTAATAAAATGAAGCATTATTTCCACTGCATCTCTATGCTTATGGTTATATGTGTATTATGTTGCATTCTTGCATAAATCCAGATCATTGAATCCATTTTCTATTCAAAAATATGATTTTAAAAAAAAAACCATTATGATTTCCTCGAAAATCATTTCATCGAATTTCTGCAATAATATCAAAAAATTGCTAGACAACACCCCTAATTGATAGCGTATTGAACACATGTATTAACACTAAGGAAGGGACAAATCTCCCACAAAATTGCAAACAAATATATGATTTAACAATTTCAACAATTGTATGGTGGTTTGCAAATGAGATAAGGCCTTTTAGGGATACTTCACATGCATTGGTAGCATTATCTAAGTTTCTTGTAAGTACTAAAATCTTGTTCAACAAGATCACATGCTTTATGAATGGTTTTCTAGTTAATGTACGAAAGTCTGTGAATTGGTAAAATAGAATGGATATATTCCTGAATTTATTTCATGAATGATTCATCACTATTATCATAGTTATGCCATGTTTTTTAATCTTTGTCACTTTATTTCATGCTTATTGCTTTATTAGTGCTTTATTTTCTATTAGCCAAATCTAAATGTTCATTTTTGGGAGATTTTTTAAGGAAAATTTCATGATATTATTCTTGGTGAGATCATAATTTTCCATCAATTTAATTATATTTTTAAATGAAAAAATATATTTAATGCCTTGAAAAACTTTTAGGGCACTTTATTGTACAAAATCAACAACTTAAACTACAATCCAAAAATTTCTAGTGAGATGTCAAGTAAAATTGATTAGAAATTATACTGAGAAAAGGGTCAAAAAAATTGAATGTTTAAACTACACTTTCTCTCTATTTTGTGTTTCAGCTCCCTTGCTCACATATGGCACCCTGTCTTTAGAGGATATTTTACACTAAAAGAAATGGAATTTTATAAATTCACACCTCATAGTATAGCCTTGTATGCCTCGTCACAATGCAAAATAAATGATTTTTAGCAAGATGGAAGCCAAATTTTATAACCCTATTTTCCACTCCACTTGAGTGAGAAAAACTCTAGTTCAACCTACCTCAATTTCTAGCTAAAATGTATCCCCTTTAACCCTTATTTTTCTCATCTAGGTCTTGTAAAGAAGTTATATATGTTATAGGGCTGAAATTATATAATTGAGTAATTTATCATTATTATTTTATCACAATTTCTCATAATTATGAAATACTAGGTATATTTCATAATTGAGAAAAATTAATAATTGAAAAGAAAGTTCACATTGAGTTGGGAAAATCTCATAATTTAGCATGGAACTTGTGCTTGAATTGTAATTTCTTGGTTCACATGCCATAAAATCTATCCATGACTTGTATGGACCCAATTCACATGTCATCAAGCTTAAATTCTCTTGGGGTTAGTGTCTAGATACATATTCCCAAATCTAGAAAAAGCTTATATAACCATACCTTCTTAGGAGTGGAAGAGGATGAGAGACTAATTAAAATACCTTCTAATGTTATATAAATATCAATAGATAGTGTTTTCATGCTTCCTAAATAAGTTGATTTTGTGAGTAAGCTAAGCATGGACAAGGGATGAGGATTTAGAGGAGAGAAATCTATATCAAGAGGTATAATTATGTTGTTGCATTAATAATTTATATAGAATATAAATTTGGTTTCCCCCTCTACATGATGTATTTCTATAAGATAATGATGTATTTTTTGTGATTAGAATATTTTGAAGCCGAACTTTCCTTTGTTGAAGGAAGATACATTGTCCTTGTTCATTTGTGCATGTGTGTAGGTGTTTGGATCAAGAATATGGAGTGTCATGTTTGAGTAGGAGTGGGATTTCCAACTAATTAAGTGGATCTATAGTCTGAAACAACGCGAAAGTTTCATAAGGTATGTTAACATATTTTCTATTTCCATTAAATGAATGGAATATATTGCATTAGGTCTAAGGAGGCTTAATTTCCAGTTCTATCCATTTTCTTGCACAACTTGAGGTGGGATATGTGGGAAAATAGTCCCTTTGTATTATGTATACTTTAGCAGAACACCAACTTCAGGGTTAACAAATTTTATGCCATGGACTCTATTGTACCCTCCTCTTCCTTTATTTTAACCTTCATATATCATAAGGGTAAAGGTGCAAAGGATAACATAGTTTGGATCAGTTTTCAATGCAGAAAATGAGCTCACATACCACACCAGACCCACTCAATCATAAGGTTATGTATAAGAGATTTTTAATGGTATAAATAAATATACAAATGGTGTCCTAAATCAAGAGATAAAGCCATTCAAAGTTGGGTTGATAAAGGTCAAAATCGTAGAGACCCTGCGACCACAGAATCTCGTAACTCATTAGAAAATCAATTTCAAAAATCTCCAAGGACCAAGGGACTAGGAATTCTTAAATTCTTGGATTCAAGGGCATCTACGGATGGAAGCCTGTAACATAAATTTGAGGCCTGAATCTCAGAATCCCGAAACCTCGTAACCTTTTCTTAAAAGAATTTTTGAAGGGGTCGTGGTTAATCCACTTAAGAAAACAATTCTTGCACAACAAAGGATCAAGTACTTTTTTCTCTCTCATCTGACTAGATAGGTGGCCATCGATCATTGGGAAATGGAGACATCAATAACCACCCATTGGGAGGTGGACATGTGGTAGGCGGTTTTGATGTTTTCAAGTAACTAAAGGGCCCATAAATGATTGACACTTAGACCAATCATAGGTCTACATGTGGCATGGTTGATGTTAGCATAAATTTATCCTGAAAACATACCTCGGAGGATCAAAACCTTGTAGCAATTTCTAATTACATTTCAAAAGCTTCGAGGACCAAGGGATCAGAGCACCATGGCATACGAGTTCCAACTTAGCAGTGAGGAAGTCCTATGAAACACCATTACTTAGTTCATAAGAGTTGCTAAGTTGCAGTATTCCCTCCCCCACTTTCTAAATGTAAACAATTAAGTAATGGCCACCTATATGGTGTTGGAAAATTAAATATTAAATAGAGCAATGAAACACATAAAATATGCAGAAAACACAAGCACACAAAACACATAAAACCAGAGAGACACAGATATATGAGGTTCACCCAGTTTGGGCTACATCCACCCTGAAAAGCCAGTCCTTCCTTTCTATTATCCAACAAAATGAAGAGACACAGCCTACAACAGATCCACTGTAATATCCTCTGTTCTCTCTCACAGTCTCCCTATCTATTTCTCGCTCCGAGAAATACACATACAATACACAACCACAATACAATACCCTCATACAAGTGAGGGGTTGCCTTCTAGGGAAAAATACCCTAAGCTAAACATAACTTCTACCGTCAGATCATCCGCCTAATGAGCGACCCAGATTGACTAGAAATTACTATACTTTTACAAGGAAATTTTACGTCTGTTTTTAGTTTCAAGGGCAGCACCTCTAAAGCTAAAAACTGATGTAAAATTTCCTTGTAAAATAATTAACACCATATCCAATAAAGGTACGTTTATTTGATTTTTCCTCAAGCTTTGTTCTATTTTCTTTATTAATATGGACAAATGCCTCACAACCAAAAGGCTTTAAAAAAGATTATTTTACCTTTTTACCTGTCCATGCTTCCTCTGGAATACCACCATCTAAGGAACTTGAAGGCCCTCTGTTTATTAGATAAACAACAGTATCTACAGCATCTGCCCAAAATTGTAAAGGAAATCCTACATGCAATCTCATGCACCTTTCATGCTTCATGATTGTTTTGTTCATCCTTTCTGACATACCAATTTCTTGTGGTGTTCTTGGAACTGTCTTCTCTCTGCGAATTCCATGCTCTGAACAGTACCTATCAAAATCTTTGTTGTAATATTCACCTCAATTTTCTAATCTGAGACACTCAACTTCTTTCTTGTCTCAATCTCAACCAAAGATTTCCATTTCTTGAAAGTATCAAATAAGTCAGATTTATTATGAATACAATAAATCCAAGTTTTTCTAGTTGCATCATCAATAAAAGTAACATAGTATTTAGAGCCACCAAGAGATGATACCTGAGCAGGTCCCCATACATCTGTATGTACAATCTCTAATTTTTCGCTTTTCTTTTCTTTCCGAACTTTGAGAAATCTTACTCTCTTCTGTTTTCCATAAATGAAATTCTCACATAAATCCAAATCAACATTCTTCAAACCCGGCAACAAATTTCTTGAGTGAAGAATATTCATTCCCTTCTCACTCATTCATCTAAGCCTATGATGCCATAATGCTGCATCTTCTCCTTTGGAATTTAAAGCATTAACAAAGTTAGAAATACCATTGCATAAATAGAATGTACCAAACTTTTCGCCTTTTGCTATTACCAATGCTCCTTTGGTGACCTTCCAAGTTTTATCTATGAAAGTTGTCACACAACCTTCACCGCCTGACTACCCTATTGAAATCAGATTTTTCTTCAGATCTAGAACATGCCTTACCTCCTTTAATAGCCATTGGTTTCCATTCTATTGTTTTACAAGAACCTTACCCATTCCAACAATTTTACAGGGTTTATCATCACCCAAACAGACTTGTCCAAAATCTCCTTGAAAAAAGTCATGAAAATATTTCTTATCAAGTGTGGCATGGAATGAGGCCCCTGAATCTACAACCCAAGAATCAGTAACATTTTCGAAAGAAAGAATCAAAGCATCTTGTAACACATCACCTATCACATTTGCTTCATGATTTTTTTCTTGTTGTGTGTCTCCTTCTTTTCCCTTCCAAGATTTATAGTCTTTCTTTAAGTGTCCTTTCTTTCCACATTTCCAGCACACTATCCCCGATCTAGACTTGGATCTACC
Organism: Pinus albicaulis; assembly: GCA_034641835.2. Classification (NCBI taxonomy): domain Eukaryota; kingdom Viridiplantae; phylum Streptophyta; class Pinopsida; order Pinales; family Pinaceae; genus Pinus; species Pinus albicaulis. The sequence continues at coordinate 51,733,425 of CM076576.1, read as the reverse complement.
TTTCCTTGATTTACTGTGATATCCTGAGCTCTTTCCTCTTTCCATTCTTCTTCCCATAGAATCTGCACTCAAAGCATTACCTGATGTCTCACCGGAGCTTTTCCATCGCATTTCCTCACTAAGGATAGCACCGACAACATCATCAAGATTTAAAGTACTAGATCTAGAGACAGAGTTACTAATGGCCATAACTAAACCATTCCAGCTTTCTGGAAATTAGCACAAAAATAACAGAGCTCTAAATTCATCATCAAAGTTTACCCCTACAGAAATTAACTGACTGGTAACTGTATTAAAATGATTTAAATGGTCTGCAACAGATCCACCTTCCAACATCTTCATATTAAATAAACGTTTCATAAGAAATACCTTGTTTGAGGATGAGGGTTTTTCATATAGTTTTGCCAACGCTTTAATCAAACCCTCTGTTGTTGTTTCCTTCGAAATATTGAAGGCTACCGACACCGCGAGGCACAAATGTACTATTCTGAGTGCCTTTCTATCAAGAATATCCCATTCTGCATCTGTCATATTCATCAGCTTCTTTGATTTTCTGCTCAATGGTAGGTACAAATCTTTATGATATAGATAATCTTCCATCTGCATCTTCCACAGCGGGAAGTTTTGGTTGTTAAATTTCTCGACCCTAAATTTACCATCTTCTGCGATTACTCCCACTCGAACCAGGAACCCTTCTTTCCTGCGAGTTTATCAGCCAAATAGACCTTCAGATCTGATACCGGTTGTTAGAAAATTAAATATTAAATAGAGCAATGAAACACATGAAATATGCGGAAAACACAAGCACAAAAAACACATAAAACTAGAGAGACACAGATATGCGTGGTTCACCCATTTTGGGCTATGTCCACCTCGAACAGCCAGTCCTTCCTTTCTATTATCTAGCAAAATGAAGAGACACAACCTACAACAGATCCACTATAATATCCTCTGTTCTCTTTCACAGTATCCCTATCTGTTTCTCGCTTCAAGAAATACACATGCAATACACAACCGCAATACAATACCCTCATACAAGCGAGGGGTTTCCTTCTAGGAAAAAAAACCCTAAACTAAACATAACTTCTACCATCAGAACATCCGCCTAATGAACGGCCTCGAAACCCCCCACCAGGGGGGGGCTCCATAAAGTCGCAGCTGCCCCCCCCCCCCACCCGAAACCCCTAGGTAGCATTTAATTACGGGCAGCGTTGCTGCCCCATTAAGGTACAGGGGTCCAATGTTGTGATACAAAATAAAAAATATAATCAGGCTCCACACCCAACATAAGGAATATCTTCATCCATATTGAAGTGGCCTCATCTAGGAGAAAGCTCTGGCGGGGTAAAAAGTGTTGTAGTTAAGATGACACTCCCCCACACCCCCCCCCCCCCCCCGCCATAAATTCACAGTCAGTAAAGTGAATCGCGCTAATTGATGATTGTGGTTAATTAAAGGGGGTTAAACATTACCTCCAATTCCATCCAAGCACCTTGTCGAAGGAGGTAAAATAGGCCCACTAACTATTAGGCTAACGTGGCGATTGCGTTAGTGACCAGGACCACTATTAGGTGAGCATGAAAGGTGAGTGTGAGACCATTTGATACATAACCCTCCCCCCTTACCCTCCACCCAATCAAAATATTCAATGTGTCTCTCCCCACATCATCTCTTTCTTTTCCCACCTAAAATTCACTAACCAACTGTTGCAATGTGCACGTCGATTGTTGCAGTTTAAAATTTAGTATTTAATTTTTTTTTTTCTAAGTTGCTCCATTTGTTTGTAGCTACCTCTGCCCAAATGTTAACTAGAGTAAGGACCTTCATGCATGCTAATATCTAATTCCCTCTGCATACCAAATAATTCTCCACCACTCTCACTAATAAGAAATGAACAAATCCAAGCAGAAGTCGAAGGCACGTGTGCATAAACCAACTGAGCCATTTAGGGAAATCATTGATGAGAAATTTCTAGGAGCAAGATTATTCAGAAATTTAGTTTGTACCATGGATTCAGGGCATTCATCATGGGAGGCTATTTATAAATATTTTGAAGATGAATGTAAACCCAAACTTCCAAGGAAACTCCACAAGATGCAATGAACTATTTATTGCATATAATTGGAGATAGGCCCGAGATATTTCCGTATATAGATATGTTTTGATGGGTTATTGAGCTGGTAGGTATTACAGAACAAAAGATACACACTCAGAAAGGCACCACAATTGGTTTATTCTCAGCAAAAGCCTTATATGAGATGTATCACTTGCCAGACCCTCAATGCATCCACGACAAAAAGTATGTAGAGGAATTATTTAAAAATCACGGGGATCTAGTTGATTCCATTAAATACTCAAGGAGTGACTTGAACAAACACACAAAGGAAGAGGATGGTAATTACTACATAGATTCACTCACTTCTCCTTTTAGTTAAGTAGTTTCCATTCTTTTTAGGATACATGCATATCTAAACATCTCTAAATTCCCTAATAGTAGGGTTCATCTAATTGATGGGGCTTATGAGGTGTACATCTCTGATTGGGCCACTATACTATAAAATAATCTTTGCAAACACATTTTAGCTTTCCATTATGCCCGTAGTATCTCAAAGAACAAAAACCCTCGCTTCTATATGTCAACCTATGTTATGGAATCCCTTTATTACTCCCTATATTTTCCAGCCATGGGATCAAAGTGCATCCTAAATGATCCCTTTCCAAATAAAATATATCACAATGTACTCTAGGAGACCAATTATTTTGGTCATTTATATCAAATTTCTCAAAGGGGCATGATCTTAATTTGTGAAGTTATAATTGAAACCAAGAGCGCCAAAATATCTAAGGAAGCAGTGGAAAACATTACAATAATTGGGAATTGGTTTAGTGAATGGTCATTCACCATATCAGATTCTTTGATAGCCATGCACCCCCACATGTCTTCACACTCTATGTTCTAGACAAGTTGTTATGAGGGGAAGTCACATACCAAAAAATTGGTCACGCCATTACCAAAGCCTTAAAATATTCCAACAAGAATGTTTGGCCTCAATTTCCTCTATTTTTTGGAGTATTATCTTTAGCCAATTATGGGAATGCTGACAAGGAGTTGAAACCTATTAATGTATTGGAGCTAGCCACCATTCCGACTAGGCCTTATGACCCAGATGGAGTAGTGAAGCAGGTAACCCTATCATTTGGTATCTGAAGATTCCTCCATGAAGAAAAACAAGTTTGATGAATTATTTGCTGAAGCATTTTATTATGATTAATTTTTGAAAAGGGTGAATTAGGAGTTATCAGCTTAGGAGCGGAAATGATTCCTCACTTTTATAAATGTAGGACTTCCCACCCTGTCATTAAATTTTTTGCAGCTTCCTTTACAAAAACAAGTGTATTTAAAGGGCATTATAACTTCTACTCAATAAGAAAGCTCCTCCAAATAAATGGTTCCTCCAAAAAAACAATAAATAAAAAGAAAAATTTATTTAGATCATGGAGGAGAGTTGCATACAGTAGACCGAAGGATGGAATAGGTTGGGGACTACTGTGAGACGAACTTGAAACAATCTAGGCAAGGTGAAAAGGGGAAAGGAATCATAGAGGAAGAAATTGTTCTTTAGTAGCACACTCCATTATATAGCCTGTCTTATCAATATTATAAACCATACTAGAGCCATCTAAAATTGAGAGAAAACCATTGGTTACCCACCTGAAGTAGCTATTATTCCAATCAATCCTACTTCAGATATATTTCTTGACATTGAAGAGATCATTACAACCCTATGCACAAAGAAGTGGTAAAAAGTGGAAGGAATAAAATGAATATAGATGATTCCCATGCCTTAGTCCCAGGAAAAAATTTACAAGTTTCTCCTCTCGAAGTCCTCTAGAAGGGTACTTCAGCTACCCCTGCTAATGAACTTGTAAAGTTAACTTAGTTCACAGGGGAATATATTTCTGACACCATGGACAAAACCATTGAAGTACAAGAATTTCTAAGGGAGAAGGATGAGAATATTTCCTCCCGAGAACAGGCACTCATCAATACAGAAGAACAAATTCGAGCATAGTGGCAATCTCAGCTAGATTAAAAGGAGATTGCAATCAAAGAAGCTAAAAAAATAGTACAATTCCATTCAAATTCAACATGAAGAGGAGATTAAGGAAAGAGATAAAAAACTCTAAGAATATCAACAAAAGATAAAACAATTATAGATTGAGACCCTTCAACTAAAGGATTTCAAGCAAGAGGCTCATGATTTGAATGTATGACTATAGAGACAAAAACAACTACTTTGCGAGAAGTTGAATTTGATTCAGGAGCAATGCATATTAGGATATTCTCTAACTGATGAATTGGTGGAAATGATATCATGTTTTTGACGAAGCTAATAAGTACCTCAATGAAATGTTAGAATGGAAAGACAATGTTGAGAGGAGGAAATATGACTCCCCCAAAATTGATATGATACATAAATCAATCATTCCTAAGGGATGGAAACCCAAGATATGTTCAATAATAAAAAATCATCAGTTATGCTCGTGATATGTCAAGTGCTCTGATGGAATCGATTAATGATTCCTTACTTGAATCAAATATCTAGATTTGCAAAGGATTCCCTTCCACATGTGGAGAGATTTGTCAAGAATTGGATTGAATGGTGGGTTGAGTTCACAAAGAGGCATTATAGGTCGTGGTTAAGTCATTTACAAATAAAATTCCTGCACAACAAAGGATCATGGAGCGTTTTCTCTCCCCTCCAACCAGATAGGTGGCAATGGATCATTAGGAAAAGGTGACATCAATAACCACCCACTCGGAGGTGGACATTTGGTAGGTGGTTTTCAAGTTTTCAAGTACCTAAAGGGTTCATATATGACTGACACTTGGACCAATCATAGGTCGAAATGTGGCATGGTTTATCTTAGCATGAATTTATCCTGACAACATACCTTGGAGTATCAAAATCTTGTAGAAATTTCTAATTACATTTCAAAAGCTTCGAGGACCATGGGATGAGACCACCAGGGCATTCGAGTTCCAACTTAGTAGTGAGGAAGTCCTAGGCAACACCATTACTTAGTTCACAAGAGTCACTAAGCTGTATTATTCCATCCCCCACTTTCTAAATGAAAATAATTAAGTAATGGCCACCTATAGGGAATATATCCATCCATCGTGAAGCAACCTCATATGGGTGAAAGCTCCGGCAGGGTAAGAAGTGTTGTAGTTAAGCCGACACTCCCCCCCGCCCAATAAATTCAGTGTCAATAAATTGAATCACTCAAATTGATGGTTGTGGTTAATTCTAGGGGGTTGAACCTTGCCTCCAAGTCCAACCAAGAACCCCACCAGAGGGGATAAAATAGGCCTGCTAATTATTAGGCTAACTTGGCAACCAAGTTAGTGACCAAGGCCACTATTAGGTGAGCATGATAGGTGAGCGTGAGACGATTTGATACATAAACCTACTCCCTTTCCATCCACCCAATATAACTCTGCCACATATCTTTCCCCACGTCATCTCTTTATTTTCCCACCTAAAATCCTTGAACTGACTATTGGAACCTGCATGTCGACTTTTCCAGTTTAAACTTGCCTATTTTAAACTACTTTTTTTCTAAGTCCCTCGATATGTTTGTATCTACCTCTACCCAAATATTAACTAGAGTAAGGACCTCCATGCACCCCATAACGTCTAATTCCCTCTGCGTACCAATGAATCCTCCACCACTCTCACGAAGAAGAGATGAAGAAAGACAATGGGAATTCGAAGGCACCTCTGTAGAAACCAGTCGACCCATTTAGGGAAAGCATTGATGAGAAATTTCCAAGACAAAGATTATTCCAAGATTTAGTTTGTACCATGGATTCAGGACACTCCTCATGGGAGATTATTTATAAATATTTTGAAGATGAAGGTCCCAAGGTGACCATCATAATGGTTCTAGTCGACGATGAAACCCCAACTTTCGAGGAAACTCCATAGGACGCAAAAAAATATTTATTTCATAGAATTAAAGAGATTCACGATATTTTTCCCTATACAAATATGGTTATATGGTTTATTTATTTGGTAAAAATTACAAAATGAAAGTTTCACACTCAGAAAGGCACCAAAATTAGTTTATTCTTAGCAAAACCTTACATGAGATGTATCACTTTCTCGACCCTCAATGCATCCATGAAAAAAATTATGTCGAAGACTTCTTTAAAAATCACAAGTATCTAGCTTATTCCATTAAATATTGGAGGAGTGACATGAACAAAAAAAAAGGGAAGAGGATGGTAATTACTACATAGATTCACTCACTTCTCCTTTTAGTCAAGTAGTTTTCATTCTTTGCAAGATACATGCATATCCAAACATCTCTAAATTCCCTAACAGTTGGGTTCCTATAATTTATGGGGTTTATATGGTGTAAATCTCTGATTGGGCTACTATACTATCCAATAATATTTCCAAACACATTTTATCTTTCCATTCTTCCCACAACATCTCAGAGAGAAAAATCCATCCCTTTTATATGTCATGGACTCCCTCTATTACTCCCTATATTTCCCAGCCATGAGAGGGAAGTGCACCATAAATGATCCCTCTCTAATTCATATATATCACAACGTACTCTAGGAGACCAATTATTTTTTTCATTTCTATCAAATTTGATAGAGGGGAATGATCCTAATTTATGAAGTTATATTTGAAACCAAGCCCCCAAAAATGCCTCAGGAAGCTATGTAAAAACTTAGAAAAATTGGGAATTGGTTTGGTGAATGGTCATTCACTTCTATCATAGTCTTGGATAGTAATGCACCCCCACATGTCTTGCCACTCTATGTTCTAGAAATTGTTTTATGCAGGGAAGTATAATACCAAAAAATTGGTCATGGGATTACCAAAGCCTTAAAAGATTCCAACAACAAGGTTTGGCCCCAATTCCTTCTAGCTTTTAGAATATTATCTTTATCCAATTATGGGTATGCTGAAAAGGAATTGAAACCTATTGAGGTATTGGAGCTAGCTACCATTCCAACTAGGCCTTATGACCGAGATGGAGTAGCGAAGCAAGCAACACTAGAATTTGGTATCAGAAGATCCCCCCATGAAGAAACTTTGATGACTTATCTGTCGAAGCATTTTATTATGATTTAGTTTTTTAAAGGGTGAATGAGGAGTTATCATCTTAGGAGCAGAAACAATTCCTCACTTTTAGAAATACAAGAATGCCCCCCCTTCCATTAAATTTGTTGCAACTTCCTCGAAAAAAACGCGTTTCTTTAAAGGGCGTTATCACATCTAATCAACAAGAAAGTTCCTCCAAAGTAGTGGTTCCTCCAAAACAAAAACAAAAAAAAAGAACATGTTCTTTAGATCCTCAAGGAGAGCTACATACAATAGACCCAAGGATGGAATACGTCAGGGACCAGTTTGAGCAGGACTTGAAATAGTCTGAGCGAGGTGAAAAATGGAAAGAAATCGTGGAGGAATAAATTGTTCTTCAACAACAGACTCCATTAAGTAGTCCCTCTTCTCAATACTATACACCATGCCAGAGCCATCTATAGTTGAGGAAAAACCATTGGTTACCCAACCTGAAGTAGATATTATTCGAGTCAATCCTACTTTAGAGATATTTCTCAACATTGAAGAGATCCCCCCAATGGATATTTTTTGCAACCCTATGCACAAATAAGTGGTAAAAATATGAAGGAAGAAAATGAAGATAGATGATCCCCGGGCCTACGTCCTAGGGAAAATTTCACAAGATACTCCTGTTGAAGTCCCGTGGAAGGGTACTTCAGCTACCCCTACTAATGAACTTGGAAAGTTAACTTAGTTCATAGGTGCATATATTTCTTCCACCATGGAAAAGACCATGTAAGTACAAGAATTTATAAGGGGCAAGGATGAGAATATTTACTCCCTAGAGCAGGCACTCATCAATAAGGAAGAATAACTTGGAGCATAGTGGCAAGTTGAGTTATATCAAAATGATATTTCACTCACAGTGCTACAAAAATAGTTCAATTCCATTCAAATTCAACATGTATAGGAGATTAAGGAAAAAGATAAACAAATCCGAGAATATCAGCAAAAGATTAAAATTTACAGGTTGAGACCCTTCAACTGAAGGATTTCTAATAGGAGGCCCATGATTTGAATGCACAGTTATAAAGGTAACAACAACTTTTTTGCGAGAATTTTAATTTGATTCGAGAACAATGCAGATTGGGAAATGCTCTAACTGATGACTTGGAGGAAATGATCTCATGATTTTTATGAAGCCAAGAAGGACCTCAATGAAATGTTATAATGGAAAGAGAGTGTTGATGGGAGGAAATGTGACTCCCCAGAAATTGATGTGATGCATAAATCAGTCATTCCTAAGGGATGGAAAGTTAGGATATGTTCAGTAAAAAAACTCATCAGTTATGCTCGTGATATGTCAAGTACCCTGATGGAATCGATTAATGATTCCTTACTTGAATCAAATCTCCAGATTTGCAGAGGATTCCCTTCCAGATGAGGATTCCCTGCCAGATGTGGAGAGATTTGTCATGAATTGGCTTGAATGGGGGGTGAGTTCATAAAGAGGAATTAAAAGAAATTTCAGCCTAAATAATAAAATAATAGTTAAAATAATAAATTAAGAGTTATGAATTTTGGAGGGAAAAAAATAAAACCATTTTTTTAATTATATTTTTGACTTATTTCCTTATAGGTTTACTCAAATTTCAAGTGTAGACACTCATTGAATGTGGAATTAAATTCAACATCCAACAGGTTCCCATTAGTCATACTTCTAAGAAGACCCATAGAGAGAAAAATTGAAGATACATTAATAAAACATGTTAAACGTTATTTTTAATGTATATTCAATTTTTATCAATGAGAGTCTTCTAAAATGTATGCATAATGGGCACTCGTTGGATGTGGAATTTAATTATGCATCTAACGAGTATCTGCACTTGAAATTTGAGTAAAAATATACGGAGATAAACTAAAAATACAATTAAAAAAAGTAGTTTTCCAGTCTTTTCCCTCCAAAATATTTACATGTACCTCTTTTTAAATTTAAAGGATTTTGATTGGTTTACATATTATGACATGGAAATTAAATGAAAATTTCATGGGCACTTCTAGGCTGAAATTTCCTGTAATGGTTACATTAAAGGAAATTTCAGCCTAAATGTGACCTCGTATGGAAAAATAATAAAATAATAGTTAAAATAATAAAATAAGAGTTATGAATTTCGAAGGGAAAAGAAGAAAAACTAATTTTTTAATTTTATTTTTTGCTTATCTCTTGATAGTTTTACTTAAAGTTCATGTGTATACACTTGTTGGATGCATAATTAAAGTCCACATCCAATAAGTACCCATTATGCATACTTTTTAGAAGGCCTACATTGATAAAAATTGAAGATACATACACGTAGAACACAATTTTCTAATGTATATTCAATTTTTTATCAATGCAGGTCTTCTTAAAAGTATTCATATTGGGTACTCTTTTTATGTGGAATTTAATTCTTCATCCAATGAGTGTATACACTTGAAATTTGAGTAAACCTACAAGGAGATAAGCTAAAAATACAATTAAAAATATATATATTTTTTCTTATTTTCCCTCCAAAATATTTACATGTACCTATTTTTAAATTTAAAGGTTTTTTATTGGTTTACATGTTATAACATGGAAATTACGCAAAAATTTCATGGGCACTTTTATGCTAAAATTTCCTCCAATGACTAACTTAGCAAAGTTGATCTCAAATCTAATTGGTTTTTTTTGTCAAACCCCACACCAGTTGGTTGGTTTTAAAATCAATTGCCAAAATTTCCACTCATATCCTATGACCATTGTGAGAGGCTATCTTCAACATCTAAACAAAAATCAAGTCTCACTCCCCTCTAGAGTTTGTGATGCTTCTTAACATTAAAAAATCATGGAAAAGGTGGATAATGGAGCACCGGTCCACTTCAAAAAATAAAACAAGCCAAAAGTGAATATCTTTTCTGATTTGGAATCATGACATATCTCTCATTTTATCAATTTTGTAAATGTTTTATTTTCAAGAAGGAATCAAGTTTTTTCTGTAATAATTAAGACGGTTAGGCCCTTGGCATGCTCACACAACTGTTTAGTTTAGATAATTGTCGCGCTTCAAGATATTATTGTAACTATATTTGTTGAGACTCTACCACTAAAAGGGAATAAGAACTCATTTGTAATGGTTCAATTTTCTATTTTGGAGGTTGCAATATTCTGCAAGTTTTGCATGTTCTGAGTATTTTTGACATGTATGTTGTTTTGGAAGATTAATGAAGATTTTTTTGGTGATTCCAAGCACTAATGTGTGGAGTATGTGTTTCTATCTTTGTTTATCGTTTTCATATGTGTTTCCTTCCTCTTAGAAATCGTGTAATTGTAGTTTCTAGAATTCAATCTTGTATGTCCTATTTATGTATTTCATGTTATGGAAAATTGTACCTGTAATATGTGAGGTTCTAAACCTTAAAATGAAATACATGGTTTCTAATTTCGTTCTACTTTTCTTTTCATAATTCTATTGGAATTTGGTGTATATGGTTCTATCACTATCCATATGAAATTGATTTATCTCTTGTATTATTTCTTTCACCTATACTATAAAAACTAAAGAAACTTCACTATCTGTGTGTAGGCCACCATGGCTAAACTTTAATTCTTTGGAACGAAATATTTTTAATGTCTCAAATCTGATTTTCTTCTGAGTAAGATACAGTGAGCCAGATCTAAATCATTTTATATTTAAATCTTTAGAAGTAATGATTCATATTCAAGAGGCTCTACGCTAACCTAGGAATTTACACTTCTTCTAAACCCATGGGTTGTCTCTAAGAGACATAACATCTTCTTGAGCCGTTTTCGGGGAATGAATTAGAATACATTTCCTTGGGTATTATTTCCAAACATTTGTTTAGTATTGTGAGAAAAGGAAGTGTGGGTTGATATTTCTCACCTATAAAATTCCTTATACTGTAACCGTGGCTTTTAGAAGTCCTCATACTCATTTACACACCTCTCAGGAGAAAAATGCTCTTGTATTTGACCTAAAAAGAATTGTATCCAAGAGAATTTGAAGATAAAGAATGCCAAGAAATCTAGATCCTATTTTTTTTCCCCATAAGCCTTCAGTTCTAGCCCTCATAAATTTGAGATAAAATATCGTGAAAGCTCATCAAGAGTTTTATAATTTTCGAAAGAGCATTTTCACCCATCTGATTTTTTTTTTTCCATAACGGAAGACTGAAGAGGTTTCTATTGGCTCTAATCCTTCTACATATAAAACCATCCCAAAAGTTAATGAAGCCAAATATACTTTTATTACTATCCCATCTCAAACCCCCATAGTTACTTCATTCCAAATCTTATCTAGTGTTGTTCATCCAACCTCTCACCAAGCCTTGCATGTAATCTTATTTAACCTCCTATGCAAAATATGGTTGTCCCTATATTTGTAATCAATGGATATGATCCTCTAAATCTACAGTAGCATAAAAAATTCCCTAAGGCTATCTCAAGTTCCTGCCTACATTCACTATGTAAGATGATGTGATAGCTCAAAAACATATTGATATATTTTGTGCATTTGTAGAAAACTTGAATGTAGAGCATTTTGACATAGTCCTGAGGTTGTTTGTCAAGTTTTTAGATGGGAGGGGAGGGGGGGGGGGGGCGGGGGGCTGGGCCGGCAAATGGTTCAATACCTTGCCAAAAAACTCAATCAACACTTGGGAGGAATTGGAGAAGATATTTATACAGAAATGGGGGGAGAATAAAAATCATGGATACTTGTTGACCGAATTTAATGTAATAAAGAATAGGAACAATCAATATGTCACATAATTTATAAAAATATTTAAAAACCAATATAACAACTTGGTTGCTGAGATTAAACCCCCACAAGAAACAACTAAGGTGGTGTTTTCTAAGGCCTTTGAGCCATATTTTGGGTTTATCCTGAGAGAGAGGAAATCCCTCACACCGAAACAAATCCAGAATTATGCTCTGAAAGTCGAAGAAAACTTTGCATCTACAGGGAACTTGGAAGGAAAGGGAGAACATAATGATAGGAGAAGAGGAAAAGCAGAAGTTAGGCCCTCCAGCTAAGCTACAGATCATCAAGAGAAGAAGATGGATGAGATGAATAAATTCATTAGAAACCTTTCAAATAAGTTGGTGAAGCCCAAGTTAGAAAAAAAAAATTCTTGCTCAATATACCCTTCAAGGCTCCAATTGAAAATTCAATCCCAAATATAGGATACCTCCTTTCCAACTATCTCGAAGAGAAATAAAATATCGCCAAGATCAAATACAACCTCCCTTGTATTTAGAGGATGATCCTGAGGAAATTATTGAAGATGCTATTGAAGTCCAGAAAACCAATACTCTGCTCTCTCATAAGAAGAAAATAAAAAAAAAGTAGAGGGAGGATAGGAGGATGATTAGAATGTTCCTTTGGATGAAGAAGAGATACATGCTTACTGTAAGAATATTTGTAATTTCATGCAAGCACAATTTCATAGGAGATATAGTTTGAGATCCAGAAAAATGTCTTAGACATAACACCAAAATGAAGAAACTGTCTAGCCTAACCCCCCAAAAATGAATTGATAAAGCTTAAAAACCCACCAATCCTAACCTACCAACCAAAGGAGACATATCTTACCCCATTAATTCCAAGTTTGAATATGCAAATATAGATAAAATACCAATGCAAACAAATCTAACATATCAATAAAATAAAGAGACAATTGAGCCAATGAAGGTGAATAGCCTAATGCCTTTGTTTTAAATTTTAAAAAAAAAGTTAAAGAAGGTAAAGAAATATGTTTCCTTAACTAAATTTCTAAAATAACCTCGTTATAAAAAACAAGTATCTGAGTTCATGGATGTGTCTCATATTTCCTCGTCACAAGATCGTTTAAATTTACAAGAAGAAACACATGTATTCATGTTTGGACCACATGTGGAGGAGAAATACCCTTCCACACCTCCATTTTATGTTACAATAGTGATTGATGATTTACTATTGAATTATTGCATGCTTGATTTGGGGGCTTCACATAATATTATTTCCTTGAGTGTCATGGAACAATTAGGCCTACAAATAACAAAACCATATAAGGAATTTTATTCCTTTGATTCTGAAAGAGTGAAATTACTTGGGATGATCAAGGATTTAGTAGTCAATTTGACTCAAATTCCTATGAAAAGCGTAGTAATGGATATTGTGGTTAGAAATATTCCTGCAAGAGTTGCTATGCTACTCTCCAGATCCTGGGTGATGAAGCTTGGAGGGTCCATCAAAATACACCTTACATATGCCACTATTCTAGTATTTGGTGGAGAAGAGTGTGGGTTGTACATAGTATCCTAGTGTGTAAAAGTTGTAACTAGAGCAGATAATTTTCAATCAAATCTCTAGTATATGGGAAAGAAAAATGCATTTCATACTTTCTGCTGGAAATGGATGATCAAGTGATGGAGGATACCTAAGTGGAAATTCCCTGACAATCCAGTCAACAAAAAATGAATGTTGGTTGTGTGTGGAATTTGTACTTCAATGGAGCCTACTCCAAGGAAGAAAATGGCACAAGAGTATTGTTGGATCTCCTGAAGGTAACCCCATTCTTCTTTCATGTAGGTTGGAATTTGACACTACAAATAACATCGTAAAATATGAAGCATTGGTGTTGGGTGTAAAAGCTACTAGAGATATGAAAATTGAATGTGTGACATTTTTTTGGAGATTCTGATTTGATTTTGAAACATATTAAGACTCAATGGCAAGCCAAACACCCTAGGTTAAAATCCTATAGAAATGAGGTGTGGGACCTACTTGAGAATTTTTTTTGGGAATTTGATATTCAATTTATGCCTACAGATAAAAAAAAATTATAGGTTCCTTAGTAAAAATAGCTAGCACTTTCAAGCCCCCACAAAATCCCTTTCTAAGGTATGAAGTTGAAGTTAGACACAGAACCTCAGTACCTGAAAATATAAAATAATGGCAGGTATTTGAGGATGAAGATCATATTAAAGGTTTATCAAAGTTATTGGGGATTTTTCTAACATTTTAGTATACCAAGAGGGAAAATGTATTGAGTAAATTGAAGAAGTTGAACAACAAGTGCGTTCAGAGGAATCCATGGCCAGGAAGAAATTCTTTCAGTTGAAGGGAAAAATGACCCCAATGGGGGTAGTTACATTGGAAAGGTTTTTTTATGTTAATGATGTGGTAGTTGAACCAGCCAAGAGGGAGCATGAGGAGGATACACAATACTATAACATCGACACAAAGCATCAACCCAAGATAATTAAGCTTCCCAAGGGGATTCTAGAGGGATACAAACAAACATATCTTGACTTGCTCAGAAAGTATGTTGATATTTTTTCTTGGTCTTATGATGACTTGAAGACTTATGATATCAATACCATTCAACATAAGTTTCCTTTGAATTCTGGAATTAAACCTCACAAATAGAAGCTTAGGCAAATAAATCCCATACTTATCCCTTTAATAGAGAAATAAATTAGAAATATGCTCCAAGAGAAAATCTTTGTAACTTTGACATATTGATATTGGTTGGCTAATATGGTCCCTGTCATAAAGAAGAAATTAGAAATAAAATTGTGTGTGGATTTCAGAAACCTGAATAAGGCCTCCCAAAAGGATAGTTACCCCTTCCCAAGATAGATTATAGTTTGTATAAGGTGGGGGGGTCATCAATATTATCCATGATTGATGGGTTCTATGGGTACAATGATATTGTTGTACATATTGAATATTAGAAAATGGCAGTCTTCACCACACCTTAGGGGACATTAATGTATGCTCAAATGCCTTTTGGTCTCATGAATGTTAGGGATAATTTCAAAATTGAAATGGATATAGAATTTATTGTGGAGAAGGATAAAGTTGTGGTGATTTACCTGGATGATATAAAATGTTCTCAAATTCCAATGAGGAAGACTTCCTAAATTTGAAACACATATTTGAGAAGTGTGGGAAGTATGTTTTGACAATGAACCCAAAGAAGTCTCTTTTCCCTCAGAGAAGTAAAACTATTGGGGCATATAGTATCAAGGGAAGGAGCGAAAATTGACCCCAAAAGGGTTAAATAAATTAGTAACATCCCTTTTCCAAGGAACAAAAAGGAGATACAAGTATTCTTGGGTAGGATAAAATTCTTGACGATATTTGTGCTCGATTATGTTGATATTGTAAGAGATATTACAGACATGCTAAAAAGTTATAGAGAGGTCAAATAGACTGCAAAGTCAAGAGAATAATTTTCCATACTTAAAAGGGCCTTTGGAGAGGGTCCAATCTTGGCTAGTCCTAATTACCAAAAGCCATTTCTTATCTTTTATTTTTCATCCCCTAACATTGTTGCATCTACCATATTGCAAAAGAATGAAGAAGAGAAATAAAAAATAGTGGCATTTTTTAGCCAAGTATTGAGGGATGTAGAGTTCAAGTATGACATCTTGGAAAAACATGTGTATGCTCTCATTAAGGTAGTGAAGCCTTTCAAGACTTATATTTTATAGTCTAAGATAATTTCCTATGTTCCTACAACAGTTGTGATGGACATTATCACAAATGGAGACAGCGAGGGAAAAGTGGGCAAGTGGATAGCTAAAATTCAGGAGTATGACATGGAAATCAAGCCAATTAAATTAATAAAGGGTCAAGGTTTAGACAATATCTTATCGGAGGAAAAATTTCAAGCAATGGGAATAAATTTGTTGGCCGATACATATAGATCAAGTGAAATAGGTAAGGAGGTCCAATATAGTGAAGAATATAATAGAATTTATTATAAATACCTTTATTTAGGTTGGTATAAAAGTGTTGTCCATTATCTATTTTTTCTTATTTGTCCAAAAAATTTGTACAAAACTAAATATAAGGCTCTGAGAATGAAATCCGACAAGTATTTAATCACAAATGATAAGTTTTATTGGAAGGATCTTGTTGGTCTATTTTTTGTTGTGCTTAGTAGAAGATTAGATTCTTGAGATTATAAATGAATACCATGGTTGTGCTTGTGGAGGCCATTATAGTTGGAAGGTTACAACACATAAGATCTTGAAGGCTAGTTTTTACTAGCCCAGCTTATTTTCTGATGTTTATAAGCTGGTGAAACGTCAAGTAGGGAATGAAAGATTTTTTCTCAGAAGAATAAGCTAGCTCCATTGATGTTGATTCCAATTTTTGTGGAGGAAAATTCTAGGTAGTTGGGATTAGATTTTATAGGAGAGATTCACCCACCTTCCAATGGGTAGGATAAATGGACTTTGACAGTTACTGAATACTTTACAAACTGGGTGGAAGAAATTCCTATCTGAACTGCAACTGATTTGGTGGTTATAATAATTATTGAAGAATAATTTTGCTAGATTTTGTTGTCCAAAGAAGATAGTGACTGATAATGCCCAAGTGTTTAATTTTATAAGACTCATTAATGTCTCCAAAAAAATATAATGTCATACTTTATCAGTCTACCACTTATTATCCATAAGTAAATGGGTTGGCCAAGTCATCAAATAAGAATTTTGTGAGAATTTTAATTAAAACCATTTCAGAGAATAAGAAAAATTGGGACTCTATGTTTAAAATTTCTCTTTGGGAAAACAAAGTCACAACAAAGAGAACCACTCGAAAATCGTCATTTCAATTAATATATTAGTATATGGCATTGTACCCTAGTCAATTGGATATGCCAGTGGATAAGTTAATTCAGGATGCAGATGAGGAACCTAATCCATTGACCAAGAGGATAAAATAGTTGGTCAAATTAAATGAGAACATAGGGTAGGTGACTTAAAATATGATCAAGTACCAAGACAATATGAAGGCTATTTTTGTTAAAAAGGCCAAAGAAATTTTTTTCCAACCAGATGACCTTGTGCTTAAATGGGATGTCAGGGGATATGACAAAGGCAAGCATGGGAATTTTTATCCTTTTTGGTTTGGTCCCTTAAAGGTAGATAAATCCAAAGGTAAAAATACATTTTTGCTGGAAAATATGGATGGTGAAGTGTTTCGGCTACTTGTAAATGGGCAGTACCTCAAGCACTACTCTCAACACTAAAGTTATGTATCCACTTCCAATGTAAATATCAATGAACCATAGTAATTAATGGAGTGTTTATTTCATTTTTAGTTTTTTATATGTTTTAACTTAATTCCCAACAAGGCTACTAGCCTGTAGGTTCTCAGTTCCTTTGTATCAAGACACTGTCTTGTTGAGGCCTCGAAATTCACTACAACAACATGGGGGGTGACCACCCGGTCCGGACGTTAAAGAAATTCCTTTTCTATTTGGAATGGTGGCTACAACTGGTTTAACAAGGTCAAGTTACCTTCTCTCAATCTCTATTGGCTTAAAATATGATTTCTATCTACCAATGGGAAAGAGAAATCAAATCATTTCTCGTGCTAATCTGGCAAGAAAGTGATCTTTAAGCTAATTTGGGCTTAGCCAAGCCACAATTAAATTTTTGCCTCTTTGGGAAGAGGAATTTTTAGGGATGTAGAATTTAATCTAAATGCAATATTATTCTACGATTCAAGCAAAAGAAACTATTTTAATCCTATCTCAATTAGGCAGATATAGATATATCCCAACTAAGAGCAATATATTTTAAATAATTGAGATTTAAATATGTTTGTTTTAAATTAATATCAAGCTAACAAAGTAGTTCAATTAACTAACATTGTGAATACCAAACACATCCTATCTAGAGACCTCTTAATTAAAATAATCAATCAACAACACTCAGGAAGTACTTCTCAAAATGATATTGATCATTTAATCAGTAACTTGAATAATTAAACAATAACATGCGGAAATAGTATACAACATATCACTATTCAATAAATCAGTTTTATAAGATAGATTCCTGAGTAAATAGTTACTCAAAAATCAGAATTCAACCCATAAGAGTAGAGACAAATAATAACATAAATTGAGGCAAAATTACTCATACTGACAGAAGTGCACAAGTATGTGAGTAAATTGACACATTCCCGTTATGATAAAGTGAAACCAGCATTTAAAATAATAGTATTATAATACCAATTTATTAAGTGTATTTCTCCAGCTTTTGTCTCTAACAATCTTCTACAATGCCTGAACTTTTTCTTTCAAAATAAGAGCTACAATAGTGCAAGACTCTCTTCCTTATACATAATTCAGAATGTAATAAAAAAAAAAAAACTCAATAACCTCAAGATCTGAGATTCCTCTCCTCTCACCCTACAATTCAGAATTCATATTACAGAAGTGCTTTTATAATTCTAGAATTGCATAGGAGAGAATCCTCTATTACATTTTGCAATCTGCTATTTATAATATTTACAAAAGGATTTTTTCATAAGAAAGTTTGTTTGAAGAGTGAGTTTTCTCAATCAATTTTGATTTCTTGAAAATATATATTATTCAATTGTTGGAGCCTTCTCATTGATTGGGAGTTTCTACTTCTCATCTCTTCAACTTTTTTCCTGCGAAAACAAATCAAGTACAAAATTAAAATAAAAAAATAAAATCTAGAAATTAAAATAAATCCAATTAAAACTTGATTAATAAATAATTGAAAATGAAATCTAAGATTTCTATTGATGCTTGTGATGATCTAATTGGTCAAGGATATCATTGACGAATGGATCTGTATTTATAAGAAGTGGTGGGAAAATTAAAATGCAGAAAATAAAACTCAGAAAAATTATCTTGTTAAAAATTTGGAGCATGATCTTTTGCTGAATTTTAGACCAAATAAATGATCAAATCTAGAAATAAAACAACTTCAGAAATATTCTCCATGATTTTATCTATCTAATGAGCCATATTTGGCCTCATTTGGCCAAGTAAAACTCCATTTATGAGCTTCCAAAGTTGATATATTAAAACTTCCAAAATTCTGGAATTTCTGTTACTTGGGCTAAAAATTAGAATTTTTTAATTAATTTCTAATCCTAAATTAGATTACAGATTTTAATTAATTAGTACTAATTAATTTGTAATTATATCATTAAACTTAATTAAGAATAAATTAATAGTAAATATAATGAAACTAATTTAAAAAAAAAATTATTTAATTAAAATATTAAAATATTATATTAATATTATAATTTAAACTATACTAAAATTATAATAAAAATATAATATTAATTTTAATATTATATAGTATTTTAATTTATTTTAATTAATAATTCAAAATAATTTTAAATCCTTCACGTGAGGGAGAGGAGGAGAGGAGAGTATGGAGTGATAAGGGATAAGGAGTGTTAATGGAGGGTGAGTGAGGTGAGGGAGTGATGACGTGAGGGAGTGAGGTTGAGGGTGAGTGAGGTGAGTGTGAGGTAAGCAGGAGTTATAAGGAGAACCAAAACTTGGGATAAAATTTTAAAACCCATCACATAAACCAAAATCGCACATCACGTCTTTTTTAAAAGATGAGTTTTGAGATTTTAATAAATTCGCGATATGGGATATCACAATATCGCAATCGCAATTTTTTTTGGAAGGATGTGAAGGGGTGTAAAGTGGGGCCCATGTGGGATTAATCATCCTACAATTTAGACTATAGCCACTTCGCAATTTTGGAGTTTTGGGTTTGGCAATTTATTTTAAAATAACAAGTTGGAGTAAATTACCAAGATCCTAAAATGTATTTTCGTCTATTGTACAATTTAGCCAGGTCATTTTGTAGGACCATTAGTAAAAATGAAAAGAATAATAAAAATGAATTAAAAGTTAATAATTGCAATGAATGACTATTTTAACTACGAGAATTAAAATATTCGTACACTTTATACATTTTTTTTAACCCAAGTAAGAAAAATGATCAAAACTTCAAAAGGGTGTGATTTACAAATCGGTTGACTAAATGCAGCGGAACAAGTATCGTTGGAAAGCTTGTGAAAAAATGGATTCAATAAAGCAATCAAAACAAAATTCAGAGGAATATAAAAAATGACAAAAAAGTAGGATAATTAACTTAATGAAAATTCTAGAAGGTGTTTAGCCAAAAATTTTGTATAAAGGGTCCCCATTATTAGAATTACATAAGTCAAAAATTGAGGGGGGGGGGGGGGGGCGGGGCGTTGTGTTTTACCACAACAATGGCAACATACGGGAGAAGAACCGGTTATCTCTGATTAAAGATAATGAACTTGAATTTACCCAAAGGTTAAAAATAATGGAAATCACGAAATTGTCTAACAGTAAAACATTTCCATAGGTCCCACATAAATATATTAAGCAATATGAGTTTGTAAAGATAAGTAGTTAAAACAGACTTGATTAAAAGTGATGAATCCAAATTTGGGAAATTGTTTTTTTTTTCTCCTCATGTGATAGAAGAAGGTAGAGATAGGAGTTTTTTATAAAGCATATATCCATTTTTTTATTGTCTCTGACATCGCTTCACTGCCAGCAAGCCTGAACAGTACCCTGGCAAAGTTGTCTTTTATGCCATACAAGCCTAGTCCCACTGCCAGCGAGCATCTATAGCCCCGATGGGTTTACTTTTATTTCCCATGCTTCATCTTTTTATCACTCTTTTGATAAGCACATTTGCAAGATTTTTATTTATGATGTATTTGAGTGAAAGATTTGGGATGGAAAATAGAGATTATGTTTAATGGACATAATACTTTTATAATGTTTACTCCAAATTATTTCCCTCCAACTATCAATCATAGGATTTTTATGTGGAGGGGTGGGAGGGATTCATTAAATTAAACTCAAATCAGTTATTTCCTTAAAAAAGTAAACTCAATTACTTAGAAAAGATATGTGTTGCTCCATGAAAAATATTTAAATAAAGATGACTCTATGGTTCCATAAAGATATGCCCTTAAATGATAAATGAAATTCATTGAAATCGTTAGAGTAAAATATTTCCCATGTATGTCAACAACTGTAAGGTAAAATAAATTCCTTTCACATAAATCATGACAAAGTCACCAAAATCAAATCAAAAATGAAAACAAAAGGAAAATAATTCCTAAAAAAAGTAAGAAAAGAAATCAGTGAATAAAAAATGAAGAAAGAAAAAAATAAAAAATAAATAAAATTTAAAAGCTAAACTCTAACAAGATCGCTTATATGAATTTCTCAACAAGGATTGTAAAAGAAAATAAACATATGTACATTCATTCATGTGTTGAGATTTTTAAAATTTTTATCTTGCAGAGTTATATAAAAATGAGGCTCTCAAAATGTAGAAGGTGAATAGCAGTTATGATAGATAATATGTTGAATGAGAATTTGTTGTCTGTTGTAAATTTCCTTTTTAAGGAGAAACCTGCATAAAAGCATCTTAACTATTTTCTAATGAAATAAATTCTTAAAGAAACAAACTAAAGGTTTAGAAACTCCCCAATCTAGCTGATTCAATGAGAATCATTGTTGTTTCTCTCAAGAATCTCAAAGAGAAAAAAAAGAAATTTTAAAAACTGATTTGGTAGAGGTGTGAATGGTTCATGAATTCATATAGAAACAAAGTTCAAGATCAGTAAAGACTACAATAAAAATGAAGAAATGTGAATAAATGAAAGTGGGCACATGAAACTTACCATTGAAGAACTGCATTTAATCTTACCTCAGAAAGATGATTTTCTTCAATACAAGTTCACTTCTTTATTTAATTAGAATTAATAGCATAAAGAAGTTTTATTGACCCAAAATCATTATTTATTAAATCTAAAGTAAAATAAGCAGTTAACTAAAAGAAATCAATGTTTCATGTTCAAAGAATCATAAATAAATCAAATCTATCATAAATGAGGATGAAGTTATACTTTTTTATGAATTGTAGCAATGAATGTTCTTTTGCTTCTTCCATTCTGAATTTATATAAGCCCCAAAGTATTGAGATTGATTCAAAATCCCAAAAAATTAAATAGTATATAAATATGATTTGAATCTTTATATGATAAGTATGGAGAAAAAATCAGAATAAAATTAAATTAAAATATGAATTAATCATCATTACATTAACTTGCTAATTTTTTTGCATCACGAGACTCTTTTCCATGCATAACTTAAAATCTGCGACTTCCAATTTTGCTGATATGCAATTAAGCTCTTTCCATAATGATTTGAAAGAAAATGGTGGAAAGTCAAATATCAAATTGTATCACATCAAAAGATCTTGAAGACAAAGTTTCATTTGAGTTTAGTAATGTGATATAATTATTGTGATGGCAATGTTGCAAGATGATCATGTGCGATAGGAGACTATAAAGAGATGAATGTGATATCGGAGAATAGTCATATAGGAAGATTAAAGCTTGTGAATGAACTGAAACGCCGATATTATTATTGCGTTAATGAAAATGTGGTAAATTACTGATGCAATGTGTTTGCAAATATCAAAATATATGATTGAAACTTTGGTTTTGCGGCCCACACAAACCGTGACCAATCACACACATTTGCACTTCACATCTTTTATAATTTACCTTCTTGCAGATTTCAAAACTTAACTCTTTTTAAATTTTGCGATTTTGCGATTTTGCAATTCGCAGCGAACTCCACATCGCTCATTGCAAGTTTTATCGTTTAACATATTACTTATCTCGTGCGATATGAAATATGCGTATCATCGCATCGGAATATCCTTACCTTATCTTTTATCGCATCGCAGCTAATATAATTTACCGAGCAAGGTCTTAATAATAACCATTAAAATTGCCGATATGCGAAATGAATTTTGTTGAAGCATCAATGTGTGATGAAGAATGGACCTGATATTTTTATTATATGAATTTTAATTTCATATCAGATCCAATATCAGAACTTTTAAATATATTCCCCTACCAAATTTGCGATTT
The DNA here is from genome assembly GCA_034641835.2 of Pinus albicaulis. NCBI lineage: Eukaryota > Viridiplantae > Streptophyta > Pinopsida > Pinales > Pinaceae > Pinus > Pinus albicaulis. The sequence continues at coordinate 51,710,519 of CM076576.1, read as the reverse complement.
ATAAATGGATGCGATATTTGTATATAAAGAGGATTTAAATGTCATATCGGGTACAAGTTATATGAAAATTACAATTTTAGCTAAGTAATTTTAACAGAAAATGAGCGAGAATGAATATTAGAAGATATGCATCAAAGGTTTCCTATCAGGAATTGTTAATAGCTGCCTCTAATAAAATGTTGTGATACGGATAATGCGATATTAGATGGAGAGATCATCGGAGATTGGAGGGAATGATAATATCAAGGAATCATATATACTTTATGCTCACTCCAAAGCCTCCGATATGCGACCTGTGATATATAATGAGCCATATGTGGGGTCGATGATTTATTTAAAGTATTTAATTCAAAAATAAAGTGAGTGATTTAACTTTGTTTTATAATAAATAACCCTTTAATAATTTAATTAAATGTAGAAATTTTTTATTGGAAATTAATTTTATCATAACTTTATTATAAAGAAAGTTGTGAAATAAAATGATCTGATATGATTATTCCGACAATTTATTAAGACTTATCAAGATTTCAATATAAGAAAAATTTAGATATCCTCAAATTCAAATGAAATAATAAATAGTTCCATGAACATGTTGTAGATTTTGGAAACAAGGGTTGGCTGCTTGCTCATCTAATATCTACATAATCAAGTTAATGAAGATCTTCACACAAAACAAAATGGAAATAAGAAACAACCTTTGAAAGAAAAATAAACAATAGATGATGAAAACACATACATGGAAGAATTTTGATTTGTAAGTTTACCTCATGAATCTTCAAGTTCTCCCAATTTTTTTCAAATTTTGCATAAGTTTAGCATCACCTTCTTATTTTAATCTAAAATTATAAGCAATGAATCTTTTGAAATTGCATCCTTTCCAAAATTACATCAGAAGACAAGATTAGTAAAAATAAGTTCTTAGAATTACTTGTGAATCAAAATTTGTTAAGTGATATAAAATTCTTGGAATTTCTTCATGTATGATCAATGTTATGAATTTTGAAAACCAAGAAAATTGAAGGCTTGATAGATAAGTATGATCAGATAATTCAAATACTTCTAAAATGCTCTAGGCTACTTTTCTATAATTGAAATGGGATGCCCAAAAGAAATTGGATTCATTACTTGTTTTATTGAAAATCTGAAATAATGAAATAAATGTAAACATAAAAGAAAATTAATCTATTCCTATTTCTAACTTAATGAAGGAAACATGACTAGGTATAATCATACTTCCAATGAAACCATGTAAGCATTTTAATTCCTGAATGTATGTACATGTCAAACATTAGTAAAAATGTAAATATAATTAAACTATAAAAACTAAATCTGAAAGCGGAATGTATTTTTATTGTAAGTAGCTTATTCACCATTACCTTATCTTAAAATGTCATTTCCAACTGAATTTCAATTGGATCATAGAAATCTGGATGGATTTCCATTATTGAGTAGTAGAGGTTTAAAAGAGAAGATGACAGGTCAGGTTGTAGAAATGATCTTTCAGAAACAATGGTCTGTGTGATTTTGTTAATGTTATTATTAAGTGATAAATTATTAACGATCTTCCGTAAAGGAAAACTTTCCAAATGTCTTTCAAATGAGTCAATGAAAACTGGATGGCAGTGCGATAGATCCAACAAAAGATTATTTATTGATTCGTGGAAAATTTTAAGAACCCCCCTAAATTTATATATAAAATAAATGGGCGAATCCCCATGATACATAGGAAAAATGGAAGGCGATTTTATTAATAATATAATATGTATATATAATTTTTTGGCGAATCTCTCATGAGATTATATTATCTTGTAAAATCATGGCGAATCACCAATACAAATGGCGAATCACTACTACAAAATGGTGAATCGTTGTCTAGTGGAGTTCGGGGTGTTGGTTCCAATGAAGATATGGTAGTTGAACCAGGAGTAGAAGGAAGAGAACCACCAAGACCAAGCATGGCACATGGTGACTCATGAGGGAAGTAGTTCTCGTGCAGTTTGGAAAACGTGTTCTTCTAGTTCTGCTAAGCGTAGTGTTGTTGCTCATGCTACTACTAGCACTGATATTGAGGTTGGAGAGGAGTTTGAGGAAGCATGGAAGGTAGCAGTGGTGGATAATTACAAAGAGTACCCCATGATGGGCTCCATTTTGCCCTTTGGTATCTGTGCCTGCAAGATCTTCTGTCCATTGAACCAACAATTAACCGTTCAACCAACAATCAACTTGACTGATTTGATTAGGTACGAGTCAACTTAGACTAATATTCAAAACTATGCTTTGCACTATCCCATATTTATCACACTAATGCTACACAACATTGTGCATTTTCACCCAACTCTCATGCATGCACACAAAATTTTCATTAACATCTATAACCCTAACCAAGTGAGAATTGATCAACAATTTGCACCAAATTTTGTTAGTGTTGAAAGTTCATAAGAAATTTAGATCCATGGTACCTTAAATAAATTTTGAGATAACCTCCACAAATTCGACCACAATAGAGAAAACTTGTGATAAATTTTAAACCTACAAAAATTACGATTCATGTTCCTAGGAACGATCATAAGAAGTAGTTGGCATATAGGTCGAGTTTTGAGCCTTGACACATTGATAATGCAATGGCTTAGGTCAAAACTCACACATTTAAAAGTCATCAATGAAGAGAAGACAAGATCATTATGAATTACACATACTCCAAACTTCCTACCAAATTCTACTTAGTTGTCCGCAACTCAGCTATACATAATCTTATAGTAAATAAAAATTCCACAAAGCCTTCTTCACATAGCTAATAAATGGCCATTGGAAGAGCACCCCTTATATAATAGTAATAGTAGCAATCAATATATTATTTCATATTGAACTTCATAGCCATAGCGCTCCTATGTATTGTATGATGTATTCAACTTGCATTATCAAATATAGATAAAATCATACTTTTGATTGATCCATTTAAAACATACTTGTGCACAATGTTGAATGCAATGCCAGTCAAGGAGTAAAGTCGGTTTAACATGTAATGATCTATAAAATAATGGAACATAGATGGAACATAGACTGATTTCATTTAGATATAGGTAACCCTCTGAATGTAGACCATTCCTTGAAGAACATTTTTATTGATGAGGAATTTAATACAATATTCAATTTTCGAACTAAAAATATTATTTCTATAGATTTGTGTATGGGGTAAACAATAAATAAAAAATTTAACTATCCGTGGGGTGGTCAATATTTATAAATTTTATTTATACTTGCTTTACCATGTATATCATATACCTATCAATCACAAACATGAAAAGTTGTGGAATTCACAGTGATGATCTGCTCTGGAAACACAACCAACCTTTATTATTACCAATATTAACTTTTATATAGTAGCACATATGTAGATAAAATTTCCAACTTCCAAAGAGACAAACTTTCTTCTCCAACATGATGGCACATTCTTAACTACTAACATTTCTGATTGTTGAATGTAAGAAATATTTCTGAGTACATCTAATCTACTGCGAGGCTCAAACTCCTAGACTATGTTCTTTTTTACCATGTATCTATAGGCTGTGTTAGAGTCGGTCCTTACAGCCCTCCGTCAGAGATCATTTCTCTATTTTGCATTTCATTGTTTAGGTGTCTCATTCCGCTCATTCATCTGCATTCCATTAGGGGCATGCCATTGACTGACGAAAGGGTTTGGTTTTCTTGTTTCCCTCATGCTTGTACCTGTTGGGTAGGTCGAAATTTCTCCAAAATCATCAAAGTTCAGTTCATGTCATTCGCAGTCATAAATGATTATTTTGGTCAAAGAGAGTCCTTTAGTTTTTGAGTCTAGGGTTCAGTCTTTTGACATGTTTAATAAATGCCCACAGGCCATGAGGATGATTTCAATAAGTTTTCAATTCAAATTTTTTCATCATCGCATACGCTAACTCTTTTTGTTTT